>OV656836.1:18822399-19423932 GCA_927399475.2 Acleris emargana
CGTAGAAAGATGACAACAAGGGCGCGGAATGCTTAAGATTTTGAAAAATAACTTCAGTAATATAACATAAATAATAAAAAATCCCATTAATTTATATATATTCGGTCTATTCTGTATCACAACGCGACATCGCCGGTCGATGTTGTTAAGTTAATGTAGTACTTTGATTTGTCATGAAAACATTCAAAAGGGGGGCATACAAATTTGATTTACTATCCGGGAGGCTTGAAGCAAAACAGGTTGGGAGACCCTGGTATAAATAGTTCCCGTGTTTAATTGGAAAACAGAATTTCAGTGCCTAGAAGCATCTTTTGCAGTTAGTTTTGTACCATATGCTGCACAATAGCAAAATATCCATAAACAGTCTGCCAGGCTCGCAATTCCCCCATTGGTTTGTATACTCTTTTTATTACTTCCTAGTGCCTGAAAAAACTCAAAGTTGATACCTACCCTAGGACCATATTTTTTGAACTGGAATGATTTGTTTCAAGATCAACTGATATTTTACTTGATTTGGGTAGGTAATAATTGATTAAATGTCTAGGAATATTGTGCCCCGATGTAATTCATTACCTAAATATTAAATCCAGTTAAGTTTAACACAAATGACAATTGATTCAGTAGTAATGTACTACTATTTTTACATATTAAATAAAATAATACAATTTACTTACATAAGCACATTAATTTATTAGTATTAAACCTAAGAATGCCTTATCTACTGAACGCGATTCATTTTCAATCTTAGTATTAAGGTCACAGGTATAATAAAAAAACCCAATATCATAATTCATAGTAAAATGTAGTATGATAACTTCATACAATGCACATCATACAGACATCATCAAATCAACATAAATATACTTCAGTGGCCAGTGTTTTTAGGCTATTTAATATGTTTGATGGTGACTGTATATTGATGGACACAATTTTCTACTACAGATTTAAAAGCAGTCTTAACAGAACTTCCAACGGTTGCCACACTCATTACAGAGTACGAAGGTGGTCATAGGTTCATCAGAGCTCCTGGTCTGCAGTTGGTTGTAGGTACAATTCTTCTTTTTGCACTTCCCACACTTGAGCAAATCAGTTTTGGTGCCTTGAACAGTTGTCAGCTGAGCATCATCAATGGCTTCTTTGATAAACTTCTCACGGAGTTTTTTCATCTCATCACTGGCCATCTCCTCCGGGGTCATCTTAGACAACCGAGAAGCAGAGATCACACCGTTGAGAAAATTTGTGCGCAGTGTTGGATTTTTAGGGTCCTTCAGATTGGCAACTCTTGATCGAACCCTATTCTTGTATCTCATATCTGTATTTTTAAATTCATTGTAAATGCATTCTTCAAGCTCCTCTGCCAACTCCTCCGGGGATCCGCAGGAATTGGGATGGTCTCCGTCAGTCTTGAGGGCACTAGTGAGGAGTTCTCTGCACTTGAGTCTCACAGCATCAGTCGTATTTGATTGTGGTGGAAATGAGGCAGGCAACTTTCGGTCCTTTTCCCTGTCATCTTTCTTATCCTTATCCTTGGAGTCTTTTTTAGATTTAGATGAACTGCCTTCCTTAGAAGGAGTATTAGGTGCAGACAGAAACTTTTTCCAGTTCTTGATTAATGTTTTGCATAGAGAAATTACCTCCTCATCCTTACTTGATTTACGCAGGGCATTGACAGTCATGCCTATTCGTGTTTTGGTTAGAACATCCAAGTTTATTGCCATCGTTTGAAGTGTTTTCAACAGCTCCAACGCTTCTTCTTGGCCCTGAAAGCAATAATTTATTTAATTTTGTCACAATGCTTATAAGATACGTAAACGGAAACCACCGGTTGTACTTCCACCCACGGTGTATCGTAAGTGTTTATGATTAATCATTAAATCCGCAATACATTTCGTGAAAGCCGAAACATAAAAGCGGCGTTTGAGGAACATTGTACGACAAGCATCACGCAGAAATCTATACCGATTTAGTAGTAAAACTAACCGTGCCATCGTCTGATGTCATTTTAGTTAATTTCTTCTGTATTTTCATAACATCCTCTTCCACGCTCATTGTTGCGGCTTTTAATTAAGAAATAATAGTTCCCGCCTTAATTCAGTACACAATTAAAAGAAAATACTGATAAATCGACCACCACACCGATTTTGAGACTAAGCCATAGACAAACAAGAAAGGACGCTGTCAAACAAAACTCTAGTGACGTTTTGATGCGCGGTGGACCGCCGCCATTAATAAATAAAAAAAAGATGACAGAAGCGCATGGAGATAACCATGGGGTTATCTGCTGTTTAGTCCATTAGAGAAAATACTCTTTTACCGAAGAATTGTGATTTTATTTACTTACGGTCAAATTAAAAACAATACCATATGAGATCATGATCATGATCTGATATGGTTTTTACCGCCAAGAATAGGGTCCCAGGGGACCGATTTTTGACTTTCGAGTGCTCGATTTCAAAACCCAGCGGTAGAAAATATTCGAATGCGAAAATCTTTCACGATTTATTTTCGAATGGTCCCAAATTCCATATTTTTGAGATTTTCACTCGAAAGTCAGGGATTGACTAAATAGTATTGTTAAGTTGGAACTTATTTCATTATACGCAGAAAGTCGATGTTTTACCGGTTTTTTTAATTCATATTTTAATTGCGAATAAATGTGTGAAGCTAACATAAGAAGAAATCATAACAAGCAATTTAATATTTCAGTGCCGATAAGATAAGATTTTTTTACGCTTATTTTACAAATTCTTGAGTGGTTATAAATGTAGGAAAAATGAAACGCTTCCTCGTCTGTGGATGTCTATGGCATTGTGCTTTATGCTTCGTGTACTTCCCGGCATACATACCCAAGTTGGTAACCCAACAGGTTTGAAAGATGTCAAATGAGACTTTCTATTCTATTGATAGAATTCAAAACGAATGCCACGGACCGCTCGTGTTCATATTTTCTATCGCGCGCAAGTCAAAAATACCATTCATTGTTTTTTGTCACGTTCGAGTGAAACTTTCGAGCGCTCGAAAGTCAAAAATCGGTCCCCCTGGTGGCCTGTGTGGTCGTTTGCCAACTCTCCATATTAAATGAATGCAATTTTAACCGACTTCAAAAGTCGTCGACGTAACCGACGTCGGGAACCCTTTTTTTTATGTATGTAGGTACCCCGATTACTCAAAGACCACTGTACCGATTTAAAAAAAAAAAAATTGTTTGTAAGGGTGGTGTACAGTTGCCTAATTGGTCCCATTGATTGTTAACACGTCATGTTGATGATGGAATCTTAAATAAATAATGGGAACTCCTCAAATATACACACACCTAAAGCGAATTGGGGATTTTTCATAGTATCTCGTGCATTTGCTCTAGGAAAGCACTATTTGGTTAAGTGGAACTGATGAAGTGATGATGAAGACCACAGATTGATAACATATCTCGAGTCGTGCGACTATAATGAAGCACATTGAAATGGTTTAAATATAAGAACAATTACTTTCCGGCGGCGTTGCTTGCGGCGAGTTTCATAAGAATGTCCTGTAGTTTAATATTAATTGAGAAGTGCGACTACATATAAACATAATCATATTATGATCACTAAATGTGTAAAATAAAATACATGTTAAAAAATGCTTTAAACTAATTTTGATTTTAAGACTAAACTGAATCAACCGTTATTTTTTTATATTTTTATTTTTACTTTAAACGGAGTCAAAATTAGAAATATTGTATCTTCTGTAAGTTTTTAACTAAGTAATAAGATTAGGACAAATATGATCAATCTACATTATAACGGAAACGTGTGCATGTTACATATAAATACCAAATAAAGGGGGACTGTCTCACATAAATTGACCTAGTTAGACCAAACTAAGTTCTAGGCTTGTATTATGGGTACTAGACAACGATAAAGTTACATAATTTATCTATATATTTACATATAAAACATCCAAGACTCAGGAACAAATACTCGCCATTATCACAAATATCTGCCCTTACCGGGATTTCAACCCGGAACCTCTAGCTTCGGTAGGCAGGGTCACACCAACTAGGCTAACGTGTCTTCAACCTTTATCATTCTAATCTAAAAAAAAAAACCATGTGTAGAAGTAACAAAGTTGAGGAAAATTTGAATGTAAATATCCCAAATATTTATTATACTTAAGTATATTTATTATTCACTACCCGCATGGGAAGCAGTAGCATATCTACCCGAATTCCGATAAATGAAATAGTGTATTTGCCTAAGGGGAAAACCGACGCACTGATGAATGTAAATTAATTTGCAGGTGGTTGATGACTATAGGTGTAACTTTATGTCCTCCGAGGGCACCAAAGCTTGGGCTTCCTCATTCGTGATGAATAATTGTACCGTCGAGTTCACCATTTTAATTGCACTTGTATTAGTAACGACGCAGTTGCAATGCACTCGCTTTATTCCTTGAAAGAACCCTTCACATGGGCACGTCGAGACGACTTCTAGCAGAAATTCAGAGGTCCAACTTTGAAAATCCAAGTTCGAAGTTAAGTTAGCTCCATCCCTTTCTCTCGATTTAGTCTTGAGTCTCGAATGACTAGCATAACAGCAGGCACGGAGATAACGTAACTTCGACCGTCGAATTTCACGGTAGGTCCTTAGGGTTCACCGCAGTTGAATTGAAATACCATTGTCATATTAAAATTATACCTTAATTTTATATCCTGTGAAATATCCATTTCTGTGTGTAAGCTAAATATTTTTCGATGGTTCTCATCAGTAGGGAGATATGTCCATGACGTTTATCTCCGAATTGTCTGCGAATCTTTTTGCTTATGTATATGTAGGTAAATATTTACCTATCAATGGTCTTTTATTCCAATCAACGGCACGGTACAACTGTCGCCGGGACGTCCCTAGCTAGCGTAGCCGAGATGCAAACGCTGCAAAAACCTTGCGTTTTCTATCGACTAGAAATGTATGGAGTAGACATAGGTACTTAAGCAGTCGACGTGATCGCTTTTGTCGATTTACTAAAATCAGCGGGGAAGCAAAAAAAATACTTTAATAATCGTATGGCTCATTTTGTCACTGACTGACACCCGGCGACTACAACAGCAACGCCACGCAAGACTTCAAACATTTTTGGTTGGTCTAGTCTGGTGGTGGTGCCATATCTCGTCGCTCCAACGATATGCCACTGGCTGTTGCCAGTCCGCCCAGACGCCTCTTTTCTGCAAAGTAACGTAACCGCAGCACAGTGTTTCGATTAGTACAAGCTAGCGGGACAAAACTATTTCTTGTATTATTTTGATTGTTTTTGTATTTTGCAGGTATATTATGATATTTTAACAGAAAAACAAATAGAATCAGATACTTTACTACCATTTGGTCAACATTTATGGGAAGACTGTGGGTGATTACTCTATAATTAGTCATATCTACTCGTACTATACATACCTGTAAGGCAGGCATAGGTTTAATACTTAGTACCAATAAAACATACAGTCAAATAAAACAAATATTTCCAGGTTCTATATTATATTTACACAATTTTTACACATTAATAATATAATAACTAAATGTAGGTACAATAATTAACAAAAACACTCAAAATTCAAATTATATTTATTAAAACTAATAATAATAAGCCTATCATTTAGTTAAATACAATAATAAAAAATAAAAAAAAACATTAACGGTCATTATCAGACAATGCTTAGTCTTGGATATTCTAAAGTACCCGCTAGCGAATAACAATTTTAAATCTACAATAATTAACTTAATCACTCACAATACCAATTATATCTATAACTTATAATTAAATAAGTACAATATTTAAAAGTAGCTTAACTCTAATTGTCACTATCCGATAATCCTTCGTCATTACTTTCGTATTCGGAACTATCTGATATTAAGTAATCCTCCTTATTCAATTCGCGAATTGGTAATGATTTAGATGGTAATGAAGGTGGGACAATCAACTGCAGAACCTCTGCCGGCAAAGTACTAAGCTTTTTTCGCGGTAACTCTCTAAATGTGTTAATAACAGGATCCGACGTAATCAGAAGCATTCTCAAAAGATCTGTATTCGTGGCAATATGGCTCCGCTTCCTTGTGTGTCGCTCACGGAATCTACGGCAATCCTTATTTCTTGCCTCCTGAGCTTCTTCGGAGAGCTGCCCAATGGGAAGGAGACAAGATTTTATTACTTCAGTACCGTGCATAAGAATCTTATGCACAGTAACGGGCATGGAGTACCATGAATACAATTCTAGGTATAACTTTCTTGTTTCAAAACAAAACTTTTCAAATTCTAAACAATTTATGTCATATCCCGATGACAAAGTTCTTAAAATTACATGAAATCTTTGAATAAGAGTTAGGTCCAATCCTGTTATTTCACTGCTCAATTCAGCAACCAATTCTTATGTTTGTTTAAAAACATTTCTTTATTACACTTAGATGAAGTCCACTTTTCATTCAATTTCGTAGAAAAACTTGAAATTTTCATTTTCAATTTTCTCAAAGATTCATCAGAGACATCGGTTATATTATGTTTTTCGCATAAATAATTAAAAATCGCACTAGTCCTCTCACTTTTCTCATGTTTTTGCCATTCTTCGAAAAAAAATATTTTCGTCATAGTTATGACTCGTTCTGAAACAAAGATAATAATTTTAGTTGCGGGGCTTTTCGGGATCTAAAATATGCACCAGTCTATGCCTGAATGTTGTAACTATGACATACAGAAGAATCTACGTGGATACATTTGGATAAAAAAAGTTGCAACCCTTTAAAGTTTACACTTAATGAGAAATATATGGAATTTATTTATAGATTTTCAAACAAACATAACAGCGAAAATAAAAATATTTTTGTACAACAAAAAAATGGAAAGATGATGTACATACCTTCAACAGAATATTCCATCACAAAATTTTGTTCCACTTTACTAGCAATTTTAAGAGGTCTTATCACAAGTGTGCAACGAATGCAACTGATTTTCAAATGCAAATCGATCTTGATTTATCAGTCAACTTTTGCACCCGATGAAGTACCTTAATGAGGTGATTAACATAATTAGTTTTTTAAATTCGGTACCTGGGAAGGGTTGTTTACAAGTTGTTATCTATAGTTTCTGGAAATGACGTCATGAGTTTTGTCCCGCTAGCTTGTACTAATCGAGACACTGTGCGCAGTCATGGCCTCCCAACTCGAACAACGTATATTTATTACTTTAATAAACTCATAGATGGCGTCACAGGTATCGAGCGAAACATTTGAATCAGTAATCGTGAAGATTTTATGATTTTTGCACCTTAATAAATTCAACGTACCTTAATTACATCAAAAACATCCTTCTCTACATAAAGTAGGGTATATTTTACAAGTTTAATAAATGCAATAAATTTTATATTAACTCCATCTAACTCATAAAAAACTTATAAGCTTTCAAGCTTGCTACGCCTTATTAGGTACTGTCACTAGATGGTGCCATCACGGATCGCGAAACTACTATCACAGTATATAAATAAACCAGTAAAGACACTAGGCCTACTTTTCAAGATAAATACCTACGCTCCAATTGAGCGTTTAAGGGTTGTCCATTAACATTATGTAAAATTGAAAAAAAATCTTGTTTATTGTATCTCAGCTAGTTAGTGCAAAATCGATACGTGTGATCTGCGACAACAAATCCGTTGCAGATTGAGAAAAAGTAGCCGCCATCTTGAACTTTTTAGTTATTCAACCGATTGCTTCCAAAATCGATATATGGGGATGTGTATGGTCTCCGACAACTAATCTGTTGACAGATTGAGAAAAAGTAGAGGCCATATTTATTTATTTATTTATTCAACCGATTGCTTCCAAAATCGATATCTGGGGATGTGCGTGGTCTCCGACAAAGAATTTGTTGGCAGAATGAGAAAAAGTAGCCGCCATCTTGAACTTTTTTATTATTCGACAGGCTAATTCAAGTGTCAATTTCGAGAGTTAGGACCACACAGATCTCCAGATATCGATTTTGAAAGCAGAATGTCAAATAATAAAAAAAATCAAGATGGCGGCTACTTTTTCTCATTCCGCCAACAGATTAGTTGTCGGAGACCATACACATCCCCAGATATCGATTTTGGAAGCAATCGGTTGAATAACTAAAGAGTTCAAGATGGCGGCTACTTTTTCTCATGCTGCCAACAAAATCATTGTCAGAGACCACACAGATCCCCAGATTTCGATTTTGGAAGGAATAGGTAGAACAACACAAAGTGTAACAAGGCGGCGGTTTCTTTTTTTTCTAAATTCGAGAGGAAGTATGCTTATTTGACATATTTCATAACCTAATAAACAAAATGTCAGACGTTTTGCAAAAGTTCCCGATTTATCGGGAAATCTACCGATTTCGGCTCTTCCCTCCTGATATCACGATTTAGCGACCCCGTTTCCCGAATTTCTACATTTCGAACCAAAGTAACAAATTCAAACAGTATTTTTAAGACGACAACACCAATGGTAGACACTCAAAGAAGGACCTATCCACGGTCGAGAAAAATATTTAAAAAAAAACACTCAATGTTCAAATATTGTAGAGTTGTTTATTATTTTATATCGTTTAATAATTTAACCCTTAATTTGGCAGTGTATGCCACAGTCAACATACTATAATGTTCACTTTTAATGTTTGGAATGTTTTTTTATTTTTTTGCTGATTCAAAATCAAAAAGGGTTTGAATTCCCGACTTTTCGTATTTTTGCCAAATTAAGGGTTAATAGTTTGTAAATTAAAGTAATTAGTGTAAAATACAGTTGTTTTATTTCGACTAAAATCTCCCGAGTTCTCTTGAATTTTCGCTGGGAAATTAAACGATTTTTATAATTTTACTTTTGCAACACGTCATCGTATTATAAAAAGCATTTTTTTTTTAAATATTTTATTTATTCTTACCTTTCAACACCAGCAGAGAGTTTAAAAAATGAAAGTTCCGGGTTTGAAGAAGCCGAATTCAAACAACCTTATCCTCCTGAGGTTCCTTGTACTAATATTAGTACATAATACGACCATTGAAATAAAGATCTAGTGCAAAGGAAGTAAGGTGGTATTTCTTTTGTTTCAATGATTAATGATCAATTCAGAAAATTTACTTTATGATCATCCATAATAGATTCATATTCCATTGACAAATTTCATTGTATGGTGGGTCTTAGGAGGGTATATACCACGCAATACTTTTGTGGCATCTTTCTCAAGAACGAACGTAAAATGCGAAGGAGCCCATTCGTCTAGACGCGACACACGCGGCTGACAGCACCGCCAAATCCTCTTAGCGGTCTCGTAGAGGCGTGCGTCTGTGTGAGTGCGTCGTTTCGAGCATTTGTTCGTAGCTTCTTTACTGGTTTATTTATTATACTGTGCTACTATGCACTCACAGACCCCAAGCGTTTCGTTTGTACAAATTCTTGTTTGATGCGTAAAATCAATACTCAAAATACTTCTTTTATATTCAAAACAATACTTCTTTTCTTTTATAGAGAAAATAATGTCTTGACGAATATAAATGAATATTACAAAATACTGTTTTGGCGGTTTCGGTGTATTAAAATGTTAGTACAAACACGGAACGAACAACGTGCTATCTTTAACCATTGAAGTATCAAAACGCGCTGACAGTTTGTGTACAAATATTTAAACTACACTCGGCGTCAAAAAAATCGCACCTTTTGAAATTTTGACTTCAAGCGAATAAAGCTCTTAACTTATTTATTGTACCCTACCAAATATTAGTATCATATGAAAGCACAGTTAATAAACTTTAAAATCGGGCAAAACCGACCTTGTGTGCGTCTCCCGCACTGGAGGTGGACGTGGCCAGGGGTCCCTGACTGCTCATCGGTACATCACAGAGATCCTGGAGGACCACGTGGTCCCGTATGCTGGTTTTGCGGACCTGAATTCACATTCATGCACGACAACGACCGCTCTCATACGGCGTTGATTGTTCGGGACAATCTGGATCAGGTTGGGATCCCCGTGATGCAGTGACCAGCGAGAAGTCCTGACCTGAACCCCATAGAGCACATTTGGGATGATCTGAAACGCCGGGTGCGGTCTCGTGATACTGCCCCTGCCACTTTTGAACAGCTTCGGGACGCCGTCGTCAAGGAGTGGAGTGACATTCCTCAAGAACGCATCTTGACTTTCTTGAGGTCAATGAAGGATCGCATGGAGGCTGTAATTAGGGCTAGGGGAGGTAAGCCTAGGTTTTAAGTTTCGTTTTAAGAATTTGTTTTACTGTATTTTTTAATTTTGTTATGTTTTTAGATTGTGTAATTTTGGCGTGAATAAATGTTTTTCCTCTTTTCATTAAAAACGTTTTTTTTTAAGCTTAGTAATCATTATCACATTTTTATTAATTAAAGGAAAAAATGAGGCCCCACACTCATACCTTATCTTAGATTAAATAGGGTTTATAGCTGCTTGAAGTCAACATACCAAAAGGTGCGATTTTTTTGAGGCCGAGTGTATAACTTTGTTTCGTTGGATTCGGATAAAGTTGAAGTTGAAGGCGATATTTCCTTTTTATGTAAATACGCACGCTTAAATATGCTCACCAAACTATTTTTAACTTATTCTTAAAAGCATACATAGGGACAGATTCTCATTGTAAGTGAATTGTAAAATTCTTATGAGAAAATAAATTCTTTAAACCTAATAAACCAGTTATTTTTACCTATTGCTTTTATTTATTGTCAGCAAAAAACTTCCCAAACATGTCATTAAAACATTCCTATTTGTCCTGGACATCATTAATCAGGGCAGATGTTCCTATGAATTAATAAAACGCTAACACAATGTCACCGGTAGGATTATACCCATTACATATCATCACTACATAGTATAAAACAAAGTCGCTTGCGCTGTCTGTCCCTATGTATGCTTAAATCTTTAAAACTACGCAACGGATTTTGATGCGGTTTTTTTTAATAGATAGAGTGATTCTTAAGGAAGGTTTATATGTATAATACATTCCACGCGGGCGAAGCCGCGGGCGGGTCGCTAGTTAATTTTAAGTCAACAATTTTCTTGACGTCTCATTCTTGAAGTCAATGCCATCTGGTGATACGTTACTAAAACTATTAGGTAGGCTGCCAGCATCCAGTGGTGGCTCAGATACGGCATCTACTGGTGTAACTACGGGACTAAAATTGCCTACCGAATTGCCTACATTAGGACGGCACGCTTTTGCTGTATGAGATTGGGTATCTGTACTTGTATTCTGTTATCTGTGCCGCAGTCTATATTATAATACCTACAGTATTTTTCTGCCTTGTCTTTTGTTAACAATATTATTAAGAATGTTCGCAATGATTTGTCGTCAGTAAGAACGTAAATAGCTAGGTAGAAGGACATAGCCCGGTTTGTATTTTTGTTCTGAAATTACATATAGGTACGCAATGAAATTATATACTGTAGGTATTCTCTTAAAAGAATCGCGACCAAAATTGCCTGCCTCAGTTTCCGATTATCTTAGCTAATCAAGTTATTCGTTGATTCACGAAAGTGCAACTCTAACAAGCACATGCATTTTTTTATCAATTAATTGGAATTATATCATGGTCACCAGTGGTGTTTTGGCGTATGTGTGAGTGTGCTTGACTGTACAATAAAACATTAGCTACAATTATATGCAATAAGTTTCTTTGTAAGTAAGCACTAGTTAACTGAACCAGCAGATGGTGCGTCACAGAGTGACCGATGTAGGTATATTAGTCAGAAAACAAAGAGACTCTGCGAACCTACCGAGAGTCACATTTTGTGGTCATACTCGTAGGGGAGATCCTCGCAACCATTTTTTTCATGACTTATGTATGACGAGGCCCCGTTGAAAACTATAATACTTATGATCCGCGCAGTGTAAATACCGACCGTAATTTGTTGTTTTCACGTTATCCACAATGGTAAAAGTCAAATTAGCACGCATACGTTTCCTTTAAAAACATTTCGATAATACCATCGATAAATAAGTTGTTTATAAATTTATCTATAGTTGCAAAGTTGTTAAATAAAATCTTGAAAAATACGTTTTTTTTACATTCATTGGAAAGTTTAGGAAAAAATGAAATCCGACCCTACAGCCAAAACTGCAAGTAATAAAAATCAGAAAAATATTTTAAATGAAAGCACATACTTAATTACCTACATTATTATAACGAACTTAAAAGTAGGACTGCACCAAATAACTTTAAGGAAATTAGTTCACTCATTTTGTTTTTTTTTAAATAATTTCTTTTGTTTTTAGAAATGGCTTTGGAACCCTTCTCCGAGCATGGTCCGTCAAGCTCTTACTAGGGTTGTTGTTACGATACGATACAGAATTACAGACGAACCTTTAAATCCTTTATCAATAACGTTTAACTTTTCTCCTTCGCTAAGAGATCCTTATACATTTTTTTTTGTCTTCTTTGTATACATTTTTTGCATCTCTTTCGTACAATAATTTGTTGAGGTGTTAACATTATACGTACCTACAGTCGGCGAATTAATAATGTTGAGTAACTCAGAACCTGTCATTAACTGGAAGAGAACCTTTTAAGGGATAAGTTCGCCTTTGTACTTACCTTTTGTGTTTCTGTTTTTTTTCTTTCGGTTTGTACAAAAAAGATAACATAAATACATACATACATACTTCGAACTAAATCGTCGGCCTATGTTCACGTTTATTATGACACGGTAGGTATATGGCACATAGGTGAAAAACTTGAGTAACATGCCTCTTGCAGTTGTAACGCATCGACATTCTATGTAGGTATATGACATTTGAAATTTGACGTAAATTCCATACCTAATACTTATGTACACAAACTACATGCAAGAGGTCATTTACTTAAGTTTTTCACCTAAAAGTGCTGAGAATTTTCTTTGAGGTGCTTCACTTTCCGACTTTCGCAGGCTCCTAGCAGTAACATTGACGTGTAGGCACAAATATAGGACCAATAAATAATATCAACATTAATTATAAAGATATAGTCATCCGTTTCCGTTTAATATTATGTAGAGATTTTAATTAAACTTGAACAAGACATTGGAACAGGTGCGACATTACCATATTTTGTAAAATTTTGCAGCTGTCGTTTTTAAATTAGAATAAGGGTATGAATAAGAATTGTTTATTTCGATCAACAAAACTCATAAATACAATAAATACCTTATAGACTATAACACACATAACAATATAAAACTTAAAACTAACACCGAGGTGACACAACAGCGTGGTATGGTGTGGTCCTATTTTGCCAAAATTTGACGTCCATGGTCGCTGCTGGTTGGTTGTCCCAAAACCGTCGGAAGACGACACCTTTCCCTACCACCTAAAAATGTAAAAAATGATAAAGATAAATTAATATATTTTTGATGAATTTTGCACATATAAAATCGCTCATAATAGTAGTTTATGCAACTGATGCATAATGAAAGGTCTTAAAATACGAGTGTGTCAGCGAGTTTTATAATAGGAGTGTTTTAAGGCCTAATTATATACATTTCGATACACCACTTTGCCTACTCACATATTTCAGTTCAGAGGCCGACGACTTAGCTAGTTTAGCTACAAAAATGGCGGTAAAACAATCTTGTGCTGTGTCAGTGTCACGAATATATATTTTTTTAATCATAGACAAACGAATGAAGTCTCTATTCTCATATCACATGAGATCCATGCGTTTTATATTAAAAAACATACTGGATTGACGTTTCGTATCGATTACTGTTTTAATATCTATGGATACTAGAAAAGAGACCCTCTTTAGTTCTGACAGCTGTTCCAAATTTAAACTCATAACCTTACTGAAATCGATACTGTAATAACATTACAGTACAGATTTTACCTAAGTATTACCACAGAAATGAAAGTTCTCATACATAGTTAAAATTGGTTGTAATAATCATTTCCTACGGTTTCTGAACGCATTTTAGAGCACTAATGATATGTGTAGATAAAATATATTCCTAAGTGCTAATTTCGGCAAACGCACCCTTACTTGTAAATTTACGAGTCAGCTGACGTACAAGGGTGAATCAACTTCTAAGGTACTCCCCATTTTTCGACATGTTTCACAAATTTGTGAAATTATATGTTTTTAGAAAAACTATATATTTGCCAACGACGTACCTTACACGCTTATTAAATCAGACAATTCGGCTAGCGTTTGAAATGATTTGATTTAAAAATAGTGTATTGTCACTACATAGTATAAAACAAAGTCGCTTGCGCTGTCTGTCCCTATGTATGCTTAAATCTTTAAAACTACGCAACGGATTTTGATGCGGTTTTTTTTAATAGATAGAGTGATTCTTAAGGAAGGTTTATATGTATAATACATTCCACGCGGGCGAAGCCGCGGGCGGGTCGCTAGTTGTTAATAAAACAATATTGTTTATATCTTCTTATGTTTATTTCTATTATTCACTTATTACTTATAGTGTACTTAATATTAAATATGCAGAGCTACGTGATACAACTAGACGCCATGAGTGCGTGATGACAAGAGCGAGAGAGGCCGGGTGCGAGGGTGTTGGCGATAGCCAAGGTTGGGATTGCCAGCTTAAGGCTGCGTTCCATTACATCATCCCCTTTTAATTTTTAAACAACAAACAAGTTATACAAAGCTACATATATATCAACCATCTAATTAGGCCACCCATTCAACCAGCAGCGGTGAACCATCACTGGTGCAGCACCAAGTCTAAGCCGCACGTATATGGAAAGAGGTTCTTTTGTATAAGACATTGTTCTTACATAATATAACATATGATCTATAACCATTAAATTTATCTATTTTACCTTCTAACCATACATTTTTATTTTCATCTTTTTTGAACCAAACACTGTCCAATCTCAAAACTATTTTTACTTCTAGCAGTCTTATTGTAATTTCTTATATTCCTAGACACAGTGTTATTAAATTGTTGTTTGACATTCTCATTCATTTTTGGTTTTAAATAATCATAGTTAACTACTAATTTGGTTTTCAAATTTCTGTTCATTAAAAGCTCACTAGGAGAACACTGAGCCAGCAACCGGCGATGCTCTATATTGCAGTAAAGCTAATCTAACATCTGTTGTATCCTCTTGGCTTTTCAATAACATTTTCTTAGCTATTTGGACTCCCCGTTCAGCCATGCCATTCGCCTGTGCATAGCGGGGACTGGTGTAGGTGAATTTAAAACCCCAAAGAAATGCAAATTCTCTGCATTCCCTTGAGTCAAATGGCACATGATCCGAGACTATTTCGCCCGGTATGCCAAAGTAACAAAATACATCTATCAATTAAGCTATTTATTACTGATTTGGCACTTTTATTATTAATTAATTTAATATCTAACCATTTAGAAAAATAGTCATAAATGACTAAATAGCTTTTTCTTTTGAAATCCATTATATCAATACCAAGTTTCCAAAATGGTAATTTAGGAATTTCATGAGCTAACATTGGCTCTTTAATATTATTATTGTGATATGTCTGACAGGTATAACATTTTCTTACAAATTCTTCGATATGACTATCCATTTGAGGCCAGTAATATAATTTTCTTGCAAGCTGTTTCATTTTGGTCGTGCCTAAATGGCCTTCATGCAAGTTTTTCATAAAGTGTAGTCTCAAACTTTTTGGTATAATCAACCTATCATTAAAAAATACTAATTTGTTGTCTTCTGAAAGTTGAGCTCTTAATTTATGATAACAAGTTAAATTATCAGTAATATTATTTTTATTTTCTGGCCAACCATTTTTAACGAAATAATAATATAGTTGGTAACGCAGCGGACGATGTTGTCCCTAGGTTTTGTATGGAAAATGTGCATTTTCCCCTGAGTTACCAGGTTTTTTCGAAGATTAAATAATATTTGAGGTGTTTAACGTATAAGGTCTGTAAATTTGGTGATCTAATTTAATATTCATACATTATTATTAATGATAAGTCACCAGGAAAGTTTTGATACCGCAAAAGAAAAGGAGTACCTTAAAAGTTGATTCACCCACAAATAGCTGTTTTGTAACGTGAGCATGATAAAACTTGTGACATTGTTGAAACAAACTAACACCTTCCTTGGGTATAATGACTGTACTGATTTATATGGGCATCAGGAAAACAATAATAACTAGATATAATTCAACAGTTTCCAGCTCCTAGCTACCTACTTTACTACTAAGATGACGAAGCCTTAACCTAAGACGCAGATGCGTGTTGCAATTTTGTATTACAGAAGATTTTTCCTATTCCTTTACCGCTATAAGTCACTCACTACCGATGACTCGTACCTACTAAAATTTTAATGTCACAATGAGTATACAGCGCTGTACTACGCCATTAATAAAATCTTATCCGAAATATCAAAATAATCATAATTGCGGCGTTTCACTTGGCTTTAAATAAGATCTAAGAACATCTCTCATATTTGATATAGGTAAAAAAAGGCCTAAAGAATTAAAGAGATGCAATACTTTAAAAATATGTCAAAGTCTAAGACAACATGGGAGCGGAGCGGAATGGAAAGTCCTGAGTGACAAAAAGCAAGCCTGCCTGCGTCTGCCCGTGACGTGACATTTATAATGAAATCATGTGATCTTAGGTACTCTATTTTGATGATTTGACTAGTCGACAGACTGTATCAAATCGCGGTGACGATGACGTCCGATAATGCCCGTACTCCATATTTAAGGCTTGGCATTGGCCAGCACTAGTTAAGTAAAGTAGGTATTTGAATTTAATGTTAACATCTCACGAAAAGTAACCTCAGGGATATGGTCTATTCCACGTTTTTACACCTGTTGCAAATATTGCAATGGTATTGTAAAAAGTTTACAATACTATAATAATTGGCGAAAAGATATATTAAATAAGGCCCCAGCTTTGCAAAGTGTAAAGACGGATTGTATTGTAGATACAATGTAAATTGAATCATAATGCAGAACACCCTACACTTGATATGAATGGACGGTGCCTGAAAGCGGGTAGACAGCTCCTGCAATCCTGTCAGTCAAACCCTACTAAGATTACCCTTTTTGATATTTTACAGATCTTAATAAGACGTTAAAAAGCTTTTTCAACTAGTTTGAATAAGCGAGTCGCTTCCCGAGTTCCCGACAGCAGTTTTGGTAGAGTTAAAAACTTAAACGTACCTACCTATGATTTTTGCGCGCAGGTACTTGTATATAACTAACTAGTAGATATTTATTAATAACTAGCGACCCGCTCTCACTTCGCTTCAATTTATTTGAGTTTTATTAACACCCGTACATTATACAAGTATAGGCTGATAAACACATTGCTCTTCTCCCTCGGCAGTCGGGTAAGAACAATTATAAAACCCCCCTTGCATGTAGCTGTGAGACATCTGTATTTATAAACCGATCGTCATTCTGTATGTAAAAATTGTAGTTAATGCCATAAGTTTTTTACACAACTACATGGGAAAGGGCTTTACTTAAGTTTTTTACAACTTAACCAATAATATTTAAGAAAGCCTCCTAGTGACTAGGGAATTAATATCGCACATGCGGCAGTAACTTTTCGTTGGTTAATATTGCAAAAAAATATAGGTATAGGTAGGTAACCCTACTTAATATTATTTTAACTGACAGCTGCGATCAGAGTCAGTTAGTAAATAACAAACCAATATTTATGTTATATGTATAAAGTAAGGCGTTTATTTCCAATACAGAATTCAACAATAATACCTTTTTTTTTTAATTAAACATATTTAAATTAAAATAAAACTAAGCTACTCAAATGTTAAAGATATAAATAATAATTACCACTATAAAAAGAACACCCGCTCTAGTAGGTCCGGTCGTGGCTCCTCGTGGCTATGGTCCATATAACAAGGGACAAGGCTCGGGACGAGTGAAAATGACAGCCCCGCACGTGTATCAAACGAAAACCATCCTTTGATACACGTGTGGGGCCTTATACATTTGCGAAAAAATGTCATCAAAAAAATTAAAAATTAAAAATTAATTAGTAATTATAAGAGACAATTTTACTTAATTCTTAATTCGATGAAAAATCACAGGGCCAAATAAAAATTTAAACAATCAAGGATAAAAATTTGAAACGTAAAAATCTTACTTGTGGGAGGACCTTGTGCAGGGTCCGTCCGGGTTGGTACCACCATCTTATCCATTAACCTACCGCCAAACAGCAGTGTTTGCATTGTTGTGTTCCGGTTAGGGGATAAGACAGCCGGTGAAATGACTAGCATAGAGGCATTCCATCTTAGTCCTCAGGGTTGGCAACGCATTTGCAGTCTTAGGATTGCAGTCTTGTGAATGCGAATGTCTATGGGTCACAGTTTCCACTTACCATCAGGTGGCCTGTGTGCTCGTTTGCCTTCCTATGATATAAAAAAAAAAAAAAAAACAACTTTCTGCACGATGCAGCTTAATTTCAATATTTTAATACTTAATAATTAAATCCAAATATTCCAAGCTTCAGTTATTTCAGAAAAAATGGGTCTTGACAGACAAATAGATCATCTTTTTCAAGCTACCAGTGGCTTCAGAGAGGTAAGTAGGTATCTGCTTGTATTTCAATGGTTCGTTTTAACGTTACACAGAAGAGTTAGGTAGGTAAGCGCCCCGCCGCCCCGGCCCCGAGGAATATATCTAAGATCGATTTAAATAATAGTTTCATATTTTGAATCAGTATAAACGAAGTACTTAACTATATTTTTGTAAGGTAAATTCACGCCACCTTACGTAAGTTGAAAACATGTTTTTTTGTTTGTGTAGATATTGTGTTGTTTTTAGTGTCTTTTGATAGGTTTAGGTCTAAAACGTATACGGTAATGGAAATTGTGTAACTAGGGTAATCCGTTTAGAAGTTATAAGGAATTTTCGATAATGAAAATTGACAAACGTAAAATTTTGTATGTTTCTGCTGTGTAAACTTTTTGTATTGTAATACCTAGTAGGTAGGTTTATTGTTTTGTTTTGTAGGATAAGTTTTTTGCTATTACGGGCTATCGGTAGGTACTGCGGGTTTCGATTAGCCCCTCCAGTCACCCCCTCCACTTTAATATTAATTCAGTCGGTTATTTTTGAAGTTACCTACGGTATATTTTATATTTTCTGTGACAAATTTGTAATATAGGTAACAATGTCATTAAATATTTTTTTAAGTTATTGTTAATTTATATTTCCATTCTTCCCGTTTCATTCTCAACAATAAATCAAACGACTAGATGCGAGTGCCACTACACTACCGCGATAGTTTTTTGTGCATAAGCCATAGTTGACAACCCTAGAGCGACCGCCGAGCGTAGGTATGAAAAGTGAAGTACATACATGTGATTTACTTCTGTACTTATCTGTTCTGTGCTTTGGTGGTTTCCTTGTACCTAATAGTATTTTTTTCTCTACATAAGTAGGTATTTTTTATCGTTAAACGTTATATTTATCTATAGTATTTACAAGTTTAGAGCTTAATTTGGAGTTAAGTCAATTTGTATGAGATTTTCCCCCGATACTTATTTATTGTTTTATTTACCTATTACATATAGTTAGACATTCTCTGTTCTGGGTTAGGGAGCAACAAATATGAGCAGTTGAAGCCACTTGTCAAACAAATACCTTCCATACGAGCAGCAAAATCATTTCGTTAGTACGTACAGTAGGGTAGTTTGCATGATCGATCAATGTGATCGCGAGCTCCCCAGAAAAACCGCGGCGGTCGGGATTCGCTTTATTGTGATGCGTAAAAATGTGAGTCGTTTGAGTTGATTTGCCAGTACTTTATTGTTATTGATATATGGTATTTCTGCAATGAGTGTCATCTGCGGCCTTTCGCCCTACCCGCCGCGAGCCGATATATAGTCCGGCGGAGGCGAGGTCGCCTCACTCGACTACTCCGCTCGCTCCTCGCGCGCCCGTTCTCTACTCAAACAAACTCGAGGTAAACAAACCATTCTAACCAGTTTCAAAGTATTATTTTTTGAACTTGAAATACATTTTTTTTAAATTAATTAGGCACTAGTTAACATCGAGGACATTCATGTTTCGCCACAATCTATTAAAGTACCTTTGGTTTTTTTTAAAGCCAGCAGATTAGTAGCCAGTATTAATAATATTAATCAGCGTTATTATTTGAATTCATTAATGGTCGTTCGTATGTTTTTATATTAGTAAAAAATATTTATTTATTTATGTAGGACGTGTGAGGCTGCTTATGTACCGATCATGCAGTACCTAGCCCTGACGTCTAGTTAAGGTAATCTAGTTGACACTTCCTCACACGATTATATGTACAAATAATGCTTACCAAGGTGAAGAAATCAAACTAATTTCATATTGTGGTTTGACGTGCTATTTCCAAGTCCCTCGTAGATGTGGTGCAGTAAATCCATTTTACATATTCCGCGTCCGTGTGCAACAGTTTGTCAACGCGTTGAATTACAACACCCATGTTGAACCAGTCCCCTAAACGAGTAAGCTTTGCAAGAACTTAAGATCTGAAGAACAGAAAGGACCGTGACCCGCTTTCGTTCAAATTAAATGATTGCTTATAAATTCGATTGTCGGTACTGCCTTAGCCTTAGCCTTAAGCTGTGTGTGCGATCCCGTCAGACAAAACACTACATCAACACATATATTGAATGTGGATAAAGATCCAAATCAATGCATACCTACCTTAAAAGTCGCTTTGTCAGTCTATTGTCGGTTGGTTCGCTTATTCCTCAATTTCGGACGATCATTGACTAAACAAACATATTAATGATTATTACCAAATAGTGACAGAGATTAGTGCCCAGTAATTTAATGTAAGTGTTAACTAGATGGTAGGAAGTTCCTTACGAAAAGTAAAAGACTACTTCGTACTTCGTAAGGCACTTGTCCCCCCGCCGCGCCGGCGAGGAAGCGATTAGCTTTAGACTATTTTCTCGTTAAAGAAACGGACAAAGGATAGAGATCTCGTGTCAATAAAAGAGACACATAATATATTAGTAGTTGATCGCTGGTGGTTCACACTGCCGGTGAGAAATCTCTCTCCAACAGAAGATATAGAACCAGTGTCAATAAAAGAGCCACATAAATATATTAGTATTTGATCGCTGGCTCTACTCGCTTCTCGCTCTTCGTCGGCGGTGGGACAAGCAAGTGCCTATAACCCTAGTTAGGTATAGGTACTTGTCTTTTCCTGCAAAGTTAGCGATCCCGGGTAAACATTTGTGACTTAACTCAAATTCAAATCATTTATTGTACAGTCAGCCAGAAATGTGGTCTACCACCCTACGCTTGAAGTTTATTCACCAAGTTCGATTTTCCCATGCAATAATATTATAACAGTGATAAGTGTCAACCCTAGCGGTAATTACATATCACATAATTTTTTGTATAAACTTGTAGACTACTTTCTTGGCCGACCGTACTTTACAAATAATAGACGGCCAATTGGTGTGAAATTGTCCCATGATACGTATTTATTATTTTTATGTATGTATTTATTTCACTACACAACTATGTATGTCGTTGTTCCCGAGAGTCACCAACTATAATTTAATATCTATAAAATTGAGCTCAAAAACATTAGGCACGCTAAGAGCTACCTCTATAAAGAGTATATCATGTCAGATTTTTTTCAGCGCAGTCCTATCCTATTAGCCTATGACGTTCCCGAAAATGGCTCTAACGATTTCGTTGAAATTTGCAATAAAAGGGTTCTCGGGGGCGACAAATCGATCTGATAAATTGTCATCTTCGGGAAAATTTATTTTCAACCCAAACGACGCTCGGTCTTCTAGCTACTAGACCAATTTGTCTAAGATCGTTCCCTGATAACAATTTATTTACAGCGTTAGCTGAAGATGTGGTTCTCGTACGTTCTGGTGGCGGCGGCGGCGGTGGCGCTCGCGCAGGGCTACTCCAGCGGCGCGCCCGAGAGCACCTGCCAGGACATGATCCCGCGCCACCCCGTGCCCCCCCAGAAGACCCCTCCTCCGTACACCATCACTACAAGCACTAAGGTGAGTTCAGTTACGGCGATACTATTAAATATTTTTAGGGTCCCGTACCAAATACAGTAAAACGAGATATTAAGATGACTTGGTTGCCCGTTAAAGGTAAAACTACGAACGGTACCCCTATGAAAATATTAAGTTAGCATTGTCATGAATAATAAACTTCAACCTGAACATCAAAGACTTATTTATGTTGACGATCTTAATGTAATTTCGTATTTTTGACTTCATATTATTGTAATATTAGGTACCTACATTGATGAATAAATAAACTAAACTAACCAAAATAATGATAACCATGACAATGGCAATGACATTCTCAATTGAAAAGGTTCTATGTGTGCTCAGGTATTTTTTCTGGTGACTGCACAGTGAGTATGGACGGTACCTATAGGTAATAATAATTCTCCTTTCCTAGGTTACTAAATACTCAATACCTACTTCATTGCAATTCAAAATGTGTACTGGTTGGAAAACGATTTGAAACTGCAACGAGAGTTTATATGTACCTATAGGTAGATTATTAAAGATCTTGGTTCACCTAAACCATTAAGTATTGTAAAATTACTGCTTATCAATTCATTTCCAATCAATTATTGGCACGTGTAGAACTGAACAAAATTTAAATAGCATTATTGAGTGCGATATTGATTACGTGAGCTGTAGGTAAGGTAAACGTACGCTTCGCCGAATCTGCGGTATCACCGAATTTCTTCTATTTCAAGCTATTAGTCTAGTACTTACAGTGGATATTAAGTTGTGATATTTTTTTACGCTAGCTAGTTAACTATCTCTTCCACTACGCGGCAAAGCCGGCCATTTGCTGTCTCAGTCAGGACGCAACAAGCGATTAAGTCGGTGCAGTGCCGTTTTGTAGGGGAGTCCTTGTGAAAATCGGTAAGAAATCGCGTATACTTCTTAAGGTCATAAATCCGTTTTACGTTACCTTTGTGTTTGAAAATGTGGTTTTCCTGTGTTGTTATTTAATTAGTTTTTGTGTTCTGATAAATGAAGTGAATTTAGTGTAGTCATATTTATAGAAATTAGCAAAAATGTGAATTCGGTGATGAGTTAACCCTCATTTTGACTGGAAGGTTTTACCGAACAGCGTTCGGAATCAGGGAAAGCGTATGTTTTTTTAATTATTTATTTACTGGTTATTTATGACTTACTTATATAATCTACTTTGCTTTTCGAATAACTAGAAGTATTCCAAATTTAATGAGTAATTGCCGAACATCAATAAATTAGGCATATTTTGTAAAACTTCGTTGGAAATTTCTAATTTTTACGACTATTTAACATGAAAATAAGCTAATTGGCAAGGCTATTTAAAAAAAAGGATTATATATACTTATTAAGCAATAGTAGCAAAAACCATATGTATTCATGGTTACATAATAGTTCCAATTGTTAGTAATAATGTCAGATTTGTAATTATACCGATACTTTTACGTCTAAACACTATTTTGTAAATCTGTTCGCTCGATAGGTGCCACATAATTTGCTTTGTCCAGTTCACCGAAAGGCGTTCGGTGATTAGTACCCATGGTCTCTGTTACCGAATCCATGTTTGCCTCAGCCAAATTACTGCACGGTGTTCGTTGGAATATCATCCTTAATCCATTAACAGTTGGGCCGATACTAAAATGTATTCTTTTTCGTGCATTTTTGTAAAGGCCAGCGCTTCTGAACATTTAAGCCGTTAATGTTTTAAAACTAGCTAGGAGTTAATTGTCAATTATTATTTTTTACTAGACATTTATTGTGGAACTGCTGATGATGGAGCCGTAACGTGGCGAAAAAATCTCGAATGTTAAGTATTAAAGTAGGCCATGTTTGGTCTTGTTAGTGTCATGTCGATTAGGATTTAGCTCTCAGATAGTTAATAAAAAAAATAGTCATATGGTTCGGAAGGCGGTGACAGAATGTCATATTTAATTAACTTAGACCCACTGGCTTAGGCTGGTTGTCTTAGTTATGTCAATATTAGTAGCTATATATACCTATTTGTTTAAGCTATTTTTAAACAATAACAACTTTTTACAAAATATTCTTATATAAGAAGTGACAGTGACAGTAGCTGATTAAAAACATATAAATTGTGACTTGTCAAAGATCTCTAATAAAAAAAAACAACATATATGTTTTGAATTACGCTAGTTTACCTTATTGTCGGCCTTTTAATAAAATATCTTGATCTCTATATTATTTGCTTTGGTAACGTGACATGTAAGGCTTAATAATTATAACTTTAAGTTGATTTTCTATTTTATTTTACACTGCCTGTTATTATTAAAAATGTTTATTTTTTAAGTTTTATTTGCTGAGATTTAGTGTTTTTTCATATAGTTATAAAAATAATTGAAAACCAAAGTAATAAAAAATACTGGTTTCAAAGACTGTTAAATATTTATATTTTTAGTTAAAATAAAGAGTTTCTAGATACCATATAGATAATAATTTTCAAATTATAATCAGAAAAAAATGTTATTTCATTCAATTTGGTCACATTACACAGCATGGCGTGTGTCAAAGGTGACAGTGAGACCGTGATTTAAATTGCTACCATTTGAATAAATAAATAAAATATAAATGCCTATTGTTTCACTAAAGTTTGAGCACCACTCAGGCCAAATTTTCATACATTTCTTCCCTAGTTCGGTGATGCGGCGGCCCGGTTCGGTATTATGTGCAAATCAAGTTTCTTAGTTCGGTAAATGGTACAAACCAGGTTTAGTGATTCAAAAACCTTTAAAAATATTTTAAACATATTCCTAACCATGTAATGTATTTCCAGGTACATTAAAATGATGACAAATTTATTAAAGTTACCATTATTTTATAGATCATAAACGTATCAAAATCCCAGACCTTAATAAAAAAATAAACGTACATCCAGGTCTTAAGCGTTCGTCGAAACGTACATTTACCTTACCTGCTTATGCTGAAGTTTTGTATTGGGGGTTATTATGACATAGCTATGAAGTTGAAGTTGAAGGTGAAGAGAAAAGGACAGAGCTATACAACTGCTATAGCTCTGTCCTTTACGCTTAATGTAAAATGAACTTCATAGCTATGTCATAATAACCCCACTGATCTATTTTAATTAAGAGAATCGAATCTGTAACTACTTTGCAGCATACTGAACCTTGTTGCTCAAATTCAATAAATACTTGCGTATTTTTGTAGTAGTTTCTTCGTTGTTTCGTTATTGCGTCAATATAAGTATAAACTGGTACATAGTATATAATAATCTGCACTTATCTTTTTTTGTTAAATATGACAGCAACTAAAGACCTTGATGGTACGTTACGACTTACGACACAACATGTGCAAACAAGCTGGTACCTTAAGTAAAAACCGATTTTGTTTTAGACATCATAAAAAACTTAATAAAAAAATGGGGCGTATAGTACCTAATAATGTTTTCAAACCGACTGCGCCGAGCCAAAAGAAGCACTTCAATAGTCTATGTACGTATGTACTGTACATAGACTATACATATTGTACAGCCAAGTGTAAAAATATGGGAGATCGCAACATCTCTGAAATATGTCTAAATGCGCCTTATTCCGTGTATCAAGAACTTCGTAACATATTTATGAGAGGATTAATTCGATACATATTATTGCACTTGACTGTACCTATGTATGTGAACATCAATTGGACGATTCACTCTATCTCTCGAACCGATTTAAATAAATGCGGTGTCATGATGATTCGTCAATATTTTTTTAGTGCATGTTAACTTCTTAAAAAGGCCGGTTAACTGCAATGTAGGTAGTCGAAGCATTATATACTCTATTGATAATCACATTAAATTTAATATGCTTTTACTATAAGGTACCTACTATGAACTCCTCGTAGTATGAAGTTAGCCGCCTTTTTTTGTTGTTTGGTATCACGATAGCGTACATAAACTGAAAGGTAGCTTTGACTACCGGGTAACATTAAAGACCTTAAATTGTTACTTAAATGATACAATTATTTGGCGACAAGATCAAAGGAGGAGTGAGATTAATGTAATGATGAAGTAATATTAATACAATAATATTAAAATAAAACATTTGGCAGAAGCTATTTTTACGACAGTTTAACGTGACCCGAGTATACAAAGTTACCCGGTTTGAATGTTGCCAGTGGGGTTGTAGTTTTTACTTTTAAATTGTTTGGCAGGTTGTGAAGGCGGGTACTCCGATGGAGGTGGTGATCACGGGCAAAGGCCCTAAGAACACGATGCGGGGACTGCTGCTGCAGGCCCGCGCTGGCTCCAAGATCGTGGGCAAGTTCACCGTGCCGCCCACCGACACCTTTGCCCAGGCCATTAACTGCGGCGAGCCTGCGGTGAGTTGATATAGAGAATTTTGTTAATTCGACGAGTGGCAATCATGGCTGCCCGATGACAGCAGCGCTTTCTAAAATTCCGCTCCCGAAGGGAGCTCATCGGGACCTACCTATATGCGGATTTACTAACAAGTAAAACATTTTAAAGAGGGTTTTAAACCCACATATGAAACGTGTTTCTTTCAACGTGTTTTTATTTCTGTTTTATCAGTAAATCGGTAAAACATACTAGCATCAAGTTTGATATGATTAATTTATTATATTACAAACCGTGAAAAAACAGACAATCCTAAAATATGATCAGCTGTGTGGCTCGCGCTAGATAATTCGATCCGTAATTAATTTTAAATCGGACTATATAAGAATCTCGAACTCGCGCACGAAGGGTTCCGTACCAATATAACCAAATACATCATCTGTGAAATTTTCAACTGTCTAGCTATCACGGTTCATGATATACAGCCTGGCAGACAGACAGACAGAAAGACGGACAGTAGAGTCATAGTAATAGGGTCCCGTTTTTACCCTTTGGGTACGGAACCCTAAACAGACCTGATGCTCTCTCCTTTTTAGACCTCAGAATAAATGACACAAACATACCAAAATTTACACGACTGCTCTATTTATTATCAAGTGTTAAAACTAACATGAACCTTTTGAATGAAAGAGTCTGGGTTTCTATTCTACTCGGTAAAACCACATTGCTTTTGACATGTTTTCGTATTGTTATTAATGCCCGGTTCCTATATTCAAGAAACGAATCGTTTTCCTTACGGGCAGTAGGGTACGTACTTGCTACGTACAAAATGTGTCAAATTTTAACGAGACGTCACAATTCTACCAACAACGGTTTTGAGTATAGGAATGCACCATAACTCTATCGATAGGTACGTTGAAAGTACGCTTACATGTCAAAGCGGCAATATAGTTTTAATGAATAGATAGAGCCCCTGCACTATTAAAGCTTGTAACGACATAAAAGGTGGCCTGTGTGCTCGTTTGCCTTCCCATGCTATTAAAAAAAAAATATATATTACCCTAACCGGGTAGAGCCGAGACGGTAGCTTCGTAAGCGGGTCAACCTACTTCGTTTTAATCGAACTGGGCCTATATTCTAGGCGGTAAAAATCATATCGTCTTTGACCCCTTATGTAATGGTATTCTTTTTAACTCGGTCGCCATTACTGTCAAGTAAATAAGAGCTATCAAAACGGTGACAATACGATAACAGGTCAAAGACGATGTGGTTTTTACCGCCTAGAATATAGGCCCTATTCTCAACAAAATCGGGCATCATTAGCATCGGGTCTTACTGAGTGCAGCGGTTCCGCAGCCAAACCTGATGAGCAATGTCCGAGCACGTTTGAAGACTATCGAAGCTTGCCTGTTACATATCCATCGTTAACAAATCATTCAAATAAGTAGCCGCTCAAGGTATCATATCATACCCACCCGGCGCCCTTTTCAATGTGAATACCACCTAGATATGTGTTTATGTACCGTAACATCTAGGTACAGTTACACGAAGTGAGTGCTGAGCCATTTGCAGTCAAGTAAGGTTAGACTCGAAAATACGATTTAATTATGAACTAGGTGTTGCTGTTTGTCGCTACTCGCAGGTAAAAAGTATCCTTATATCTTCTATATCACACTCAAGTGAAGCTATCTTCATACCAAATCTCATCTAAATCGGTTCAGCAGTTTAGCCATGCAAGCGTAACATACAGACAGAGTTACGTTCACATTTATAATGATTGAGTACTAGCTGTTGCCTGTAAAAGTGGTTTATCGCAGGTAAAATATCCTTCATCGGGGTTTAAGGTATCTCCCTCCGTACCAAACTTCATTGAAATTGGTTCAGTGTTTTGCTGCGAAAGCGTAACAGACAGACTTTCGCATTTATCATATTTATATTGTAATGTAAAAACGTTGCAAATTTTATAGCAGCACTAACAATATCTATACAAACTTAAGAATTAAGAGGCTAAAATTTACTTGGTTTGTCTGTACGTAGTTTACATACATACGATTTGTCGGAAGTTATTCTAAGGAACCTAACAAGATTTATCCACAACACCTAGCTTTACATTATAAGTGAATTTATTGCCTCGTAAACTGCGCGGTATGATCAATAGATCATTGCGTTCTTGACTCGAACGCTAGCCTCATTCAGGAACTTCCTTAAAAAAGTGCTATTGTTCCACGACAAAAAATACATTTGTTGACAACAATTATTACGTACCCAGAAGTCGTGGTACTTATAATGACATTCGTCAAAAAAGCCGCATGACAAAGGTCGTCTGTTTGGAAATGTTCAAGTTGCACGAGGACAAAGCTAATGCTAAATTTGTAACGTTACAGTCCTTAGGTGTGGCATTTGGCATTTCGATAATAAATAAACGGTCTATGCTATATATAACGCATCCATAACTTAAGTAAGTCTACCTAAAGGTCACAGATCCCTAAACAAAATTAATTGACGGTTAGTTTAGATAGATTGATTACATTACATTTAACACTAGCTTCGTAAGGCAAAGTACAATTTTGTTAACATAGTTAATTTAATACAGCCATTGGAATAAAGAACTATTGCAAAGAAAATAAAATGGATTTTCCTTTGTTTTTAAGACTGACAATAGAATTACAAAATTGACTCTATGATATTCACAATAGGCTCATACTCCATTGACAAATTTCGTCGTGTGTGTGGTGAACCCGAAGAGGCTAGAGAAGCCTGCAACTTCGTATGCATGTAATTATTTTCCCGCTACCACTATTGCTTCTCGTTGGTAGTCCTTTTTTTAAAGGACTGCGTCAGAGGTAGGGTTATGTTTCATGAAACGTCCTTAGTGCTCTCCTAGTATACCCCAAGGAATAGTCCCTCGAAATTGCAAGTCTTCTAGGTCTAAAGGTTCGGCTGTGCGTTGTCACTGTTGTCATTGAGTGAGTAAGTCCGTCACGGAAGGTAATTATTAATATTGTACGGGAAGTTGGACATTGACAGCTCATAACGCCCAAGGTAGGTAAGAGTAGGTTGGTAATTTGGTACTTATACATATTAATCGTGTCAACAAACTCCCGAAGTCAAATAATTATTATCCCTAAAATAACCATCACATCTGCTTACCCCGGGTTACCTTTGTTTCGGGGAAATATGTTTGCCAAATGTATCGTTTCCCAACTTTTACTAACTTAATAACATTTGGGTTGGCAAATGAAAAAGTTGGGAAATTATATATTTGGCTAACATATTTTTGCCAGACGGCAGGATCAGGACTATTAACTGTACATGATTGTAGGCAATTTATGATTTGGCACCTTCAGTGTAAGTATAATTTGTAACTAGGTATACGTAAGTAAGTATTTTCACCTGTGTAAAACTCATAATTGTGCGAGGCGACATGTTAGTTGATTTTGGCGGCGCGGCGGGTAAATTATAACATTAACAACATTTAGTCGATAGCTTTAGACTTGAATTTTGTCTCTAAAACGCCTTTGAAAGATGCATGACGTTAAAGTGACAAGGAACTAAAAGTGTTTAGTTTATTAACAATTTTAATGCTGACCGTACAGGACTTTACCTTAAGTCCGCCTTTACTATTTTTTTCATTGTGCAATTAAGGTTTAATTAATTAATAACTTCCTCAGATAATAATGAAGCGTAAATTATAAACCTGATGTCTTTAATGAATATAAGATACGTCTAGAACTCTAGATTTTCTCGTATGATGGATTTCGTAACCAGCTAGTTGACTCAAGGTTTGTATTGCAAGAGGTCGCATCGCAGTGATTAATGATGGTAGGTCCAAGTGCCTGCCCACGCTCGGAAATGTTGACTCGTGTTTGATTAATACTAATAAATAAAAAAATCGCCAGTGTCAACGAACTTACCAGTAGATACATAAGAAACTTTTCCTTTGGGTTTTTGCTCCACGTTGCTATGGGATAAAAAGCGATGTACCTATAGCGTTCAAAAGCAAAAAGTGACCTTAAGAGTAGGTACTAAGCCTATTACATACCTAAGTACCTATTATTAATATGATGGTAATCAATGTGTTTGATGACAAAGGCTAAAAGACACTGTGATCAAGTACCTAGTAAACTATGACAGGAGCTATGACAGTACAGCTAAACATGCCCAACTGGTAAAATCGAAATTAACGTTCACTAGGTTATGTTGTAGTGCATGCATGCACAATCTTAATTTTCCTCCCATGTTTAAAGAACTTATTTACACTGCCTTAATAGCCCCTATAATAACTCAAATTAAACATCGAAATAATAAGCAGCAAATGACTAGAACTGTGACGGACAGCCACCTTAAGGTCTCATAATAATGGTTCGTGAGACCGCATATTAACGTATACAATTTATGCCTAATGCAGCAAACCATAACATAGACGCTAGTTACAAAAGCCTTGACCAGAGTAAGGAACTGTGCCTCTACCATTGAAACCAGCAGCATTCACTTTGTAGCGACTGCATTGAAACCCTAGATAGCACGTTCGGATAGAGATTAGCATATAAGAAACTAATTAAGATGGTCTTCCTAAATCCATATTTCACTTTGGAAATTACACTATTGTTGGCACTACTTGGCATCATTCCAATTATTTCAAGGTAATAACTAGAGACGATATTTCTACAATCACTAGGATCCATTTATTGGTGTTTAGTTGCCAATAATTGGGTGTTTTAACCTACATTGTTTTTGTTTTCTAAATATTCTGTCATTTGTTACAAAGCTTACCTGTATAATTTGCCTTTAACTATGTAGTGATCTTGTCTACGCTGTAATTATACCTACCTGCGAGAACCGCCTCTACATGCCTCCTAATCGTCGCCGTATGTTTCAGAACGCTCTGACCCACAAGAAACATGACGAGAAGGACGACCAACAAACCGTAGCCTACACATGGACGCCGCCGGCCGGCTTCAACGACGAGATCAAATTCAGGTGGGACACACAAGAAACTTGTTTAACTCTATCTCATTTTTTCTGGATATAAGGAGACGGACAGTCTCTTTATCATCATGTCACTGTCACTGCTGGACGTAGGCTTTCCCCAAAAATCTCCTCTACGATCGGCCCTGAGCTAAGTCCACGTTTAGCAATTTCCAACATCTTAAAGACAATCGTCGGTCTAACTTGTGGGAGGGCTGCCAACAATACGTTTTTCAGTAAGTACGAGTACATGGTGGTCAACCCAGAACCTTTCCGCCCCAACGGCCTTCACTTCTAAGTTTACTTACTTTTGTTTAGAATACAGGGTAGTTAATGACATAAACAGTGTAGCGTCAATAGCGTCGCTTTTCGATTCGGTTATACACACGCACGACTGCAGTGCATGTAAACATGTACTGAATTGTACTAGTAACGTCTTTGTGGGGAAACGGGCTCATGTCACACTAGAGTTTTTTTCTTAAACCTATAAGAGTTACCTACTCGTGCGAAAACAAGTATTACATATTTCATCATCATCATCATGTCAGCCGAAAGACGTCCACTGCTGGACATAGGCCTCCCCCAAGGCTCTCCACTCAGACCGGTCTTGTGCTTTTCGCATCCACCGCGTTCCCGCGATCCTTACAAGGTCGTCACTCCATTTTGTTGGAGCCCTACCTACAGCTCGTCTCCCGGTCCGCGGACGCCACTCAAGAACCTTCTGACCCCATCGGCCATCAGTCCTGCGTGCGATGTGCCCCGCCCACTGCCACTTCAGTTTAGTTATTCTTCGGGCTATGTCGGGTTACATATTTACTGTATTAAAAACATTATGCTAAGCAAAGATTTAAGATTATATGTGTACCTACCTAGTAGTACCTAAGTTGAAAGTTTTTGGTCCTACGTAGGTGTTAACTTAATCTGTACCTACGATTTTAATAACCGCATATTTGCTATACTACACTGATCATTTACAAGTATGATGATAAATTAAAGATTGGCAATAACAAGCCAATAATTGAGTGAAAAAAAGAATGCCAGTAACTACTACTAAACAAGTTGTTCTCTTGTGTAACTCAATACTAACAAGCAGTTAGGAATTTTTGTAATGTTTGTGTTGCTGACAGGCGAAGTGAAGCTCTAGAACAATCCAAGTAGGTATATGCTACCTGCTTATTAGTTAGAAAAGTCCTTAAGTAACAGAATGTACGTTGATTTAGAAATACCTATGATGTTGCATAGTTAATCCACTCTATCTCCGTCTATTCAACAAATACTTATTCAATTTTATCCTCTTAGATTGATATCAGTGTCAGATTACAGACGCAACTGCTTGGCCTTGACCACTTGCTCATATCGTTATACTTGCTTGTATGTATTGTTTTTTGCGGCGGTTCCTCTCGGCATGTTACTGAAGCGCTAGTAGATTCACTCCGTATTAGCGATATCTGAAAGCACTTTTCCGCCGTCATCAGCAAAGCGAGGAGAGGAACGGACTAGAGCGAGTTGTTTTTGTATGGCATCCCTCAATTCTGTCCTAGTGCTATTTCGGTGGAAAAGGTCTGGATTTGCGAGTCGAGAATTGGAATGTTTTATTTTGTAATTAATTTTCGACCGTATTACTTATACGCATAGTGTTTATTAACTAAGCAACATAATCACAATGTTCACGATGGCTCGCGTGGTATTGCGCGAGCTAGCTTGTGAAATCTATTGGTATTAATTATGACCTCGTAGCAAATTTTGGTGGAAATGAACCGGCGATATTTAAATTAACGCCGGTCAAAACACCTTAGAACCTTACGGCAACTGACCGAATTATGATTTTTAATTTTCATCTTTGTTTTCTCAGGGCCACCATTGCATTAAACGGAGCCGTATTCTGGGTGGGCGTGGAATCTGCGCCTGTCAAAGTAACTGCTTAAGTTTAATATTTAATGCTTTAATATTAATTATACCTACATGATAAGTTTTTAAATTACACAATACAATAGTAGTTTACTGCCCAAGCAATACTTTATTTTTATTTGATTTGTTTATTGTCATTTTCTTACACTAAAATGGATCCGAATTGTAAAATGTTTTCCTGCTTTTTTATCAAATAAATATTTATAAGAAACCGTTATTTTCTGTATTTTATTGTTCCCAAGACTTACAAATAATAAAACTACTATAATAAATCCTTTATTAAAAAAAATTAGCACCTAAAAAAATTCGTCTTCAAAATCTTTTCTGCATACAAATTTCGAGTCTCGATGGTTAAGGTAGGAACCAAAACTTAAATTTAAATGGGCATGACATGGCTACAGTAAAAGGCAGTGGCGTAGCCAGTGTGAATGCGTGCAAGGTGGCAATGTCTACCACTAAAAGTATTGAAAGTTGAAACAAAAGCTATTTTAAGGCATCCACCTTTGTGACTGTTATTATTAGGAGTCCACCCCCCTGGCTACACCTCTGCAGACACGATATGCAATGATATTCATTCCTACAACCACACCTACAAATTACTTGGACAGACTTAATTAATTAGGAATACACCTTCAGACAACCTTTATATTATGGTGGTAATGTTAATAAAAGAAGTAATTCTTCTAAATGTAAGCATATTAGTTTAGTTTGTATTACCAGTTATTCTGTTTACCTTGTAAATAATGTAAAATAAACTTCTCCCTAGGACATTTGTTTTCAAGTACAGACATCAAATAGGTCTAAGGATCAAGAATGTCTACAGGAGTAGGAATGTCTTTGATCCTTGGACATTTGTGCTATGTGTATTATTATCATTAGATAGATGATCTTACTGGAATTATAATGAATCATGTATGTTTATATCAAGATGTATAAGACACTACAGACAAATACATTAATATAATATAAGCATTGTGCATGCACATCTAATGAGCATTACATTAATAAAATGTGGAACACTACAATATATTGATTCCTTTATAGCACACATCACAACAATGATTTTGTATCTTACTTAATGCAGAAGATTGCATCCAGTGCAGCAATATTCAAGTGATCAGTACAGTCTTAAACATTAATGATGTAAAGGACCAACAACTCCACTGTAATCACTAGTATCAATTATTATATTTATATTTTATTGTAACCTCTTACCATTATCTTATACAAATGACTAAAAAAATTGTTGAACCATCATCAAAACCTGATGAAAAAATGGAAGTTTTAGGCAGCACATGTTTCGTTAGGCACAACCTACATCGAATACATCAATCCTTAGTTCTATCTATAAACAAAAGTTTAATTGTGCTATTCAGTGATATTTCCATAGCTAACACAAAAAAATAAACATTGCATGACTTTGCGCAAGAAATAAATAAAACAGTATAATACAAAAAGGAACCTTAATCAATAAAAATAAAGGCAAGAAAATAAAGCAAAATACAACAATAATAAGAAATTAAACATATGCTTTGGTCTAACTTAAATGCACCTCAATTTCAGATATTTCATACCTAAACGTTTAACATCACAGTTAATACTGAGTAAAATGATAAATAATTTATAGTAAATTTAGTCATAGTAATGGTATCACTGGCTCTGTATGAAGTAGTCCTGTCTTTTGAGCTGTCTGTACAGCGAGATGTACTTGCCTGCCGCAGACGTTCTTGGGACTACATACTGTTTACAGAATAGTTTTGGGTCTCTGGCTTTCTCAGAAAGCTCTCCGCATTCAAGAGCCCTTAAACAAGCCAGCACAAACGTGAAGCAATTGTGCCGCTCTTCATTATATCTATCTGCTTCCCATAGTGGACTGAGGCTGACCTACAAGAAAAAAAAACATAGTAAATATTGTAAAAATTGTGATTGGTTACAAAGTAGGTTCAGATTGAACATTAATGTTACCTTTAGAAGAACACTGTCCCATATCTCATTCCACAGTTCATCAAACTGCTCTAGAAGTAAGCATTGGTCCCAATCAGAGTTAGAATCACAAGTGCTCCATTTCTTAGTTAAAGTATCCACACCCTGAATACCTCCTTCGTTAAACTCCACTACACAACCATGCGAATTTGTGACACCTATATGCAAGTCTTTGGAGTTATAATAATCGCTGAAAAATGACGACAACGTAAGCAATGTTTAACGGATATAATGACTCACTTTAACTACCCTTGGGTTGAAATTGACACTTGAGTACACAAAGAACAATGCATTCTTTACTCACTTAAGAAAGTCTCCATGAGTGGGCTTCATTACTATGGCTCGGGGATGTTGAGACGCTTTTACAAAGGGGTACGGCACCCTAGAAGTGAAAAATAGGTGCTTAGCAACCGATTCTAATTAGTCATCGATTGCCTCAGTTACCGAACTCTAAGTTAACTTACCTAAATGGTAGTAAATTGTAGTCGTATCTGTCTAGTTTCTGTTCGCAGACAGGGCATTGTTCGGGGATAATAGTGCAGAATACTTTGTGACCACAATGGTGGAAACAAAGGATCCCTGGATCCATTTTTCACTTGAAAATGTAGTAATATTATTAATGAAACCCTAACTAATTGTAGTCACTGGTTGAGTGTTATTAAGTTAAGCACCCGTAAGCAAAACAAAACTACAAATTATAGCCGACCAAATAATCAAGGAAGCAAAACACTCAGTGTAACACTTTCCCACAATTCACATTTTGCACTTTTCCTTCCCGTCATTATTGTAACTACAGATAACGAGAAGTTTTCGAATATTTTGACGTTTCATTGGCAGATGTAAAGCTCCATCTAACGGCAAGTAATGGTACCTATTCTAAAGGTTATATTTTTGGTTACATTATGGTGGATTCACAATGTAGCTGTTCAGTAAATGGCGAGCGATATCGCTCTTTCGATTAGTTCAGTTATACATGCGATTTATGGACGGAACAATACTCAGGACAGTGTGTGAGTATCGTGGATGGGCCTCTTAAGCGTTGCAATAAATTATTGGGTAAGCAAGTATATAGGTACCTACCTACTGGCTAGAATTATTTTAGTCCTTCGCGGAGCACGGGAAATCCGACCATTTTTGTAAATTTCTTATAAAATGTTCTTTGAATATTTTACGTCACTTTATTATCACTAGTAAATATTTAAAGAACAGTAGCAATCCAAAGCCCAACAGTGGGCAATCAAATAGGTAATTTGATGCAGAAGAATAAGAAGAAGAAGATTATGTTTTAAAGATATTTAGATGTTGCTATTTCGTATCAATGTGTTTGTTACTCATTTGAATTGTGTTGCTTGCAGGATCTCTGATAGCGCGATCTCATTATTTTGAGTTTCCAATAATATTGAATCAACGCATTAGCATAATACGCGATTTATAAATGCTACCATCTCAGGGAGACTTTATTTTGATTAGACACTTTTATAAACTCATATTTAACATAAGTACCTACGTACCTACTATTAATAATAATAATATATGTGGTTTATGTCCATTGCGGGTACATACATACATACATACATACCTTCACGCCTTTATTCCCAGAGTGGGGTAGGCAGAGCTAGAGAATTACCAACAACTCCAAAAACTTGTTGATAACTCTGTAACCACAATTTGCACAATTAGGCTAAGATGTTTAACAGCGCATTAAGTAGTGACAGGTTGCAAGCAAGGTAATTATTGCTTTACCATGTACTACCAAATAAAAAATCATTCCAGATCATTTATAGAAATCATTTACAAATACGATAAGTAAATGATCAACCTGTTAGGTACTAACCTACCAATAGTTTGTCAACCGTGACACATTGTTAGAATTTTGTCAATAATTGAGTTGAGCGAGGTAACAACCATTGTATGTACCGGTCGCTATGGCTACAACGCTATGGTATCGCGAGACCCAGTTTCGACTCCTCGTTCCAAATACTATTATTTCCAAAGTGCTACTTTATTAAATTAAAATAGGGCATGTACGCGTTTTAGTTAATTGTCTTTATTAAAAGGTTTTATAAAAGCTTGAAGACGATGTCGTTGGGCTTAGTTTGAATCAGTGGGGGCATAATGTTTGGGGTCTCGGGTAGGGCGTTGCAAGTCGTGTCGTTTGTCTTAACTACCACCCACTTGGTGACTGGTGGTATCGCCTGCCTTGGCAATCCGTGCTCACACGGAATTTGTATTGATGACGTCAATAGGTAAGTGGGTTATCATGAAAGTTCTTTTTAGGGCAAACTCGGGCAAACTGCATTTCATGCAACTTTGACTGACGACACAAATCATTTCTTAGTCTAATTTTTTAATACTTGCGTGCAATTAAAATAGGTCAGTAAGAAAGAGTCGTAATCTATAACTATAAGAGATTGATGAATTCGTTTTCAGAAACCTAAGTCTTCGATTTTAGAATAAAGACTACTTATACTTACCTAAAAGTACTGGGTGAGCCACCCTGAAGTTCTGATTCTTTATTTTCGTTATTTGCTGAAAAGAAAGTAGGTACTTAACTCCATGCCTAACCCAATTCGTTGGCTGTATCCTTAGCACTTACTCGTGCTACTGCGTGGACGGCTACACGGGCGTGCAGTGCCAGACCAACTGGGACGAGTGCTGGTCAGCGCCCTGCCTCAACGGCGGCACGTGCCTCGACGGGATAGCTTCCTACAACTGTTCATGTCTAGATGGTTTTATCGGTAGGATATCACTGAATGATACTTACGTTCATCGATCGTTTAGCACTCTTACCAAAGTAACGTAATGGACGCATTACCTACACCCCAAAGCGATCAAATATGTACTTGCCCCTCACCCTAACGCATAAATTAGTCGTTTAAATTAGCCAATACGATGTAATCCGATAAGGTCCATGCGGAAGTTTTCTTTTTAATTTATAAAGCTACATACATACATACATTAAATCACGCCTGTTGCCCAGAGGGGTAGGCAGAGGACCACATCTTTCCACTTGCTACGATCTTGACAAATTTATTTCGCACCTTCCACATTCATATTCTTAAAGCTAAGAAAATAGACGTGTAACTACACTTCAACCAATAAAACTTCCAGGTGACAATTGCGAAACGAACTACAATGAATGCGAATCGAATCCATGCCTCAACAACGGCACTTGCATCGACATGGACAACGGTTACATGTGTGCATGCGTCCCGGGCTTCGCCGGGGAGCACTGCGAGCTCGACGTAGCCGTGTGCAACTCCTCTGAGGAGGCCCGGTGTTATAACGGAGGACACTGTATCGAAGGGCCCGGCTTTAAGTTTTACTGCAAATGTTTGGCAGGTAGGTGATCTAGAAATAACGATCATGATCATTAGATACTAGGAGGAAGTCGGAGGAGGTATAGGAGGTTCGAGGTATCGGGTAACGTAAGTGCTACTTGGTGAGATGCTAGAAGATATTGGGATTTTTATTGGTCTCCCTTGCTCCTTTACTCCGAAGCTATATGCAGTACCTACTTTTTATTTAGTATTTTTTGCTGATTATACGTTTTGGCACAGTTAAGCACGGTGGATCATATCGCCACGTTCCGAGTCCATTGTCTTAGCTTAGCTCTTAAACACCACTGTATTCCGTAGTCATCTTTTTTAATCACAAGTGAAGTTGACTAAAATAAATGCTTGCAATCAATATATTATTATTATTACCCAATGGTAATGTTGTCCACGGCGTCAGATCTACAGTTATGGGCCGATTTTGATAAATGATACTTATGTCATTGGATTCGTCTCATGCTGAAGAGCTGCATCAAATTGTTAGATTTTTATTTATTTATTATAAAGAACTGAAAATTTAATTTAAAAAAACTAATTTGTGACGTCACGTCACCAGACCCCTGCTTTGACTTGAGATGACAATGTAAAATAAATAATCAAGAATTCAACACAAACCTGTTGTAAATTCCAACCAAGAAAATTCAGAAAATACGAAATAAACAGTTTATTTACAATTTTCTTTAATTCCATCCAATGTATGACCATCCACTGTAGTCTTTTTATTTCAAAAAAGTTGATACACAAACTCATTCGCATATAATTTACGATTTTGATAAATGATATGCCATTGGATTCGTCTCATGCTGGAGAGTTGCATAAAACTCTTCGGTTTTTATTTTATTTTATGATAAAGTACTCAAAAATTATTTTACGAGCGTGGCTCCGCCTATGCGACATGGTGTCCCCTTAAAAAGGGTGTACCAATTTAAATATCAGGGTACCTACTGGCTTACTAAGTACCTCAAAGACGATGTCGATATGGAGGTGGAGCGAAGGGCGCTATCTATTAGGGCTATAGCCCACAGGTTCACTCGAAATATGGGTAAAGTTTATTTGATACATCGTGTTATGGGTAATCAGTGGCATTCGTTTGATAACTTTGAATACAGCCGAAAAAGTCCGGTCAACGATCTGATGCATCATAATCATACTAGCTCCTTGTCAGTCATTTAGTTCCTTTACTTAATGATGATGAATGCATTGAATTTTTTGTAGGTTGGGCGGGTCCTAAATGCGAACAACAAATAGACGAGTGCGAGTCGAACCCATGTCAGAACGGCGGCGTGTGCATAGATACTCACGCCGATTACATGTGCGCATGTACTTATGGTAAGTATGAAGTATTTGTTACAGTGTCCACAGTGTTTTCTTATCGACGTCGACCAATCGTCGATCAATCGATCGTCGGTTGGTCGACGTCGGTCGATGCATCGATAATTTAGTGAGAACACAACACTCTTGGAAATAGGTATCGCCTCGACAACGAGCGTAGAGTATTTCGGTCTTTCAGTACCTAAGTAGAAACCTATAAGTACGACGATTCTTTATCAACAGGGTTCACGGGCAAAAGCTGCGAGGTTCAGATAGAGTTCTGCGACGAGAATTCGTGCAGCAACGACGCTCTGTGCGTCGTGGAGGACGGATACAGGGTGTGCTACTGCGTGCCGGACTACCATGGCGAGCGGTGTGAACTGCAATACGACGAGTGCTTACTAGGACCTCGGTGGGTATTGCTAGTGATAAGCGGGATCTAATATACAATACACTGCAGATGTTTTGAATGAATATTGTTTAGGGAGAAGCTGCAAAAAGAAAAAAACATTGCTTGCACTTTTTTTTTTGTTCAAAGTTACCTTGACAAATTCCAGGTGTATGAATGGAGGAACCTGTATAGATGGCGTAGACAACTTTACCTGCTCCTGTCCTCCACGTCTCACTGGAGTTCTATGTGAATGCCTCATTCTAGATAACAATACATATGACTGTGAATACGTTAGTCCTACTCCACTACCTCAATCAACAATTTTATCTACAACCGATGCCATTGATACTACAACTGATTTTGATTCAACGACGAACTTTGTCGAATATAATGATAATCTAACAACGTTGCCATCAATACTTACTACTGTAGGTGTTATGATAACTACTGAAAATGTAAACGTTACATTTACGACAGAAGAAACGGCAATTGATGTTACATATGAGCCAACTGAAACTGATATATATGTGACAGCATCAACAGAAATTAAGGAAACTTTAGTACCTGTGGATACGAAAACTGATGCGACCACCGTCGGAATGACTGAGGGTGATATAGGTTCAACGGGAGATACGGTTCCAGTATCCACTACTGAAGAAACTTCAAAAGGTGTGACAGATTTAGCCACATTACCAGAAACAGATAATGAACCAGCGGTTACCGAAAGTACCGTAGTAACAACGATACAAATGGATACAACTACAGCGAGAATGTTTACTGACACACCTAGCGAGGATCCTGTAGCAGAAATAGCAACTACCTCGCCATCTACCTCGATATCTGAAGCAACAGAGTTCACTACACCTTTTGATAATTCTACATTTGCATATCCAACTGTTCAATCTGAATGTAGTAACTCGGCTTGCAATAATTTTGGAACTTGTTTGAATACTCCTCAAGGTATTATGGTTAGTAATATCTTGACTACATTTCAAGTTCAACAGCTTCTAGAACAATAGTTTAAGTACAAGTTTTGTCTTATTTCAGTGTCAATGTGCTTTCAACTACGCGGGAAGATTTTGCGAGGAAAAAATATCTATATCATCTGCAGCTTTTAATGGAAATTCATTCGTAGCTCATAGGTTGCGAAATGCCACATCGATTAGTATTGAATTCAACTCTAAGACCCTAATAACTGATGGCCAGCTCATGCATGTAAATATAGCAAAAGGAGTTTACGTACAGTTGTACATGAATTCCGGAATAATGAAGTTTAAGTTTTCATGCGGATATCAAACAATGCTGTTAAGTGAATTAAAAACTTATGTTAATAAAGGATACCCCATGAAAATTGAAGCCAGGTAACAGAAACCTTTATTATTTATAACATTTATTTTCTTCTATAAATAAAATGTTTTTTCTTCCAAAGCTTCTGCTCATTTCTCTCTTTTTACTCTTGTAGACTTGACTTATTCCCGCCCGAGCACCACTGTAACGCGACTCTTCGGCTAAACGATACTGTGGCCATGAGTGGCGGCCAAGTGGCAAATGTTACTACCCTGGACACGAATACTTTACTGTACTTCGGCAACATGCCCAATAGCAATGATACTGAGAACATGCCATTCGTTGGATGCATTTGGGATTTGATGGTACGTTGAAAAGACAAATATGCAGAGCAGCTACTTAAGTCAGATGGTTAGAACTGTCATCAAGTATCTGGGTCAATTTCCCAAGCAATATTTTAAGCTGGCGGCGCTGAAAACCGGGGTGAACTATGGTTAAAAATTAAACTGTTATTTTTTTCTGAATACTTCACGCTGTTGCCTATTTTGGGCAATAAGTAGAATTAAAATTTTAATGGAAATAATAATTTAAAAAAAATAATTAAGACCTCATTTCTCATCACGGTGGGCTGTCCGCAACCCAGTTTTGATTGCAAAACGTGTAATAAATCAAAAACTATTAATGATTATGAAAAACATTTACCTTTTTTAAAATACTAGATAGTTAGTGTACAAAAAGAAGCCCTGACTTTTTTTTTAACTATCACGCATACCGTCCGGTACGAGGAAATACGTTTGTCCGGAGAAAAGTTATCATTACCACCGTCAAATGTTCTGTGCCTTATATCTGCTAAGCTTCAATATGTACGCCACCCACCTCCCGCGCACTCGTAGAGTTAGTAACGCGCAAGAGTTTGGTGCTAGCGGTTGTGTTGTACGCGTTTCTGGCGATAAAATATAAAGGTCAATTCTTGCTTCCGGTGGGGTGGGGACAAAAAAATCCTCATTCCGACGGTTGATTTATTTTTTGTAGTTTTTGTGTGTTTAGTTTAAGATTTATGTATAACACGTACGTAATACTTCTTAATTCTGGAGTAACATTAGTTTAAAGAAACCGGACTCCGTTGTTTTTTTTTAAATATTTTTGTACAGGTTTTATCATTCCGTGGTTCTCATTCCGATGTTTCCGGTGTATGAAATACCCACAGAAATGATAAGGAACACCGGCATGATACAAAAGTAGCTTCACTTAGTTATCCAAATAATTATCAAATTTAATTATTTAATTTTATGAAGTCAAAGCAAATGTATAAATATTATAAGCGTTTAAACGTAAATAATTAAGCGTTTATCGATAACCAAATGTCAGTTATTTTATACTACTAAGCATATAATATGCATACATACATAGCGTCCCGCCTTCATCCCAGAGTGGGGTAGGCAGAGCTATTACCAATAACTCTAACAACTTGCAATATAATATAATATTATAATGAAGAAAGTTCTCACAGATGGAAAAAAAAAATTGTTACAGTTTTTTTTTTCAATTTAATTATAATTATAAAGGACAATGCTTAGTGTTAACATTGGACGTGATATTCAGTTTAGAAAACATTAAAAGGTTTAAATTTATATTAATATTACGTTTTTTTTAAGATCTGGGATATGTAAATTCACATCTAGTCTTGCACGTTATCATAATTTCATAATGTTACATTTTTGACTGAGTTTTTTAGGTATTTCATATTATATTTTTGAGGCCGTCCTTATGACGCACTAATTATTAAGCATTAAGTGATCTAAAGTCAGTGATAAATTATATAATTGCCACTGGGATATTTGTAATATTAGAATTATTGAGTTATATTTTGCTTGGTCAGCGAACTGTTCCTATTAGATTTACATAGAAGATTGTTATTTTTTTTAAATATATTATCATAAATAAATCACAATATTTAGAACATTTTTAAAAACCATATTAAAGAAATAAGTAATAAATCAATCCGGTACATTATAAAAAAAATGTAAAGTAATTTTTTTATTAAAAAATATGTTTATTTTATAAGCGAATTGTTTCAAAACATTAATATAAATGTCATTTTTACTCAAACAAAGACTTATAATTATGGTAATTATTAATAACATTAATCTAATTTTTACTCAAATAAAGACTTCTAATTATGTTAGTTACTAATAACATTAATGTCATTTTTACTCAAATAAACAGCGATAATTATGATAATTATTGACTTTTTTCATTTATTTTCATTCCGGTGGATAAGATTTCATTTACGTGGGTCGTTTCTATCATTCCAGTGGGTATTTATCACTTCGGTGGATACTTTTTATCATTTCGGTGTGTATTTATCATTCCATAGTTTTATCAAATATTCTATCTCGTATATCTCATAAACTATTTATGACTTTGAGTGTCCCTTAACACCACGTCTACAATATATAACAATGCATAGTTTAAAATGATAAACGTTCAAAAATACACAAAACTTAAAAATTGCACCGAAATGAGACAAAAACCAGAAATGTTGAAATCGACCCATCTATACAATATGTTATTGTAAATTGGTGATGTAAAATGATTTATTTTCATGTTAAATATAAAATAAAATAATTCGCATCACATTGACCAGGTGAACGGTGAAAAACGCGAGGTGTTTGGCGAAGCGACGGACGCGAGCGAGGTGTCGGAGTGTTCCTCGCTGGCGTGTCTGTCGAGGCCCTGTCTCAACGGGGGCTCCTGCAGCGACCTCGGAGAAGGCTACACTTGCTCCTGCGCCAATGGGTAAGGCTGAGTTACAGCTGCGTCGAGAGAAATGTATCTGGGTTTCACTGTAAATAGTCTAAAGGAAAGGTGTCGGAGCTTTCGTTGCTGGCGTTTCCATTAGAGCCCTGCTTCGGCGATGCTTTCGGGATGGGATCTTCAAAATGACTCTTTTGTTAATCGGTAAGATTTCTTTTGTTCTCTATTGGAATTGATCAGAAGTGTCTCAAGGCTTAGCCATCGGCTAGTCAGAAGTAGGCGAGCTGTCGAAGTGCTAGCTTCATAGCTAAGCACAGGACTTCCTCGAAAGAAAAGCCCATCTTTAACCTTGGTCGAATAAGCTATGATAAAATAAACTTGTGTATAGTAGTATATTTGGTAACAGTCTGATATCTTATATGAATTGGTATTGCAGCTGGGTGGGCGAGCATTGCAACACGTCGGTATGCGAGCATAATCCTTGCCACTCGGGTGGCAGCTGCGTCAAGCATCCGGGCAGCGGATTCCTCTGCCTCTGCCCTTATGGAAAACATGGGATCTTCTGTGAATACAGTCAGTATTAAACATTTGAAACTATTTAATCTTCTAAAATTAAGAATTCCCGTGTGTTAATCCGAGTTTTTTTTTTAGACGTTGAAATAACCCGCCCGTCGTTAGCCCCAATTAGCAATGAGATTTCCTCCTACCTCATCTACCCCCTGTCGCAGGCGGCCAACTCGGACCGCTTTGACCTGCGCCTGAGGTTCCAGACCACGGACATGGATCAAATCTCGCTACTCGCGTTCGTTGGCCAGACAGGCCGCCACGATTCCCATAGCCAGCACTTGGCTTTGACGTATGTGAAGGGATATGTCATGCTTACTTGGAATATGGGAGCTGGTATGTTTTCTGGTTCATCCTAATATATATTTTAAGTGTATTTTAAGTGTGTATGTTATGTGTAGCTGTTCTCAAGCCTAAATATACAGTAAGCACATATTATGTGTATTATTTAATGACAAACTCAAAATTTGTTCAATAAGAAGATACCGAAGGTTAAAAGCCTTCAATATATCACGTCTTTATTTATCGTACATACTACAACATAAACATTTTTTTGTTTAAATTTCGAATACTTAATACCTACTTTCACGCGATTTCTTCACAGTTTTATCAAATAAACGAAATATACTTAGTTTAAAAAATTACATACGATATTTTAAAATTACAAGTTTATTCTTTATTGTGTAATTTTATCATGTATAAGTTCTAAGTTTAAAGGTTTCCTCCATCCTATATGTGTTTCTGACCTAAAAACAAATTCGTATTACTTGCAAATATCTAAATATAACGTCACGTCGTTACAGACACGTAAAGCAAAGCACAATTTTGGTTATAATAAAAAGTTTAATATTATTCGTTAATATAGGAAACTATAGGTCTGTAATTAAGATTGTGTGGGCTATTTAGCTAAATTTAACGATTGGTAATGTAAGTCTTTTGTTTCTAAAAATAATTAAAAGAAAAATGTTATGTGTGTGCCCTAGGTCCGCGGCGCGTGTTCACGGCGCGCGCGCTGGGCCCGCGGCGCGGCGGGCACGCGGTGCGCGTGTGGCGGCGCGGGCGCAGCGCCGGGCTCAGCGTCGACGGCCGCCACAACGCCTCCGGCAACGCGCCCGCGCGGGACGCCCGCCTCACGCTCGCGCCCTACCTCTATATTGGTCAGGACCTTATTATTTAGCCCATGGCTCTTGTCCCACCGCCGACGATGAGCGGGAAGCGAGTAGAGCTAGCGATCAAATGTTATTTTATGTGTCTCTGTTATTGACATGGGCTCTAAAAGTATATCTTTAGTTTTGACAAACTACTGCAGAGAGTTTTCGCCGGCAGTGTGTACAGCCAGCGATCGACTATTAAATATGTGTCACTTTTATGGACTCGTAGTTTTTTTTTCGTTTTTCTAACGAGAAAATAGAAAATAGGTCATCGCTTCTTCGCCGGCAAGGAACAAGTTGGAACAAGTGCCGAGGCAAGGAATGATTTTTCACAAATCCAAGTCATTCCACCATCTTCGACTGTATCATATGTTATCAGACATTGAAAATAAAAATGTTTTTGATCCGAGTAGGCATTAATACGAAAATCAACGTTTCCAAACTTTGATGTATGATATTCCGTATTAGTTTCAAAAATCTCGTCACTCACACTCGCACAACCATAAACCTTACCGTAAAGTGTATCTCCATAACGATCCAAGGCTAAGGACTAACTGCCCCTATCCTATACCAGGCCCTTTCCTCCGTAAAGATACACGGATTCTGTAAGCTAACTAGGTCGTCCGTCCAGGCGGGCACCCGTCGGCCGGGTTCGGCGAGCTGCCGCACGACCTGCCGCTGCACGGCGGCTGGCGCGGCTGCGTGTGGGAGCTGGCCGGGTCGGCGCTGGGCGCGGCGCGCGCGGCGGGCGGCCGCGGCGTCGGCCAGTGCGGCGTCACCCAGTGCACGCCCAAGTCCTGCAACGCGCCACGAGGGGTCTGCATACACTCGCCGGCCACCTATGGGTGAGTGAAACTGATGATACTTTAACCAGACATACAGATCACATATCACAGTAGAGTTTTAGCCTTACTAACGTACAAGTGCGTACTTTTAAGTAAATTTTATGAGGTAAACATAAATCCCTCGGCCTGGTTAAGGGATAACTAGATCGAGGGAAAGGGACACTAACGTTTACTTGGAAGGTTTTTTTATGGCATAGAGAACGCTAACAAGGACACAGACCACCTGATGTTGAGTGGGATATGTACCCATAGAAGTTTTCATTCTCAAGACTGAAATCCTAGATGGAGATGAAATACTAGCATAGAGTAGTAATTTCTTCTTTCTTCACCAATTGTCTTATCCCCACACCGAAACAACTGCGAATACTGCTATGCTATATACATTATGGGCGGTTCCTGCGGTTTCCGGCGATGCATAGCGTTTTGACCGAGGCTAAGCCTAAGTATATACTTAAGGGACACTTACCCTGATCTGAGGAGAGCTTTGCTTTGGAGGGCATAGGGCCCCCTAGATCCTTCCCAGTTTTACATCCACAAAGATCGCTTGTTAAGAATTTGTGAGACAGCTTAACTGGCGTGTTACAGTCGTGCCATGAGTAACTATCAAGACTATTTAAGTACTCTGATCGAGGTGACCGATTACTTTCTTTGGATAAAGAATAAATAAATAAATAAATCCCCACAATCTAACATGTGCTACATTTTTGTATGGTAGTTGTATCTGTAACGAGGGCTGGTTCGGTGCGACGTGCGCGACGATTCGCAGTCCGTGCGACCGCGAGTTGACACAATGCCGCGGCCGCTGCGTCCTTACCGCTGACCGTGCGCAGTGCGACTGTCCCTACGGAAAGACCGGCGTTGATTGTGACGAAGGTCAGTAGTTCATCATACCAACTGTATCTGCCACGATGCCTGGGGCCAAGTCTAGTTTAAGTCTGGCTTAGATCCCGCTAAATTCGGGCTTAGAACCTTTCATATTCTTATTCGCAGACCTGATTCCAACGGACGTGTTTTTCACCGGCACCCGGTCATTTGTGAAGCTGCACGCCCAGCCGGTGTCCAGCGTGAGCCTCGCTCTGGAGGCGGAGGTGAAGCCGAGCAAGGAGCGGGGGCTCGTGGCGATCGTGCAGACGCCGCACTTCTACACCGCGCTGTCGCTGCAAGGTGGATTGCTGGAGTATCGATGGACAGGTCCGGGTCAAGCTACAGCTAAGGCTGATGAGCTGTCAAAACCACATCAAGTTCAGTCAAGAGTACAGAGATATATAATTCCTATAGATCAGTCCCTTTCCCTAAGTGAATTTTTGGAGATTTTCTGTCCATACCAGTTCTTGTTGACTGGGTAAACTAGCCAAGGAGGGAAGACTATTGTTCGTCCACTTAACTGCATGCTTGCACAAGGGTATAACACGGAATTCGAAGGAACCACCTTCAATTTTTGATGCATTCACACAGAGTCGTAAAAGAGAAGACTCTTATCTGGTTTTCAGCGTTAGTGGTTGGTTTGTGTTTATCTTAGGAGTAAGCATGTTTAGTAGTGGCCAAAGGCTGACTGTGTCTCTTATGTTACATGTAGATCGGCTGTCAGGCGTGACGTCCCTAGTACGCAGCGGCGTTGTAGTGTCTATCGGACAGTGGCACAGCGTGAAGGCGGGCCGCTACGGCTCCCGCCTGTACGTGTGGGTGGACGGTGCGATCAGCACCGAGGGAATGCTGGCACACGCCTACCCGCATACCGCTACGACCACACATATCTTGCTGGGTAAGTTTTTATTTTCGGCAATGACTTGTGTAATGTGACGAAAATGTCGAGCAACTTAATTGAAGCCCGCTTTGGAAGATAATGAGGACGTCGCGATGCTAGCAAAATTCTGTGACGAATAGAAGGCAGCCATCTACAATCTAAGAGAGCGCAAATAAATTAACTAAAAGCGTAATAACCGTTCAACCCGTAACGTAACCTGGGCCATGGCATTTACAAGTTTTCACCTAAACATATCTATTATCTTATCAATTTATCAGTTAGCTGTTCTTATTTAATTATTCTGATCGGCAGGAGGTGCAGAAGATTTGGCAACGCTGCCGTTCGACGTGATGTCTGGACCTCCGGAATCATTCACCGGTTGCATCAGGAACCTTCATGTCAACAATATTCTTCTGCCACTCGAAAAACAGAATATTTTAGGTAAGAACTGAGTCTTTATGAAAATTGCTTCATTCGTTTCACTGTTTTTTACTGCTAGGTACATACAATCATCGTACATATCTGTATTGAATTTAGAGGGAAGCGATTGCTTGGTATCTGTTGTATCCGAGCATTCTAGATTCGAGACGAAAATCTGGCACACAGTAAGTTTGTGTGTTTTAGCCTTGGAAGTCTTTCGCTAGATTTCACTACGTCAGTATCGGGTCAGCCCTGACTTGCCTCGAATTTGGAGTCAGTAATCGACCCTGTCTAAACCTGCCCTTAGCCTGTAGTTGTGTCCTCGCAGAGGCTAGGAACGTGGGCGACTGCGACGGCACGGCGTGCGGCGCGGAGGCGTGCGGCGGCGGCGCGTGCGCGGTGGTGGCGGGGCGCGCGCACTGCGCATGCGCGGGCGCCCGCTGCCGCCGCGCCGCCTGCGGGCCCGCCTGCCGCCGCCCGCGCGGCCGCTGCCGCGCGCAGCGCTGCGTGTGCGCCGCGGGACGCACTGGGCCTGACTGCGAACTCGGTAAGCCGAACCGAACTGTTCATCAAAACTACTTCGTCTCCGGCTCTTTAGGAGTTCCTGTTCTGCGTCTATACGCGTGGCTCTATCCTTAAAACTGGTTTTACTGTCACGTTGACCATCGGAGCTGCTGTCAGCCAATATATTATATGAATTGCTATCGAAGCGTTTTAGGCTTGACTTTAGCGAAGGAGGAAATCGAGCCATAGAATAACGTTAGCAGCTGAGCGCTGACGACTTGACGAGCCATGATCATCGCCATCACCGGAATACAATAATGCAAAGCCTGCTGTTTGGCAGCAGGTTAAAACATAAGATGGTGGTAACTATTCGGACGGACCCTGCAACACTAAATTGCAAAGAATTCTTATCGGCCGGGCACTAAACATAGTAAGTTTTTGAAATTATGAAAAATTGCACTTAATTGGCCGATTTTTTAATAGTGTTCCGTATTTTTTTTATCGCAGACGTCAACGTTACCATCCCTCAATTCGGCGGGGATTCCCTGCTGTCCCTCGGGAGGAAGATCGTTTTCCAACAAGTCCGCCAGAGTTTAGGCAGCGCTGCGGGGGCGCCGGAGTACGTCTCGCTCAACTTCACCACTGCAGAACCGATGGGGCTGCTTATGGCTCTTATAATGGTAGTAAAGACGATGGTTTGATACACTTACCACCTGTTTCACAATCGACAAGCAAAGCATTTTTGACAGATAAATTTGGCCCTTTCTCTTTATTACACTTGAAAATAGACGAGGAGTGAGACAACTTTAAATGGCAGATAAATTTACTCGCTCGTTTCGCTTCGGTCATCGGTCACATACATAATGAGTACTCTTTCCTACACATATACATGTGTAGGAAAAAGTAGTTGATAGAGAGATCTGACCCGCGGGTGTTCAGTATGTCTGGAGACCGAAGTCCGTGCTAGGGATGAAGTTGGAAGTTAAAATAGAAATTTACTGGAGAAACTTCGATAGTGCGATGATCGCGCTGACATATTATAACTGACGGTGGAGGCGCTGTCAGTTATTGTTTTTGGTCTTGGTCTACTCGCCACAAGATGACGCTAATGTCACAATACGTGCATGCTAAATCCGATATTTTATTTATTGCTTGTCCACAGGAATTTGAGTTCTTGGGCATAGGACTCGAAAACGGCTTTCTCAAACTGGCTTGGTCCAGCCCCCGCGAGAACGCATCGCAGTCTGTTACCGAGAGAGAATGGAGACTCCCGAAGTCTACCCAGACCCAGTCCAAGCTGTTGCCGAAGGCAGGGTTCCTTGCTGACGGGGAATGGCACATCATGGTGGTCAGATTGGAAAAGGCGAACGTTTCAGTTATGGTTGATCGGAACTTGGTTTATGAAGAAGAGTCGGGCTTGACCGAAACCAATTATGATGACGTTTATTTGTTTATTGGTAAGTTAGAAATGTTCTTGGAGTTGATTGATATTGGAGTAGTAGTAGTTGAATATAATGATTCTACATCTTCCTCATATTGTATGTCAATCTGAAAGTACCTATGTCCTTTAATCACGCAGTTCACGCTTTAACAGATTCTCATTAAAATAATACGATATATTTTGTCCCGGAAAAAACCTTTTTGTACGTGGGGTTTTACGCATACGAAGTCACGAAAAAACACTGGTCAATGTAACTTCCTATTCCAGGTGGTATTAACGAAGAGGACAGTGCAATAGCTAAGCGTGAGTTCCCATTCAATTTCAAAGGCTGCATAGACCACATAGCCACGCAGGAGGACGCCTACGTCACAGACTACAATGAAGTTTACAGTGAAAACGTGAGATCGTGCCAATTATTCCCCTCTACCTAAGATTTAGGTAAATAGAGGATTTCCCTTAGGATAGGGCGGGCATTTTTTGTTAATCCTGTTATTTTCTTATGACGAAAGTGGAATACGATGACAGATTTCTCGCTCAGACGTCTGTAGATTTTGACTTACGGAGCAACATTAGGTCGGAACTGAAGTTCCATGTTGTTAGGTATGTCCTGCAATTTTATAGATACAGTTTACTTTTATATGAATATTTATGTTTTTTACTTATTTAGCGGAACCTAATTATAGTGTTACCAACTCATACTATGTACATTTTAATTGTCGTTCAATAAGCCCCAGTTAACGAGGTGTTCCTTATTACGCCGCCAGTAGGTACTAGGTGCAGCCGATGCATTTATTCCGGAAGAGTATCATCACGTTGAGTGCATTAGTGGCGTAGATGTAGAGTAGACATTAATCAATACTCATTATAGTACAAACTGTTCTAGTCTTCGAAATGAACCAAGAGTCTCTTTACTATTTGCCTTACTATGGTTTATTATAAGTATAATGTAATAGCTATTAGTAGTTTTATATCTACAATGTGACCAAAATTTTAATGTTAAAGTATAACTAATTATAGCGGTCTTTGAAGGAATGAGTTTTTGTTAAGCAATTAGAACATTATTTAAAGTAAAGATGGAGTAGAGAATGAAATAAAAATAAACTTTCTTCGTACACAAAATATAGTTTTATTGATAATATTCATGTTTAATAAATTGTATACATAACGTCATCAAATATTATATTATAAACATATACATTTCGTTACACGTCACTAATTCAAACACAAATACAATATGAGATGTTATCTCCATTACTTTATTTAATATAATTCATTATTTTAAAACGGTTAGTCTTAATACAGTGTAGTAATTTCCATTGGCATGCATGTTCAGTACCTAAACATGCCTCACGCGAAGCTCGTGATTCATAACATCTGATTTATTTACATTTCATTAATTAAAGCGAGATGTACAATCATACAAGTCGTAGAAATCATTAGGCCTATTTACAAGTGGAATTAATTGGAATGCTTCTCTGTAGTACCTACACAATTTAGCTTGTAATCCATGTCTTGTGCATAGTGTTAATTATTTAGGAACATCGATTCCTCCCTTCGTAATTAGACCACACTATATGTAGAACTTCAATATAATTTTCTAAAAAATAAATAGTATATTAAGCGATACAGAATAAATAAATATTTAATTGCACACTATTATGAATTATGATAAACATTTCAAAAATTAATATTTTTATAATGTCGTAAGCTGTGCTTACATTTTCAAATAATGCCTTACAAAATGAGGCACCAAGTGAATATCCTTCGCCGCAGACATCGCTTCATGAAATGAAAAGTATAATATTATAGGAATGTATCGGATAACAATAACGAAGATATAACAAGAACAGATACGTTAATCACAGAAGAGGTAAATATTATATATTTACGAAATATAATATATTTTAAGCCTATTTGGTGCGCCACGGTATACATCCTACATACGAACGAATGTGGTTGAATCGGCATATGTAACATGCAACAGACACTAACAATTGTCATGTACAAGAATAGAGTAGACAACTAGTCCATAGAGAACTTCAAATTTCAGATAACATCAAATAGGTAGTGAACAATGATACTAAGAAACATCCAAGTACAAACATGTAAATCCCATATAATGCGTGGTTTAATACTAATGTTTCCGAACCACTGAATACAATAAAAGATATATTTCGCTTATCTACAAGAAAGTCATCGTTTAAGAAGACGTCAGTAAAACAGCTTAACATCTCTAATACTGTAGCGAACAATCAGCCGCGAGAACACCAATGTTTCTTGATAATGATTACATTTTTACTTTCTTTGTCGTATTTGAACTTAATCTCCTATAAATTAGGTCGAATCAAACTTTTTTATACCGGTTGGTAACAATCTCAATAATACGTAATCTCTAAATTTAAAATTAATATCTCTATGTTACATAATATAGTGATTAATAAAAGTTCACGTCCTATGAATTAAAATGTTAAAATGAACTATCGTCGATACAGTACGATTACATAAAGTTATCTAGTGATAGTCGGGCCGCGGCGGGCGCCGAACTATTATGTTACCCAGCCATCATCCACACGTGTCCATAGAAACAAAGCATTTATTTAAAATCAGTCTCATTCGCATAAGGAAGTGATCACAGCACACACACTGGAAACTCGTTGCAGAGCGAGGGCCTCGTCCCTCTCGACAGAATGTTAATAATAATAGAGCACCTTGGTCGCTATACTTAAATCTGATAAAACATGCAACAGACCGATTTAATATTTTATAAAAATATCATTAAATATTTAGAAAACCTAATTACAGTCAGAAGACTAGTAAATATTGGAAGTACATTTAATTCGCTATTTAAAAGAATATTTCACTATATATGTATTGAAATATGACAATATAGATAATAATCATTTAGAACACTGCATTTCCGAATGGAACGACGAACGAAAATAGCAAGTCACAAGCATAGACTAGATAAAAAGTTTTGTGAAAGTTTACGATTACAACATACAAGAGACACAATAATGATATAATCAGTTACGCTGCCACATTAAAAGGAGACTCGTCACCGATGGATGGCAATTCCACATCAACGTATAAATAATGTTATACACTCGTGAAGCCGCAGACGGAGCCGAGGGGACCGGGCCGGGCGCGGCGGGCGGCCTCGGGCCCGTAAACAGGTCGGAACATTTTACTACACAACGTCTCTGGATAGAAATATAGTCGAATACGGTCAACCGGCGATCGGCGATCGGGCGGGCCTCGCGGGGGGTCAGAGGGTGGCGAGCGCGCGCGGGGCGGGCGCCGCGAGCGCGCGTCACGGGCGCGGCTCCACCAGGCGCTGGACCAGCACGGCCACCAGGATGGCCAGCAGCAGGAACGCGCCCGCCATCAGCAGCGCCAGCTGGCGCGGGGACACGCTGCGCGGCGCGCGCGGGCGCACCCGGGCCGCGCGCGCCGCCGGCGCCGGCGGGAGCAGCAGCCGCGCCGGCGCCGACCACGCGCCCGCCAGGCCGCCTCGCACGGCGCACACGCGCACCGCGTACTCGCCGCCCCACTCCAGCTCCGACAGCTGCCACTGCGGCTCCGCGCCGCCGTACACCTGCCACACCCATACACATTACACGCATATTCACCGAGTCCTCGCTACAACGAAACTAGCGCCACAACATGTAATGTATAAATTTCTTCATCCAGAAATTTGCTGGATTACGTGTGAACGCGTCTTAAATTAAGCCACACGAACACGACACTCGCCTACTCAGAGTATTACAGTGTTGCAAGTGGAATTTTGTTAATACCTGACTCATGGCGTAAATTCTAACAGTTATCACCAATGTTTTCTTGGTAAAAGCTTTTAAAATTGAATTTAAATTATCGTTAATTAACCAATAAATGTTCAACTGACAGAGGTGTCAGTTTTGCGTTTGTCAGGTTTTGTTTCAGGTTCTTACCACTAAACCTTGTCATGAGATTTACTACGTTGCTATTTTCTTCAATCCTATTATTATACAGGATTTCCACAAGTTTATTTGCATATTTTATCAAATTAATTACCCTCTGAATGTCCAAATGTTTACAATAGTAGGGGAGGTCGCGCGAATGCAGGCAACACTCCAGCTATTGGTAACTTCGCCATGACAAGGAATAATTCGATTTCTGCGCTCGCGCTCATACAGAATTTAATATTTTTCATCACACTTGCACGTAAACAGTATCTAAACATACAGGTTAACTTGGCCGCAATGCCCCATATAAAACCCTCGACCTTTCTTTTTACCATGAAACCCAAGGTCGGTAAGTATTTTTTTTTTAATTTATAGCACAGTACACAGGTCAAGCAAAGAGTTTACACGCAATTGAAAAATTGTCTTAAAATATTATTTAAACAGGAATTTCATTGCAATCTCGCTACATGTTACTTTAATACTCAATTAATATTCTTAATAATCGACTTTAATAGTTTTCTGTATCAAAACGTCATTTTTTTACACTCCTTCAGGGCTGTATGTATACCTACGTAAGTATTTGCCCTTAACGTTTCTGAACGAAACATTTGTATAATCTATGGAGTCCGCCCGCCATCCGCTTAAAAAAGTTCAAGTAATTCGTAATAATAGTTGTGCTGACTGAATACACATATTAAAGCTATTCATAGTTATTTACTCGCAAATGTGATGAAAAACATTGTATGTTTCACGGGCGGTACGGGAATTACGAACCTCGACTCAGAAAGCCCTCAGTCTTCGACTTCAGGCTTCTACTAGAGCCTCGATCGTAATTCCTTACTTACCGACCTTAATACACAATGTACTATTTCATCACACTTGCACGTAAACAGTATCTAAACATACAGGTTAACTTGGCTGCAATGCCCCGTATAAAACCCTCGACCTTTCTTTTTACCATGAAACCCAAGGTCGGTAAGTAATTTTTTTTAAATTTATAGCACAGCCCACAGGTCATGCAAGTTTAAGCAAAGAGTTTACACGCAATTGAAAAATTGTCTTAAAATGTTATTTAAACAGGAATTTCATTGCAATCTCGCTACATGTTACTTAAATACTCAATTAATGTTCTTAATAATCGATTTTAATAGTTTTCTGTATCAAAACGTTGTTTTTTTTTACACTCCTTCAGGACTGTATGTATACCTACGTAAGTATTTGCCCTTAACGTTTCTGAACGAAACATTTGTATAATCTGTGGAGTCCGCCCGCCATCCGCTTAAAAAAAGTTCAAGTAATTCGTAATAATAGTTGTGCTGACTTGTGTATTTATTTACTCGCAAATGTGATGAAAAACATTGTATGTTTCACGGGCGGTACGGGAATTACGTACCTCGATTCAGAAAGCCCTCAGTCTTCGACTTCGGGCTTCTACTAGAGCCTCGATCGTAATTCCTTACTTACCGACCTTAATACACAATGTACTATTTCATCACACTTTCACGTAAACAGTATCTAAACATACAGGTTAACTTGGCCGCAATGCCCCATATAAAACCCTCGACCTTTCTTTTTACCATGAAACCCAAGGTCAGTAAGTAATTTTTTTTAATTTATGGCACAGCACACAGGTCATGCAAGTTCAAGCAAAGAATTTACACGCAATTGAAAAATTGACTTAAAATGTTATTTAAACAGGAATTTCATTGCAATCTCGCTACATGTTACTTAAATACTCAATTAATATTCTTAATAACCGATTTTAATAGTTTTCTGTATCAAAACGTCGTTTTTTTTTACACTCCTTCAGGGCTGTATGTATACCTACGTAAGTATTTGTCCTTAACGTTTCTGAACGAAACATTTGTATAATCTGTGGAGTCCGCCCGCCATCCGCTTAAAAAAAGTTCAAGTAATTCGTAATAATAGTTGTGATGACTTGTGTATTTATTTACTCGCAAATGTGATGAAAAACATTGTATGTTTCACGGGCGGTGTAACGTTGCGTTTTTATCATGACTTAAACAAACCCAAACTCAGAACTAGCAACATTCTCGAGTAATTTTAGAGGCTGGTAACTGCATTGACGTTTGGTGTCTAATTTTGAATTAGGGTTGTCAGCCTTAGATTTTCTACTCGATTGTTGGGAAATAAAGTAAACATCAAAGTTTATTACTTTATTTCATTTTACATAAATGTATGAAAGTATTTGCTGAACCAAAGTTTTGTAAGAATTTAGGATTCAGGAAGAACAGTAAATGGTTGCTTTCTCAATCAACGGTTTTATTGTTTTACAAATCAGTAATACCAAAGTTAGAAAGTAAGTCGTTTCAGGGTAAATTCTGGGGTAAATATTGTGGGAGAATTTCTTCATTTGAGGGTGCTCCAGGGTGCTCCCATGGTTGTGTCCTTGAGCCATCTTGGCTGGATTGTGCATATAACAGGCATCTCAAGATGTGTGCCAAAAGAAGCTTGATTCATCTTGTGCAGGACGGAGGTCCTTATTTTGATAGAAGTCTCCTGTGTCTTATTTGGCAAAGGAGCAGCAGATTCAAAAGTTATTTTTTGGCAGTATCAAAATCGTGAGTATTTATTTTGTTGGAATAATACATGTGCACCATGTAACCAAGTTTCTTAACCTCGTGGTTAACTTTCAGTTCTTCAAACCCTAAGAGAGGGTTATTTATGCCGGGATGGAGGGAAAGTCAGCGTTTGAGATAATCTCTATTGGATGGTCTCCGGTAAGCATCTTTTGATCTGCTTTACTCTGCTCTCCGCTTAATTTCTGCCATGTGCATAACCTAATCGAAGCAATTTGGTTCTTTCCAGCTGGATGGGGAATTAAGATATTTAGAAATTTGGATATTTAGAAATTTAGGGAAATTAAGAAATTCAGACAATTGATATTTAGAAATTTAGGGAAATTTAGAAAACCTAGAGAATTTGGAAATTATGAAATTTAGGAACAAATTTAGAAATTTAGAAACTTAGGAATAAATTAAGAAATTTATACAATTGAAATTTAGAACAGTCAATTTAGATAATTCAGATTTAGAAAGGATACAAAGATAATTTAGAATGCAGATAATTTAGATTTATTTTTATACAGTTGTGTGCTGATAGTAATTTTGATATCATCACATCTGTTAAGTTTGTGTTTGCTTTCCTTTTCTTCAGAACTTTGAAAATACATGTTTAGTAAATTTCACTTTGCACAAGAGATTTAGTCTGTGAATGAAGAAGCTAAGGCTTGCTAATTTTGTGTAATTTAGTAGTGCGGGCTAGGACCTTTTACCAGCCGCCTTTTGTTTGTGTAGCAAGACCTTGACTATTTTCTTCTTTATCCTTCTGCAACAAACTGCTTAGAGCTCTTCAATGTTAGGGGATCTTACTGCTTGCGCCGCCTGAACCTTATATCTTTGCGCGCTTACTGTGCGGCTTGCACTAAGGAGTCTGCATAGAGTCGACGCCCAGAGCATCGCGTTTCAACTCACACTGCCCTGATCCTGTCTACAGCCAGACAGCCCTTTGCAGTAAGGTTACTTCAGATTGAGGTCTGTGAATTAATTATTTAATTAAACTTTAGGGAATTAGGATATAAAAGAAAAATTGGATATTGGAATTGATGGCATTAGGTTCCGTAGGGACTAACCAACTTTAGCATAGATAATTGTGAACCTATCATAAGAACCATAGTAATTAACTAAGCACGACCCATGCTTTTGCTGAGCTTTTATTGTTTAAAATGTCTGGTCGCTTCAAACCCAAAGGTTTACAATTAAATTCAGTATATCTATAATGTTACAGAAAGAGTAGTAATAAAGATTGTATTCAACTTACTAATTCGTTTCCTTTAGCTCCATGATATAAACCCACTCTTTGTCCAAAGGTCACGCCGGACATTACTATTATTTTTAGTTTGGTTTAAGATTTAGTACATTTCGTTTACGACGTGTTCCTTCTATTGGCCGGGCCAGGAAGGCATGTCGCAGCGGTACGGGAATTACGAACCTCGACTCAGAAAGCCCTCAGTCTTCGACTTCGGGCTTCTACTAGAGCCTCGACCGTAATTCCTTACTTACCGACCTTAATACACAACGTACTATTTATACTATCCGTTTTCCGTAAGTATTTGGTAATTCGGTTGAATACCATGATAGAAGATCTATTTAAACGATGTTGATATTTGTTTCAGTCTCAGCCAGTACCTCGTTGAATATTAAATTTTAACCCCTAAACCAGGGCGTGATATTGTTTCCTTGTGCCACTTAGGCAAGGATATTTTCTAAAAACTGTAAGTACCTTATCACCATTGTAAGATCACGCCGCGATTTGTGTAACTAGTGGGTGTTTGCCTAATTGATGTGTGTTTTTACAGTCTGTCATCCTTGCGCAGGGGCCATGCTAATCTTCTCTGTATCGTTCCAATTTTAGTATATGTACTGCCGAAGCAAGTACATATAAAAAAAAACTGCTAAAAAGTAAAAATAATAACCTAGTCATACTGGATATTAGAGTTGAAACCGTAATGTTTGAACCGATATGGGTTATTGCGTATTTACTTAATGAACTAATACATGATGAAGCTTTTTAAGGTACTGTACGAATGCCGCGGTTAGAGAGCACGAATACCTTATATAAGAGCTAATTATGTACCGTTGCATACATAACTTTTTTAAAGGCTTAAAATGACGAGACGTTTAAAAAATAAAAAATTGCAACCTTTTCTTGTATACTTTCCTCGATTTTTCTGCTAAAAATTTACTTGTCAACAAAGTAATTTTCATAATTCTGATGAGCGGTAATAGTTTGTGAATTTTATTGCTAAATGTTTCCAATTTTCATGCAAATTTTAATAGTTACCTACTAAACTAAGTTCAATGGTAGTTTTTAAGAAACAAGTTTATTCTTTATTAGTTATCATTATCATGGTGTGGTTGAATCATGTATAAGTTGCTAAATATAGCTAAACGATATATACTTAGATATGTAAATACTCCTAAGTTTTAAGATAGTGGTTACAATACATGTTTTTCATTTGTATTACTTGCAAATATCTAAATATAATGTCAGTTATAGATACGTACCTACGGTAAAGCATAATTTTGGTCATAAAAATAAGTTTATTTATTATTATACGTTTAATATAGGAAACTATAGGCTTATAATTAAGATAAGTTGATATCCATATTGAACCTAACCATATTATGGTAACCAAATAACAAATGGATGGATATTAATAATTTATTTTTAGTACCTTAATAAAAATGAAAATTTAAACACATTATTATTTAGTTTTAATTATACACAAATTTAATTCGTGTTAAAATATTTTTAACGGTTTATTATACTAATAAGGATGTCAAGTGTTCACGCTAAGGCTGATATCCGGGATGACCGTAACTCTGGTAATAACAATGCTATAATAATTATTATAGAACTGTTGGCCATGGCTACGCTGACTATAGAACTGTTTTCACGTTTCGGTTACGCAATAGGTGTAATTCTGATACCATTAACGATATCAATATTAGCGGTTTACAGGACGCGAGTAGAAAAATAAATGAAAGACACTCGTACCTGTTTGAAAATGGCATCCTTTCCGCGCGCACACTGCAGCACGTACTCGGCGTCGTCGAGCGGCTCCCAGGCCGCGAGCGCCTGGCGCGGCGCCAGCACGGTGAGCGCCAGCGAGCGCGGCGCGGGCGGCGGCGCGGCCGGCGTGCGCGCGCGCAGCTCGGCGCCCCACTCGCCGCGCCCGCCGCGCTCGTCGCCCGCGCGGATGCGGAACCAGTACGAGCCCGCCTCTTTCAACTTCTTCACTTTACACGAGCGCGCGCAGCCGCGGTACACCGGGCGGAACTCGCGCGCGTCGGCCGCGCGCATCTCCACGCAGTAGGTCGCGCCCTCGCCGCCGCTCGACGCCCACTCGAGTCGCAGGTGGTTGTGCTGCGCCTGCGCCACGCGCAGCGCGGGCGGGTCCGGCGGCGGGGGCCGCGTGGCCGCGCGGGTCTCCTCCGACCAGTCGCCGGCGCCCAGCTCGCTGACGGCCCGGACGCGCACGCGGTACGCAGTGTCCGGCGCGAGGCCCTCCACCAGGCGCTCCGGGGCCGCGTCTTCGGTCTCGAGCTCGGCCGAGTCCACCTGCAGGCGGTAGCGCAGCACGGGCGCGCCGTGGTCCGCGGGCGCGCGCCACTGCAGACGCAGCCAGTCGGCGCCGGCCTCGTGGCGCGGCGACGCCGGCGCGGCGGGCGGCGCGCGCGGCGTCAGCACGTCGCGCAGCGCCGACCACGCGCCGCGCCCGGCCGCGTTGCTCGCGCACACGCGGAAGAAGTACGGCGAGAACGGCAGCAGGGACTCCACCACGCAGGCCGTGTCGAGCCCGCGGTACACCTCCGCGAACGCGTCGTCGGCGCTCGTGGCGCTCATCTCCAGCCGGTAGTCCAGCACGGGCGCGCCGTTGTCGCGCGGCGCGCGCCACTCGAGCCTCGCCGCGCGCGCCGACTGCAGCTCCGCCGCGGGCGCCTCGGGCGCGTCCGGCGGGGCCGCCGCGGTCGTGAAGGCGAGCGGCGCGGACGCCGGCCCGCAGCCCACCCGGTTGACGGCGGTGACGGTCAGCCGGTACTGGCGGCCCGGCGCGAGGTCGCGCAGCTCGCACTCGGGCCGCGGCCCGCTGTAGGCGCGGCGCGCGCCGGCGCCGTCGGCGAGCTCGGCGCGGTACTCGGTCAGCGGCGCGCCGCCCGCGCAGTCCGGCGCGCGCCACCGCACGGCCAGCGCCGTGGCGCGCGGCGCGGACACGGGCTCCGGCGCCGCGCAGACGCCCGGCACGGCGGCCTCGGTGGTGACTGTCTCGGCGGCCGACCACTCGCTCTCGCCGGCCTCGTTGGCGGCGCACACGCGCGCGCGGTACGGCGTGCCGGGGCGCAGACGGTCGCAGTGCGCCTCGCGTTCGGGCCCGCAGTAGGCGCGTCTGTAGCCCTCGCCGGCGTCCAGCTCGAGCGTGTACGAGGCGACGGGCGCCCCGCCGTCGTCCGCGGGCGGCTCCCAGCGCAGGCGGAAGGCGCGCGGCAGCACCTTGCCCCGCGCGACGGGCCGGCCGGGCGCGCCGGGCCGCTCGGCCAGCGTGCGGTACGCCACCTCGGGCGACCAGGGGCCCTGGCCGTCGTCGGTCTGCGCGCACAGCCGGAAGCGGTACTCGGTGGCGCGGCGCAGGTCGCCGCAGGTGTGCGCGGTGCCGTCCCCGACGTAGGCGGGCCGGAAGCCGTAGCCCTGCGCGGGGTCGTCTATCTGCAGCGTGAAGGTCTCGTCGGCGCGGCGCGGCTCCCAGGCGAGCGCGAGCGCCTGCGCGGCGGCGCGCTCCAGGGCGGGCGGCGCGGGCGCGGCCGGCGGCGCGCCGGTGGTCCAGGCGACGCACTCGTCGCTGTAGTCGCCGCGGCCGCACTCGTTGACGGCGGCGACGCGGAAGGCGTAGCGCGTCTGCGCGCGCAGGTTGCCCGCGGTGTGCTGGCGCGTGCGCGGGCGCGCGATCTCGCGGAAGCCGTCGCCCGCGTCGACCTCGAGCAGGTAGTGCGTGAGGCGCGCGCCGTTGTCCTGCGCGGCGGGCCAGCGCAGCAGCAGCGAGGTGCGCGCGCGCTGCGTGGCGCGCGGGGCCGGCGCCCGCTCGGGCGGCGCGGCGGGCGCGCGGAACGTGACCGCGTCGCTGGCGCCGCCGGTGTGCTCGCCCGCGCGGATCTGCAGGCACACGGAGTATTCGCAGCCCGGCCGCAGGTCGCGCACTCTGTAACGACAGCAGTATTATTATCAGCTCGCCCGGTCGACGACCACCCCGCGTGATCTATTAATTGGGTAAACACCCTGTCACTCTTCCCTATACATATAATTTTATAATTAAGTTAATGGTGTTATATCTGTTGGCGAACCTAATAAATAAATAAATCTATAATGAGGGCACGCACCGGCAGGAGAGTGAGGGCCCGCTGTAGATGGCCTTGTACCGGCCGCGGTCGCCGAGCAGCAGGTCGTAGGTGAGCTCCACACTGGGCAGCGTCACGCCCTCCGGCAGCTGAGAGTTCCATTGCACCAGCGCACTCGTCGGCGTCATGTCACTGACCTGTCACAACCATCCTAAATTAAGTCAAGTTCTTTTTTGTTAAAACCGGATTAAACATAATCCTGACTAAACAATTAAAATAGTTGCCCTTAACTTGTTAAATATTTTGTGAGGCCCTTTTCCTTCTGATGTTGCACCGTGATGTACATTTTGTTTCTCAATTGTTTGTTTTTATTCATTTTGTTTTTCCTCTAAATATGAGGCCGCTCTATTTCCATCAAATAAATATAAAATTAAGAAATACTTGTGATTGTGAAATCAGCGACGGATCGGCGAACTGAACTTTTTTTTAGTAAACTGAAGCTCCAAGCACCTGTGGTGTGCGCGTAGCGGACAGCAAATCGAGCAGCGCCTGGGTGTCGGCGTCGTCGTCAGCGTCGCCGTGCACGGAGGCTCCGGCGGAGCCCGAGCCCTCCGACCAGGCGCCCGACGACGCGCCGCCGCTGCCGCCGGAGCCCGCGCCGCGCCCGTTCAGCTCCTTGCGCGGGGACAGTGACGGCGTGCTCGACCCGGAGTGCGCTTCTGACAACATCACAATAACACACTTTTAATTACGCAAAATTATCCTAATAGCAAGCAGTTGAATGATGCTAATTATGCCCAAATATATTCTTTTTAAAAAGAAAAAGAAGAAAATCAAGTAGAGGGTGCGGCTCCCTTTATCAAGGAAGCTACTTAAAATGTATGTGATATGCAATAAAGTTTTGATTTTGATTTGATTTGATACTTAATTTTACTTATCATACAAAATATGTACAGATATAGTGAATAATATTTTTCCATCGGTTCTCAATCGGAAGTGCATGGGACCCGAAGTATCAACTAATTATTGTATTAAATGAGTGACATGTTTAAATTCATTAGTACGAAACTTTATTCTTTAGTGTCAAATGTCAAAATGAAAAATGACAACATATGGCACTGTATAGTATAGAGATGTTATAACTGATGTTTGGATTTCTTATAAAAACCAAGAAAAAAGTTCAGGCCTTGGATATTCCAAAGGCAGAACATTTGAAAAAAAATAACAACCTGATGCTCGCTCCAAGCTACAAGTACAAAATTCTGTCTATGATCTATATCTGAATATTATTGTGAATAATTATTATTTTCGTACCCAGGGAGTCATCATAAGTCAATCGAATGGGCGCAATGAGAACCGTGTGCAAATCACTTAGTAGACCTTTTTTTTTAACATTTTTACAACTCCGTCCCATTATAATGCAGAGCCCTGAATGTCTGCTTCTTCCACTTTCTTAGTTTCCAAAATCATTGAGACCATGGACCCCAGAGGCATTAATGATCAAATGATTTAATACCCCCCTTTTTAAGCAACTTAGGACCATAATAGACTGGACCAAATCAATTCGTACTGATCTAAACTGCAATCCACATCGATGTGAAACGTGTGTAAATCATATCCTGAAATTCTCGCCAGCTCCCTAACTATAATTGAGAGAGCACGATAAATACGAACTTTTAACACGATGGAAACTAATTATGCACTACATCTGTAGTTTCCTATCCCATGTGTAGTTTAATATCTCAAAATCCTAAGGTGATCCAGTTAAATACGGTCAAAAACGTTTGCAACACTAAAACTGCAAATGTGTTGTCAACCCTAAGGATAAGAGGAATGCCTCTATGCTAGTAATTTCACCAGTTGTCTTATTCCCACACTGGAATACAATAATGAATACACTGCTGCTTGGCGGTACGTTGAAGGATAAGATGGTGTTCTGAATGTATTGAACACTTGCAGTGATTAGTTAGTTTCTAAGCAGTGAAAATGTTCAGTTGGGAAACAACAATTAAATTAATAAAACTATTATTAATGTAGCTATAGGATTTTTTTTGTAATGTTTTTTAAAAGGTCCAGCTGTCCAATTTTTATGGATTACGCCATAAATACTAAGCCATAAGCACTAGTTTGTGCAAATTGAGCTGCCAGAAAGTAAAATTCCTTGTAGTGCACAATCACCTTTAAAAACTTTGAAAGTGAATTTTTGTAAGGAAGATGTTTTGTCTTTCAATCATGCAGGACCTGATTTGTATTAAATTTGGTATGTCCTGGATGAGAACATAGAAAATAAGTAACTTACCTATGCCATTATTCCTATTGGTCTGCTTGCGCTCCAACTTCTGTTTGAGTTTGGAGTACTGTCTCTGGGTTCTCTCATCTTTCTGGTAGACAGGGGGAGGCGGAGAGTGTTGCATGTGGTGCGGAGGTACGTGGTGGAAGTGGGTGGGGTAGCCGGGCCCATAGAAGTGCTGGGGACCTCCTGCGCCATTTGCTGGACCCTGCAAATAAAATATTTTTATTATTAAATTGTCTATCAATAAGCTTATAGATATTTCTTTTCTGCATGATGTAAATTCCTCGTAAAAGTGTCATATGATAAGTTTACATTATACTAGTGCCCAAAACCTAGTAAATTGTGTTATTATGTATTAAATTTGTGACAATTATCAAAAAAAAACCAGAGACCTTATTCTTCATTGACTTTACCACTATTCAAATTGTATTGTTTATTATGACTCTGCCACTTACTGTTCAATCAATAAGAGCTACAATAATCTTAACAATACAATAGTAATAATAGAATTTAGATATAAAACTATAGTGCATGTGCGTGACTCGGCTTAATAAAGCCATACAATTAAATAATAAATAATAGTAATAACAGAGGTAAAACCAGAGTTGCAGGGGTATTCCAAAAGTAATGCAAATGAGCAGTTAAAAAATAAACATGAAAATGCTGCATTGTCTCCTAACAAGATATGCTTCATTGTTTTTTTTCTAACTCACTAATTCCCTTAAAGAAGACTGCATAACAGAAAAAAACAGGCTCAATTTTTTTCCAGGTTGATTGTTTGCATGTCCTTACACGTATGTACAAGTTTAGGTTTATGTATAAGCTCTCAAACATATTATTGTAAATTTCATTTCTATCATTCTAGCAATTCCAAATTAATTTGCCATTATAAATTACAAAGTTTAGGGAACAGTACTTTATTGCTATTAATAATTCTAAATTACAAAGATAGGATCCTTAACCTCAATGATGAATAAAAAAGTTTCTAGTTGGTGCACTAACATGAACCACAACCGGAACCAGCAAAGCATTCAGCTTCCAAGCGTAATACAATGGCAGCACAAGTTTAAATATTATTTAATAGTGAATAAAAAGTGTAATGACTGTTTGACATGAGCAGCTCCTAGGCTAGGATATGTGTCCCTCTCCTCTGTGGGCCATCATTTCAGAATAAATTGCATGTTAATAGAAACTCTCAAAAGTTTAATTAGAAAACACACTTTATAAGCAAATATTCATTTCCTTTTTACATAGGAACATGTATGTTCGAGACTTATTCTTATCAAATGCAATAACGTAACACACATTTTATATTTTGTACCAACTTTGACATATGTTATTGAATCCAATATCTAAACAATGTAAACACTGACCTTAGATGTGTCTGTATTGCAGGGATCTTTAGTTTCTTCTGAATTAGTCATATTATCTAAGATTATTTACGTATTTGATATTTAGAGAGAAGAATGGACGTCAGCGCCACGTACCACCAACACGTTCGGCACCCGTCGCCGATAACGTTCAAGTTCTACTACTATCGCAAATCGCAAACGGTATAACGCAGCCACGATTAGTTTATCACTGAATAACCTACCGAAGTATACACAGTAGATTACATTAAAAATAGTCGGATTATTCGTACGTAATCGCAATGCATGTGCAGAATTCAACACAACACTGCCAAGCCGGTGAGTTTGTGTTTGAATTACACGCGAAACGATAAATGAACTGAAATTGTTTACACAGAAGGTGAACACGTATTCATTTTGTGCGAGTCGTCTTCCAGATTCTTCCACTTATTATGTTGTGCATTGATAACAACTATACAGTTTCTTTAAACCTTAACAGAAATATCAAAATAAAATCCAATTCATCATTTAGAAACAAGCTAATCTGCGAAAAGGTAACCATAATTATTATTCAAAACAGTTGCGGTTATTGTGGATAATATTCAAGAAGAAAGACTGCCGTTCTGTCAGAATGACAAATACCAAATGTATTTCTCTAAAAAATATTGGTGGGTTAAACGTCAAAAAATGAAAAACAAGTAGACTTTTTTGTGTGTCTGTCTGTATGTCACGGCAGTTTTTCTCAGTAACACAAAAGCCATAAATTTGACATAGATGTATGTAGGTGTAACTTCATTCCCGCATTTTTTCAATTGAAAAATGGGTCTCGAATAACCCCTAGTTAAGGGTGATAAAAATAAAATAATGAAAGGGACTTCTGCAAGGGGCTTCTTCTAAAGTTGTCTTTTTCCTTAATCTATAAGTTTAATTATGTATAAAGTAGTGACTTAGAATAAGTTTATTTATTAGAACTAGTTAGTTTTAGTTATGTATTATTTTTCTGGTTTTTGTTTGATTTTTGTATGAATACAAAAGATCTCATTATACAGGGTTACTGGTTAAGTCGACCTAGATCCTTTAAGGGGTTGTAGTTTCTATGATTTCTGACCACTTTGACTAAAAAAAACCATATCCTAAACTTAACCGTTTTCAAGATATTTAACTTTTAAGATAATTATTCTTGAATACCGTTTTTTTGTATATTGCAACATTTTTTTTGGAATCCTTGCATTTAATTTGTTTGTTTATATTTATAAGTACAATAATTATGCAGTAGATAAGTTGCATCAACTTTCTCGATACTTGAATTGACAACATTTAAAAAAAAAAGCATTATTGTTTTTTTGCGTTTATAATAGCTGGTTAAAAATTAGACTACCCGTATTTCTTGGTTTTTCTTTATTTAACTTAAATTCGTCGTTAATAATTTATTAAAGAAATAGTCATTAAAAAGACCGTATATGTATACAAAGTTAGGAATAGGTACTGATGTCGTGATCTTAGTCTGATATAAAATTTATAAAGTAACTTTAAACAGTAAACAAAACTGACTGTCATTTCATGTCAATCATTCGCTGCCGTTCGTTCACAAATTTGCTATTTTGCGTAATTTAATTAATTACGTAATTTGTAGACGCCATTAAAATAAATAAACTATTTTGCGTAGAATTTAAAGCGTGTCGTCAGAATCAAGTAATCCGTCAGACAGATAAACAATGAACATGACAGTTGTATATTTTTTTGGATTCCTTTGGTAATAAATGGACTAAGGGCACTATAAGTGTATTCCTAACATTCACAATCCAACTTTTTTTACTGTTTTTCCCAAATATAAAAAAAACTACTGCATAAACAAATCCAAAGATATTTTTACTGTAATCAGCAGTGTAAAATCTAGAAACGGTATTTTATTTTACTACCTTAGCACAAAATGAATTGTTGTCAATTGCCATTAACTGAACAAACCGAGTCGTAGTATATGAATGATAGGTAAAGAAGGAAATAAACTCTGACGAAATATTTTTTTCTTATTAAATACCAATATTTTAAAAAAAGTCTATGGCAGTAATACTGCAGACAATCTTAAAAATATCTACATTTCTTCAGCTATCCAACGAGGTACCTATAGCAATTTTGGTTATTATCAGAATTAATTGAAAAATCTTAGTTGAAAGTCTCCCAGGTAGTAGTAAAATTTTAATGTGTTATAAGTGGATCGGGAGAGGTGGGCCCATACCATGGCCAGCTAGAAGTCCGGATCTAACCCCTAACCTAACCTCGTAATAAACACATTAAAATTTTACTACTACCTGGAAGCCACTTATCTACTACATAATTATTGTATAAACAAACAAATTAAATGCAAAGATTCCAAAAAAAATGTTGCAATATACAAAAAATCGGTATTTAAGAATAATTATCTTAAAAGTTAAATATCTTGAAAACGGTTAAGTTTAGGATATGGTGTTTCTTAGTCAAAGTGGTCAGAAATCATAGAAACTACAACCCCTTAAAGGATCTAGGTCGCCGACTTAACCAGTAACCCTGTATAATGAAATGCCGAGACCATAATTATATTTATATACTTATTAAGGATATTGAGGAATTTCAAAATTGTCGATCGGGGCGCTATGCCGACAGAGGGGTAAATCGTCGGTGATACTGAAAAACCGCGTAACTAACAAATTTATGATAGAGCAAAATAAACCTTACGGTCTTATTAAAAATTGCATTTTGCTCCTTATTTAAAATGTTACTTACGCGGTTTTGCAGTTTCACCGACGAAATGCGTCCTTTTTATTTAAAGAATATTTTTATCCCTTTTATAAAAAAAATGGTAGGTACTTAAACTACTATAAAAGGGCGCAAAAATAGTTTTGAAAGGTTGTACCTATCCTCTTAATAAAAAGTAAAACGCCTGTCGTCAAACCAACGCAACGCCCCTTTCGCAAAAAGTGTTTTCTGCAACACGTCCCTTTCGCAAAAAGTCCAGTCTTAAACTTTCCCTTCTCAACTCCTAATCAAGTTTTATTACGTCCTCTTCATATTTACATAAAAAAAGTTTACGGACTAAATACAGAAATAAGTCGAGTAAGTTACGAACAGCCTGCCTACCATTCTTCGCTCTTACGCGGATAACACCATAATTATACCAGTTTTTAGCATTATCTAATCCTTTCACGATGGTATCCGTTGCTGGCTTCCAAATGGTTTAAAATAATAATATTAACCTAATGGAGATTCAGACGACAGAAATGTTTTGCGAATGTGACAATGCCCAAAAGCGACGTTTTGTTCGTGATATACACAATAAGCGCAGACCTTTCTAAGAACGTGGCTACGTCAGCCAAACGAGAACCACTTAAGTGAGAGGTTGGAGTTTCATAGCAGGATAGAGCTACGTATCTTATTTCTTTATTCGTATCATTACGCAAAGAAGGCGTTGTTACGAGCCCTATAAACTAGGCTCCCAGCGTCTGGTGCCATAAATTCGACTACGATAATTAACGTTAGTTCGTTTCGGAGCTACAGTCCTGTGATTATCGTCTATATACCAAGCTGATCTCTATTATCAGGACAAAGTGAATGGATTGTATAAAAATATTAATCTATCCCGGCCTTGGCGGGCCAGTGAACTTAGGCAGCGTCGAGAATATCCACTGCCAACTCGGGAGCCGGCTGCCGGCGCGACTAAATGACAGCTTTAGGGTTCTACGCTGCCGATAACATGCCTCACTAAGCGGCTTTAACTTTAGAAATCCACTCTTAGGCCTTACAATCTAAGCCGACTGCAATCTATATAAAAAAATATACATCGTCACTATTCATAGCAGCGCAGTCATGGGATTTAATTAATGTGGTAAGTTCAATCACCGCTCTATTTATTTCAGGTAGCACCTATTAAAACTACTCTTAACCAAAATTAGAACCAGTTTTTAGTAAATTACTTGTCTAGACAAGTGCCCACGACGTACCTATTACGGAGGTTTTGTTATCCGATGCAAGAAAATACATATTTGCATGTTTTTGCGACCTTCCGTTATTACCAGCGGTGATGATGAATGATGCAAACGCGGTGCACGCGGGAAACACTCAAAGGCATACAAATGAGCCGCTCGATCAAACTCCTGCGATGTCGCAGCCGAGTTACGAACAGCAGCTACTCTTAATGTGATTGAAAACTTTAAAGAGTTTCTGATGGAACAGTGATGACATTAAGTAATTATTGTAATTTATTTATTTTTATGCTGAAAGCACACGAGCTGACGGGCGATTGGAGTTGAAAAGATAGAGTAGCCTTGTCTTTTGAAGATCCTGAAATACCGCCGCAAGAACTAAATGAAAGTCAGAACTATTTTTTGAACAGGTATAGACCTGGCTTTCTTACATATTGTACCTATAACTTGAAAAGATGTACCTAGGTTATAAAATATAAAAACGTTTACACCCCTTAATGAAGTCCTATATCCTTCATTATTGAATATAATTTTTTATTTATTTATTCATATAACATTGTCCCACAAAACTGTTTACACAGTTTGACTGCGGGATCATTGAGTCTCTTTACTATGATAATTGATAATATAACTCTAAGTACTTAATATTAATTTCAAAATTTATATAAGTAATACTAACTAAATAATTGAACAGTCTTCTTTTAAACTTTGCCTTATTGGCCTCTGACCTAATATCTGTGGGCAAGCTATTGAGAATGTAGGGTAGACGTTTCTGCAGGCAGTTGTCACCACAACAGTTAGCTACCGTCGGCACAGCGTACTCCCCGCAGCCGCCGCCGCACCCATGATCGACACGGGATATACTAAAAAACCTAATTAGATTCCAACATACGTCAAAAAAGTGTTGCCATTAAAATGACATATTAGGTGGATCGGTAAATTTTCACTTCTGTAAATGTAATAGGTAGCTGTTTATTTTATTTATAATATTAAAGGCAACATTTAATTATCCTTCTTAAATAAACAATCTTATTTAAATACTCGTCGCAAAAAAAGATATTTAATTAAATTGTTTTATAGGAGAAAAGTTTAAATAACAATGGCAATAACTCAGGGTTTAATAACATTTGGTACCAATTATTATTCTCATTATGTGCGATTACATTTTTAGGAAAAAAAATCAATCATATTATTACGTACGTCTTCAAAACTTGACCGAAATCTTCAAAAAATCTTCAAGTCTTCAAAAAATTATCAGTTGATCATGTGTGGTAACCTTTATGGTGGACATGGTGGTTCTGTGGCGGCCATAACATCTATTGTCACTTCATTCGACATCTGACGTTTGGATAGCTCGAATGTTTTCTGTACCTATTCGGCCCGTGGTGATTTACATTGTTAAGTTTTTGTTTTCCGTTAAGTTTTTGTTGTTTAATTTCGTTATTATTTTGACCTTTATCATATTGTGGAAATAACTTATATTGTTTCATTTTAACATAATTATTGTACCAAAAGGTTGGTTTTTCCTGAAACGTCACAATGATGATGACACGTGTAACTGTGACATTTCGCCATCTTTGGTAGTTTTTTTGACGTATATTGGAATCTAATTAGGTTTCCAAGTTTAGATTATCGTCGGTGATACTGCAAAACCGCGTAACTAACAAATTTATGATAGATCAAAATAAACCTTATTATGTTATTAAAAGGTGTATTTTGCTCCTCATTAAAAATGTGTCTCACCGAGACGTTATGCTCTTGAGCGCCGTGATGATCAAGTGCTAACAGGAATTTATGCTTAAGGCTAACCGGGAGACTTTTACAGACCTTGAGTAATCGATGATAATCTTTTTTACACTTAGCTTTAGTTTTTCTGTTAACAAGAAGTTTTAGGAATTTAATTTGAATATTTTCAGTCCTGGTTAAATTTGTTTAATAGGTTAATCCATAACAGTCAAGAGCATAATCTATAATCGATTCTACTAAAGCTTTGTGCAAAGATTTTAAGGTATCCAAAGAACTTTGAAAGTTAAGTAAAACTTGCCTAGTAATAGTGATAACACTGTTGCCCTTATTAATAAACGTGGAGTAACCGTCGAGTAGCTAAACCATGCTTTGTCCTTATCTGTCATATTCAAATGTCACAATGACAGATAAGGATAAAACATGGTTTAGCTACCCCACAGTTACTCCACGTTTATTAATAAGGGCATGTGAGTTTACTACAAATAAATCAACATGATGGGACCATGAAAAACTTTCATCCACCTTAACACCAAGGTAAGTTACACAGTTAACGCGTGCAATAGGTTTGCATTGACAAAAGGAGTGGTTACTATGAAAATAAGAAAAGTCGTGGGTTAGCATACTACCAATGCGAATGTATAATTAAAAGCTTGGTTTTATGGGCATTCAAAACAATGACATTGCCATGGGACCACCGGACTACAGCATCGACATCCTGCTGTACCAAGTGATAAGTGTCAGGCAGCTCGGCGCCGGTGCTCGCGCGCAACACGCACAGATCGTCCGCGAACATGTGCGCCGAGCAGTGGCGCAGTGCGCCTAGGGCTTGCAAATATTCGAGAATTTTCAGTATTCGAATATTCGAATTTTTTTCTGGTATTATTCGAATTATTCGAATATTATTCGAATAGTTAAAAACTGTTGTAATAATCAAGTTTTTTATTGCCAATGTCTTATTTAGATTCTAATTTATCTGTATACAAACAAAATCTAGTTAAAAATTAAAGAACAATTTGTTTAATTTGGTGTAAGGCATTAAACTATCACATTCACAGTCTTACAAAAACTTGGAAAATAGTTGGTGGTTAACAACAAAATCAGTCTTATAAATCGAGGTCTTACTCAGACAGACAATAATATTTTTTATTAGGTCTTTACCTATGAAATTGGCGTTTTATATGGAGAATTTTATGAAAACGGTGGTTTTCATACATTTCATTTTGCGGATTATTTAGTAACGTCAAATGCAAACCAAGCAAAATTCTGTCAGGAATATTGGACACTTCTAAGCTATATTATACATATCTTAGTTACTTAAAAATAGTTCGCTTCATAAAACTCTGCGTAATTGAAACACTTGAACTTGCAGCACTTAAAAAGAGTTAAGTTTACACTTTAATTTTAAACATTAAGTAAGAAATTGAACCATATTATTTGTATCTAAAACCTTTGTTGCATAGTGTATTAATGAAATTTAAAAATATTTTGGAAGTTAAAATTGAAATAAATAAATTCCGTACGAAATAAAACACGTAAAAAAAACGCCAATTTCATAGGTAAGGACCCAATATAATACAATCAAACAATCAAATCAAAAACAATCAATACTCTTTTTTAAAGTTACTAGAAAAAATAAATTTTAAAAAAGCCGCCAACCAGCGCCGTCGTCGCACTGATTCCCGCTCGAGTTCCCGATCGCTTCCGAGCTGTGACGAATCATGTCGGGTCGGGCGGACCGCGGAAACATCGCGAGACTTGCGCGCGAACTTTGAAAGTTGTATTTTGAATGCATCAAATTCTGAGTTTGGCATTCCGGAAATTGGTCGAATATTCGAATATCGCAAGTTTTATATTCGAATATTCGAACCAGTTTATTATTCGAATAATTCGAATATTCGAATATTCGAATGCAAGGCCTAAGTGCGCCGCGCAGGCTGTTCACATGCATGAGGTAGCACAGCGGGCCCCGCAGGAGCCCTGCGGCACTCCGCACGCCATCCGCCGCTCGTCGCTCATAATGTTTTATTGGTTACGAAAAACTAAGTGGGTTAAATTTGTAGATACGTTTCCGTTTTGTTTTTTTATTTGATCATTCCATAATTTCATAGTTTTTCATAATTTAATATCCACTTATAAACGTATTCAAAAAAGTAGTCGGACTAGGTTAATTTAAGGGGAGAGAAACGTTATCGCATTTTATACGGATTTTTTTAACTTCACAATCAGCTCTTAACTGTCTAGGTATTTTTAATGTATGTGATGTAAATTCCGATGTTCCCTGTAGCTCTTCTGAATATCGGTTATTCAACCGATTTTTCATAAGTTTCTAAGTAAACAAGTATTTATTTGTAGGCGTGCTTTATAAGACTCTCCAGACTGGTAAAATTTTAGCATACAGACATTTAATAAGAACTCACGTAATGCGGAGGCGGCTGATGGTGGGGCTGGTGGTGGGGCTGGTGGTGCGCGTGGTGCGCGTGGTGGTGGGGCAGCTGGTGCTGCGGCGGCACCAGGTAGTGCCGCATGCTCTCGTCCAGCACCGGCGGCATCATCTGCGGCATCATGGCCGCTGATGTTACCACTGGCATGCCGCCTGCAACAACGAACAATACTGTTTACATAACCTGGAATCTGGAGAAGATAATCAATTGAACGATTTTGTAGGATGGATTCAAAAATAATCCATTTGATCCCTAAGGAAATGTAATGATGATAAAACGATAACGGCAATAAATATTGTCTTCATGAGTTAATCTGTAATTTGTCTTTTTATTTAATCATTTAGGGACAAGTACGTACATTCTTGTAGTTAACAACTTTGATAGCAATTCAATAAATTTTAGGATTTTACGTTCAAAAAGGCCTTTTCGTCTATTACAGGCGATTTATGGTTGGTGGTCAAATTGGTAAAGGCGGATCCGACCAAATAAATGAGAATAAGGTCTTATACCTAGATTAAACGCCGCATTTGTATAGACTAATCTCCGAATAAGTCTTATTCCACTTTGGTAAAATCGATGGTAAGTAAAGTACGTTAACCCAAGGTATTTAAGATTGGAGATAAATAATGCAAATCTACCATCATATACCTATACAATATACATATAATTGTTAGAAATGGTTAATAAAGCCTCATAGGTAACTCATTTGCTTTGTTCACTAGTTCAGTACCTACAGCCACCGACGCTGAAAATAGGTGATGAGGACTTCAGTACCTTGTCACTTTAAACTGATGTTTAAAATTCCATCCGAAATTATTTAATGGGCGAAGGCAACATGGTATGAAAGTGAACAATATATCTACTCATGATGTTTGGTTATACCACGGCATAACAAATAATACTAACGCGTTTGTTATGCTGTTTTAGTATCAGTAAATTCGCGAATCACGATTACGCATGCGTACGCATTGCTACATCTCTGACTGAAGTGCTTAAACATACTCGTTAATGGGTAGGTATCTACTTAAATTTTAGACGTGGAATTGGGTTTAACTTGTTATCGTACTTTCAATGTTTTGATAGTTTTTATTTACTTAATAAGTAGTAATGGTGGCCGAGTTAAAAACAATAGCATGATTCATGACATGACATGACATGACATGACATGACATGACATGACAGGTCAAACACGATTTGGATTTCACCGCCTAGAATAGAGACGAGGATCTAGTTCTTCACAACTTATTCCAAAGTCGACAAAATCGGACTAAGTTTAAGGGGAAAGAAACGCTATCGCATTTTGGTTGACTAAATCGATTTCCATGAGACTTAGCTAGAAGCTGACAGGTTAAATTGAATTTGAGGGATAAAAACATACCGACAGATACGCAACACGCAGAGGGTCTTGCCATTCATCAGTTACGTAGGTACTATGTATGTAGATATACCGGTGTCGGCGAACTAAGTAGCACTTAGCGCAGTGCTAAGTGCCAGACTAATGCTCTTTATAAGACTTCAATTATCAATCACGAATAGATCTCCTTTACAATACGCTAAACGCCGTATATACGGTAACATTTCACTAACTAAATATTAGTATTAAAAAAACTATATATACAAGACGTGGTAGGACTTTGTTTGGGGTTCGTCTGCAAAGGTAAATACCACCATTCGTGACTATTTCATCTGCTGCCAAGCAGTATTCTTGTGCTCCGGTGAAGTGGGGAACGAATATCGGTAAAATTACTTGGATAAAGGCATTCCATTCTTGTCCTCAGGGTGGTTCACGCATTTGCTGTCTTGATACTGTGGGCATCTTGGAGCCCACTTACCCACTTGCATGGTAAAGGCCAACTAGCACTCAGGCCAGACTCGCCATTATCATCATAATCCCGTCCACTGCTGGACATAGGCCTCTCCCATGGCATCCCACTGAGCTCTGTGTTGAGTTTTTTGTTTCCAGCCGCTCCCAGACACTTTGCCGACGCGGTCTCCACTCCAGAACACGTCTACCCCAACAGTTGTCGGTTCTGTGACAGAAATGACCGACCCACTGCCACTTCTGCTTGTTTACAATTTCTTTTGGGATACATCGATAACTTTAGTTCTCTGTCGGATCACCCAGTTTCGGATTCGATCGTTCAGAGAGACTCCGAGCAGCAATTCCCTCTAGTGAGTGACCTTGAATTAGTGAACCACTCGCATCGTCAGTGTCCTAGTCCAAAAAAGTAACCCTCGCAAACTCTTTTAGTTTTATTCGAATGCCCAGGGTTGAGTATGTGGCAGTCCAAGCTTCTTCCAATTTGCTCTAGAGTAAGTCTCATCCATCGTGGGTGGTGGTGATCTAATACCATTTCTCTTCCCTACTCAAGGCCTCCAGACTGTAACGCATTTACTCCACCTGTTGTCATCTCTATGGGATAGCTGACTTGCCCAGCCCATGTCCATTTAAGTCTGGCGACACGGTGCCCTCCGTCAGTGACTTTAGTGTAGATATGCTCGTATGGTCTCGTTTCTGACCAAGGGTTTCTTAGATAAAGCTGTCAAACATTTCATTGATTGTTTATTTGTTGGTGAACTCCGCGCTAAGTACTAATAGGTATCTACAATGTAATAAGGTACCTGTTATGGGACTTAATTAGGTATGTTATTGTTATGGGCATAACATTTGCATCAGTCAGTTATCACTTATCACATCAGAACAGGTTGCACAAAACAGAAACCCCATCCCACCCACGCCAATGCAATAATAACAATGTAAGAACCGATGATGTAGGTACCAATGATGGAGTTGGAAAGCGATGATAACGGGATCGCCGATGTAGCTAGATGTAGTGAACATAAACCCACCAACCAACGAATAGTTAAATTAATAGCTAAGTTTAGAGCTCGACGTTAGTTTCGATGTATAATTCGACAAAAATGCGAGTATAGGTAAATATGAGTAGGTATAATGTTATAACAACACACCTTTGACGGCTTCGACCCTGGAGAAATAAATATAACTAATTGCATAATGGCTAATAATAGGGTTTTGCGAGGATACCTACTTCCCGAAGTTATTAATGGAATTTGTCAATGGAACTAGTGAGTTGTACCGGAAAATAATATATGGCGTGCAGTCACAAAACAAACACGATATTTTATGATTCACGTTGTGTTCACGGCGCGGCGTGCGTGGCAGATAGGTAGGTATTTGCGTCACGGTGGTTGGTTTCTGGGTTCTCTGTTCATTCAGAATTAACTTTACATTGTGTCGGAGCCCACATATTGTCTAAAGATACCCTTTGTTCCTGTACATTCAACCGTGGTTCAATCTAGACACATTAGTGGTTTTGTAATTATAAACTTCATATTTAGCCGCAGTTAAAAGCGCCGCGCCGAATAACGGAACCCGTTCCCGAATTTGCATTCATCCAATTAACTTTTTGTTTTTTTTTGACATTGACACGGCGACGCCCTCGTTCCGCCCCGTGGCGTTGCGCTTTATGAATGAACGTGTTTCGGGTGTTCGCAGAATTCTGTCTGCGGGCGGCAGATAATACTCTCTTTGTGGGATCATCCGCTTTTGTCCGTTGCCTCCCGGCGGCGCCCGCTCGGCGCTCGGCAGCGCGCCGCATAGTTTAGGCACATCAGCGTGCCACGCCACTCAACCGCAGGCTTCTTGAGCAACTGCTCTGGGAATCCCACACCACAGTAGCCTTGATGCGCTTTGTTTCCACTCTAAGTAAAAGGAACTTTTTTACCACGTCATCAATTTGAATGCACGTAATTAGCTCAGTTATTTCTCGCCATTCGTTGTCGTGCATCAGTTCAGTGCGAAGCCTATTGCGCACATCGTAAAATAATCGAGGTCGAAATAATACTGTCACATTTATAGTTCATTTATTTTAGCATGATACAGAAAGAAATAAAGGTATTTTATTGGGTACGTTACACGCAACATAATAGTTATACAAAAATATTGCTCCAAAACGTCTTTTTTGACTGCTGCTATTTCACAGTAAATATTAAATGAACGTTATATTATAATCTATTGCAGCAGTACTTTAAGTCATATTCGTTAATATTTACATTGCGTTTTTTATTTTTGTTGATTAAATTTACTTCAATTAGAAACGTGGTCTATAAAAGACCTAAAGAAGCAGGGGTTACAAACCTGTGTTAACAAAATAACGAAACGTCTAAGCATATAACTCGAGTAAATCAAATACTATCCTGTCACCTGTCAAATATAGCGAACCTAGTGAATTTTAAATTGATCATTAATAACGCCACAGTTTGCATTTTTTGACAGATTGAACGTCACAATGCCCTTATGTGATATGTCTCATGTTATGTTTTGTCATTTTCTCCTGAGTTCGAGAGCGTGAGCGTTGATATTGTTCCATAGTTTGTTTTTACCCGACTGCGTCAGAAGGAGGGTTATGTTTTTCGAGCGTATGTATGTATGTATGTATGTATGTATGTATGTATGTATGTATGTATGTATGTATGTATGTATGTATGTATGTATGTATGTCTATTTCTGGGCACGCTCTGCAGCCTAAACGGCTTGACCGATTTTAACATACTAGGTGTCATTCGATTCGTCTTAATTGCCGAAGTGACATAGGGTATATAATATTTCAAAATGGCGTCTGCAAAAACAAAGAGGGGGTTTTAAAAAAAAAAAAATTGTTTATTATAGCAATATGGGTTTCAAATGAAAGCTAGTAAATAGCCCATTCCAAATATATATACATTATAATACTTTGATGCTACCATTTAGACAGGGAAATCAAAAAGGACGTTAATTGTTAAGTAATAAATATTTCTTGTTGAGCTGTAAACGCCTACAATATAAACCATTAAGAAAGTAGTGTAATAATTAATAATTCACGAATACCTACTACATACTTGATTAATGCACATTGATGTTATAGTATAAATTGCTGGCTAATACCTACCTAATGCGCCATCCTGCCTACGCATGGACAGTTTATTTAAGTAAAGATACACGGAATAGGTAACCTCAATGTAGGTGCTTAGTCTAGTACCCAGGTACACGTATGACGTACTGACCGTTGAGGAACTAAATTGTTAGAGATTAAGAGAAGTTTAGTTGATTTATACCTACTTCAATTTCTCGGCCTAAGTAGGTATCTACAATCTGTTCGATCGGCCTCCATCTAACCAAATGAACTAATCTTACGTTACTACTGGGGATCGATTTTTGAATGCACGATGCTTCTTTTGCTAAAAGGAGAGTTCCGCTTGTAATTTGTTACTTATAGCTTCGTGACATAAAAAAATCGAGCTCCAGAGCTCATTTAACGTTTGGTTATATTAATAATACCACTATTTTATTAATAAAAACTAAAAAATGTGAAATAAACTAAATTATTGAAATAAAACCAAAAAACCCGACTGCAGTAAAAAAAACAACTGTAAAGCGAGAAACAAGCTATATTATCGATAGGTAAATACTTATAATGTACCATGCAATGATTTTTTGTTTGATACCTCGTTAACAATTAATGCAATTTATACCAATACTAGCGACCCGCCCGCGGCTTCGCCCGCGTGGAATGTATTACACATATAAACCTTCCTTAAGAATCACTCTATCTATTAAAAAAAACCGCATCAAAATCCGTTGCGTAGTTTTAAAGATTTAAGCATACATAGGGACAGACAGCGCAAGCGACTTTGTTTTATACTATGTAGTGATGATACATACAACTTGAATAGTGGAAAAGGTATTGCAGGCGGGGACCAGCAATGAATTATAAAATGTAGGTACTTAAGTATTTTCTTGAAACAAAAAACATTTGGATTAATAGCTTGTCCCCGCCTGGAAAACCTTTTCCACTATTCAAGTTGTATGTATATTGGTATAAATTGCATTAATTGTTAACGAGGTATCAAACAAAAAATCATTGCATGGTACATTATAAGTATTTACCTATCGATAATATAGCTTGTTTCTCGCTTTACAGTTGTTTTTTTTACTGCAGTCGGGTTTTTTGGTTTTATTTAATTGTTGTGAGTTGTTTGTTGTTCATTTCCTTGTTAAAGTTGGCAGCTGCTCGTTTAGTCAACATCTCTAATCTCTACCCTACTTGGTAACTCTTTAGCGGAGAAACGATGACACTTCATCCGGAATAGTCAGTCTTAAATTAGGTAAATCAATTAAGTATAGCAGTTAGAAACCAATATATACATATTCAAATAGTTTTATAGTTAATTTTTTATATAATATCGAGACCCAATGTTTTGTCCAACACAAAAACATTAATGACACATGCACAGATACAATATATTGAGTGCATAGATTCTTATTAATTCTGCCAGCGAGTATTAGAGTTGACGACTACTGGTTCTTTTTCTTTTTTTTTCTCATCCTAAAATAAATGAACTATAGTCCATACATAAACCATTTGTCACAATAAACCCGTATTATTTCGTGGATGAAATGTATATTCACATCGTTAAAAAGTAGAGCTATTTATGTTTTCCAATAGGTTGCTATTGTGATTGATAAGCAGTGCGTGCACGGACTTCAATTACGCGTAGCCTCTTAGACCGAAAACGGGTTTCTCTTTGGAATTTGACCTAGATGGAGGTAAATCTATGGCTCCGGACACGGGATACAATGTTTTTTGGGGTCCGTAGATTACTTTTCTCATAGTTTCACCGCGATCTTTCCACTGCCTGAGTGCCTAAATGAGTGGCTTTTCATTATTTTAACGAATATGTCGCCTTAGTCGACACTTCAACCCAACTATTTCCTTCCATGCATCGGTTATGATATGATATGATGATGATGACAATGCAAACGAAATTCAAACTTACGGCAAGACCAGAGGACCTAGCTAGACCGTGCATTCTGCGTCGGACCTAGATCGTTAGGTATCGAAAATTTGTGCATTGACGTATTGACATACAGCCGAATTGATAAATGTGTGGTACACTTTAGTTTACTTGAGACTTTAATAACTGTGACAATTCATATGTGACAGTTTAAACATGACATTAAATAGACAAGGTACTGTGTACACATATTTATGAACTCGACTGTACATACCTTAGCTGCCGGACGGATGCGACGGTCGCGTATAGCGCTTAAGTCAATTCCATACATTTTGTCATGGCCACGTCACGTATGCTTTACATTTAATTTATCCCACGGGGCTGCAATATTCTCACAAAGTTTTAATTAATAATGCTGAGGCTTTGGCTTGGTTTTATAGGTACTTTTACTGCCGCGGGAGTCTCAATAGTTATTGACGACACTTGAGTACTATATTAAAATACATTGTTGTGTAATTACTAATTATTATACTTAACTAGCGGCTCGTCCTGACTTCGCCTGGGTTGAATTATACACATAATAATATGGCCATCTAGAATAATGTAGCTTTCAAATGGTGAGAGGTTTTTCAAATATATTTACAAAAAAGGCTCTCTCTCTTTATAATATTAGTACCTACGTATAGATTATAATATTACCAGTTATAATTGCCATATTTTGCATATTAATTTGTTGACGACGAGTTTAGGTTGCCTCGTACGCTCGTAGGCACACAAGGCAAGTAAATTATGTATGTATGTAAACTCCTAATTGCATAATATTTAATTAACACGTATGTAAACGTTCTATTATTTTAACTTAGTAAGTTATACCTACAACGTCGCCGGTTAAATATACAGGGTGCCTCTGACCTTGGGGCTTTAAATGCATAGATCAATTCTACTCCTGAAACTAAACTTCTTTTGTTCTGTAAGTTGTTAAAAATATGTTCAGTTTAAATTTATTTTTTATCATACAAGTTAAATCTAATTTTCAATGTACGCGATCCAATTCTCCATTTTCCTTTAGCCCTCGTACCAAGGTAATGTCGCCCCCGTACCATGAGATAGTGATTACATGGCCAGTATGTAATACACTGATTTTACAATTAGACTTTAACATCAATTAGTTATCTAAATTTAAGTTATTTTTTCATGTTGCAGAACAAAAGTAGTTCAGTTTAGCGAGTAGAATCGATCGTTGAAATTAAAGCCCCAAGGTCAGAGACACACTGTAGTTTATAGTTGAGAGTGGTTTAAAAGCATAACCTATCTGGGTCTCTTCTACACGGGTATACCTACATACATAGACGATCGTGTTAACGGGGGCTGTCGTCACTTCAACTAGCTAGTATAATTAAATAATTATATATTTACCGTAAGATCTCGCTTTATTCGGGTCTTCTATGACACTTAGATCAATGTGCTATTAAGCTAAGATAACATTTAAGTAGATCTGTTATATTGCTATCACTATTAATGCTCCTACTGACAAGAGTCCATATAAGTTAAACAATATGTAAGTACGTCGATTAATAATATATATACATTCGCGTATAAGACACAAGCCGGAGCATGATACATAAATAATAAATGCAAAAGTAATTAAGCAAGCGAATGAGCCAACTGTGTTCTGCAACTGACAGCGCGCGGGCTGGCGACTGTTGGAAAAGCTTTCATCGGGATAAATTGTTTTGCGGTTTGCGGCGTCCTAGTAACAGAGTGCCCAGATGATAACTCATTTTAAACTTCATTGGAATATAAATAAGAACGTAGTAATGCTAATGACAGAAGCCTTTGTCTGGATTCGACCAGACTCTCTGACATAAGCGTATGTATGTTTTTTAGGTAGGTAAGTGTAACAAAAGAATTACTTTAGTGCCTAGACAAAAAGAGTCAAATCTGCGTAAACACGGATTACAGAGCATAACAGCCGCTCTGAGAGTCAGTTAATGACGATCAAGACATACATACATACATACATTAAATCACGCCTGTTTCCCAGAGGGGTAGCCAGAGACCACTTCGCGGTTTTTTGTTTTTAAACACATTTATCAGAGGTTTGTTAATACGTTATGAAGCTTCTAGAAGCTTGTTGAAATACAGTTGCATGCATATATTTACCTTCAAATGAATGATTCACTGAAATGCACACGTTTGTAATTATATAGATAACATGGTTTCGCGTCGCGCAGATTGTTCGCGTAATTGAACATGCAACGCGGTATTTATTTCTGACTAGGTATTCCAGTAATTGTTCCACCGTTGGGTTTTATGACTTTCGCAATAAACCTAGCTATTTTAAGCAGATATTTATAACTTTACACTAATAACTATCTAACGCTTTGGTTGAAAATTACTTCTAAGTAGGTAACGTTTTTATTATGTTATGTTATGTTATGATTATGATCCATTATTATTTATATTTGTCTGTCATCTTACTAAAATATTTGTAGTTAATACATGAGTAAGTTGCACCAAAACTAGGGACAAATCCTTGGTACCATAGTAACCCAACCAGTAATTTAAATAAATAAATGCATACATTACGATGTAATCTTATTCATCTTTTTGATATTGAGTAAGTACCTATTTCTTACTCGATATCAATAAAATGAATAGTTTTTTTCTTTTTCCTATAGTTTTTAATTTCATAAATGTACTAGCTGACCCGGCAAACGTTGTTTTGCCATGTAGGTACTTATATTATTTGTTATTTAAACCACCATTAACATTTAGGGGGATGAAAAATTGTTGTTGTCCGATTCGCAGACCTAACCGATATGCACACAAAATTTCACGAAAATCGGTCGAGCCATTTCGGAGGAGTTTAATTACACACCGTGACACGAGAATTTTATATATTAGAGATAGAAGATTAGAGTTATTGTACAATCGGCCAAGTAGCCTGGGGGCCTAGACAAGATGCTAAACCTAAAGCCGTATCCACATGCTTGGTCTTTACCGCAAACCATCCGCAAACACTGCGGGTTGCAACTATACATTAGAGTGAACACGAAGTATTACATCGTCTCACTCTAACGTATAGTTGGGTTTGTGGCAAACATCAAGCATGTGGATACGACATCAGATAGATAGACGGGCAATTAACGAAGTGTTCCTTTGAGGGTTCTTTTTTCATTTTCTGGTACGGAACCCTGCCTCAGCATTATTAATTAAAACTTTGTGAGAATATTGCAGCCCCGTGGGATAAATTAAATGTAAAGCATACGTGACGTGGTCCACCACTAACCTTATATAGGCGTTTTAAAAATCCATTTAACGCAAACGACATAAATCTGTCACGGTTGACTACGCAAAACATACATAGGTAGGTGTGTCTGTCTGTCATTGGCGCGTGGGTGGATGTCGCCTTTTGTATTTGACATATAGAGATCAAAAGGTTAAATCCTGTGTCAGGTCAGGATAGCGTTGGCTAATTATATTTTTATATAATGTTAAAAGCATATTACTCTACGATCACAAGGTAAGTAATTGGACCTAGGCTACTTATGTACTTACGAAAAAGAAACATGAATTTAAGCAAGCTGCGAAATATATTTTCTCTACTCGCGTTCTATAAACCGCTAATATTGATATCTTTAATGGTAACAGAATACCACCTATTGAGTAACCGAGGCGTGAAAACAATTATATAATGAGCGTTGCCATGGTAATAACAGTTCTATAGTTATTATTATAGCATTGTTATTACCGTGGTTACGGTCATTCCGGATATCAGTCTGGGCGTTAAGTGAACACTTCACATCCTAATTTCATTAATCATTATGTACTACCAGTTAGATAAATAACTATTATGATAATTATGTTGTAAGAGGCAACTTTTCGGGTTTTCGCCCATCGCGCTTCAGACCGAAAAGCGAGGGTGGTGGCAAATAGCGAACCAAAGCATCAATGAAATAAACAAGCAATTTATGCTGCAGCTGATACCAAGTCAATATTTATAGCGAATACGCTGATGTCAAAGTTAGACGAGTTCATGTCACGAAGAATATCGCCACAAGGCCAGCGTCGGTTATCAGAAGAACCTAGCGTACCTAATAGTTTCACAAGACAATTGTAACGGATGAGTCCACAAAAGTAGTGTATCTAGGTGCGCGTAATAAGAATAGTTGGAACGCGTAAGTACTATCTGTACTATCTGATTCTTTCTAGCGAGCAGCAATCTTCTTTTCTCTATGAAACACAAGTCACAAAATATACTTTTCACCTCACTAGCTCGGAAAGCCCTTTTTGTTTGTTTGATATCTATTGAGAAAATCGCTTTGGCAGATATTTTTTATGTTGTTGGATTGTAATTTCTTTATTGCAATGTTATTTGTTAATTAATAAAGATAAGTAGATGTACATACATACTCGTATGTACAATTTTTGTCATAATGAGTATATTGTCAAAATGCACCTAAAATTGTAAATTGATCTTATAGGGGTTCCGTTTTGAGGTACAGAACCCTAAAAATAATAAAAGAAAAAAAAATCTGCGGAACAAATTTTTAAGAAACTTTCTTATAATCAATATTGTAATTTTGTATAGAACGTCGTTTTTTTTCCTTTTTTTTTTCCTATTGAAAAGTGGAGTGTTTAATTCAAGACTAAACAACCATAATCTCCGCTTAGCTAAACATCTATTTATTGTCACTATGGCTTGTTTTAGTCCCCTGATGAAAAATCTACTAAGTATTCTGTTAAGTACAGTTTCTTAATACTTATTAAGAAACTGTACTTAACAGCACCATTTGAAAGTCGAACTAAGCCTTAAAGTCAGCGTTCAAGAAATGTAACGATCTTGTATTAATTTATTTTGTGCTAGCTTTTACGAGTATGAAACTGCTTTACACTACTACTTTATGTTTGAATTTATTACGGGTCGCGCAGTGTTCCATTAAGCCCTTAAGGTGGCGACTGACTTGTAACATTATCTAATGTCACCCATCAGGAGAGATATATTACACCGAAATGGTACTAGTCAGTCGGCACCTTTAGAGAACGGTAGGCATAGATGCGTGCTCGCGGCGGAAGTGATACAAGCCTGGTAGCGTGTGAGTGTGTAGTGTGAGTGTTGACTGACCGTAATCGGCGTGCACGGTGCACATGTGTGCGTGCTGCGGGTGCTGCGGGTGCGGACACAGCTCAGGCACGAAGTACGGCTCGGGGTAGTACTCGCCGTAGTACGCGTCGGCGGGGCCGGGCCCGGGGCCGCCGCCGCCGTCCGCGACGCCCACGCCCACCATCGCGCCCTCTAGCAGCGCATCGCGCGCCACCGCATCCGATGCGCCTGGCACCGACACGGCCACGCGCTAACGTCCTGCTGACAAAACAAACAACCATCATCATCACCGTCATCATATTCATCATCGTCATCGCCATCGTCACCATCATCATCATCATCGTCATCAACGTCATCATCATCATCATAATCATCATCATCAAATAATCTATCCATCGCCTACCTACTAGGTGAGCTCTTTAAATGAAACATAAAACGTAGAGAGCTTAAAACGAAACCGTTCGTAGAGTTTGCAAAACTTTATCTTGTTGGTAAATTTCATACCGCAAGTTCTCCAGACGGCTTCATTGTTGCGTAACTTCAACTCTTAAAGTCGTACCGCGCGGTATCGATTCTGAATATCTTACGTCGCAGCTCGCAGGTAGGTACTTGCTTTGACCTACAAAGAGCAGTAATAGGGGGTGTACCTGAAGTAAGGAAACCACACAGCTAACAGACGGGCATTTACGCAGACCAGGGCCACGATTACCATGCAAGGGTGAACACTCTGATCTCCGTTTCCAACTTACGTTACGCTAGTTAGTCGAGCTGACGCGTTTCTTGCGCATAAGAATAAAAAAAAGTGGAATACCCACCCGCTTTGAATTTGATATCGATATCGATATCATAGCTAACTCATTCTTTTTCACTTCTCACACTACTTAGCACCTGTTAATACTGGTTGACCTGACATATTGCTGTTGAGAGCATTACGAGTATATCCACGACGGCGAAATACTTGGGGAGTGCTACACATACTCAACAGGTGGAGAATAAGCGCAATATCGGGGGCGGCGCGCCGTGCAGTCGTGATATATTGCCTAACGCGGTCACATAGTTTGTCGGTGAACATTTTGAACCTACCTGCTTAAAAGGCCTACTGACCTGGTACCTACGTCATACGTTTACTTACATCGTAGCTGAAAGAACAGGCACAGGCCATTTGGACGGCGGTGCTGGCTGTTCGAGGTGTAGGGCCGGCTGTCGATATCGACTGATACATCCGCGTCAACGCATCGTGAACGCATTTGCCTTTTAAATAGGGTGCTGTCATGGCGGCTCACGAGTTCTGCGTGGATGAGCCCAGCAAGCCTTGCCAGTCGCAGGAGCATGCTCTCGTCTACTCGCTATAAGAGCGTACTTGGCGCGCGGCATTACGAAAATAGCAGCGCTCGGACAAAAATGTTAATAGCATGAGATTGTAAAGGTCAGGGTCCGTCCTAGAGACGGGTACCGGTTGCTTCGAGAAGCTAAAACTAATTGTTTTACTTTTTATCCGCCCTACATTTGGTTTCATGCAAAGGTTTACTCTCATAAATTTGTACCTACCTATTCTTTCAGGTTTCATACCACCATACTTGGGACATTCCCATACGTGAACTGTATTTGTTAAGTCGATACCAAATAAGTAAACAACCAGAATTATGCAGAATTGGCGTAAGTATGCTATGCGTCAGTTGCCAACACATTATTTGTAGAATGAATAATAAAAATATGGTTTTGTAAAATGGAGCGCGTAAATTACGGGGAAAAAACACATGGCGATAGCTATCTGTAGGTACCTCTACCTTAGGCAAGTTGCAAGCCATGTACGGTGTCGTGTCATTAAACCTGCAAACTAAATAGGTACCAAGTATGCTTACTTCGTGTAATTGAAGCTCGTTTAAGCAGGCTCATTATTAGATCCTTTCCTGTGAGTAGGTACCTGCTAAGCATTATCTCTGAGACAACAATAAGCACCTTAATGCGTCCACTCACAGTTCTAAATGCAGTATTTAAAAACCACTAGATCCTGGTAATAAGACACTGATTGATGACATACCATTCTTCAAGTTTCGCTTTCGCTTTATTATGCAGATTTATCTCATCAAAACAAATAGTAGATTATGATTTGGACTGGATGACTCAAGCGGTATTAAAGAAACCGGTCAAGTGCGAGCTGGACTTACGCTGATTCGATTCGAATTCTAGTTCAAATCGGAATAATGTTGTGCTCCCCGGACCAAAATTAGTTTTTTTTTGAAATGGTCCATATTATAGATCTATAAACATTTATAATAAAATACCACAGTAGGTACATAAATAATTAAAAATACTCTTGCAAAATATAATACTACTCAATAGCAGAGTTTAAGCGACATAAAATAACGATTTCACTAATTTTAATTTTATTTAAAAAATAATAGCACAAAATATGTTATTCAATCCGCCATAGTACCTAACACATATTCTGGAAAATATCAACCCGCTATACTACTATATTACGGTTCACAAGATACAGCTCTTATAAGTTAGGACAGACGGACAGCGCGTAGGTACATATATTAATAGGGTCCCGTTAGGGTTTCGGGTACGGAACCCTAAAAAGTAAAAAGAGAACCCGCTTACTACGGAAATTCAATTCGCGCAGTCGCCTGATTTCAAAAACGCTACTATCTGTATAATTTTTGAATTAGGCAGGGAAAAATTATGACAGATCTTTGTGTAATGCGAGTGTCAAGCTTTGATATAGCGATAACGAAGACTCAGTCTGACTGCACGATCTCCAAACCTTTTTTGATCAATGCTCAATTTATAAAAGACAGTAGTCATTCGGCAGTAAAATGCTTTAAAACAAAGTATTGGTTAGAAGTTCTTAACATTCGTCATGGACTCATGGCTAAGAGCCGCCCATGATATTTGAATCTAAATGTCACTCTGCGTTATAAATGGTCAACATCGGTTTTTAAACAAATGATTTGGATAAGCCTAATCTTGGGATTTACTGTTGGGATTGCTACAATTTATTTAAAATAAATTGTTTAGCCGGTGTTTATTAAATTAGACAAAGGTACTGGATTGCAGCAGAAATGAGAATGATCGTAGGAGGAAAGGAAACAGAAACGTTTGTAAGATTGCTGCGGTGGAGATACGTCGTAGCTGCTAGCGGCGCGAGCGGCGCGGCGCGGACCCTCGAGATCATTATTCATCGCTCTCGATCATGTTCAATTGAATAACCACGGCACTGGCGTGGAGATCGCTATTAGAGCCGGATTCTGAGCGTTGTTATGTAAATGCGACTTATATCTGCTGAAATATGTCTAGTTTCTGCGTCGCTAACTTATTCTTAACGTAATTTCTGGATAAGTATTGAATTTACTCAATTTTTTTGTATTTACATCTTTTATCCTTTCAGCCTTTAAATCGCGCTAACGTAATTGGCGTCATTAGGCCTACGGAAACATGACAAAATTAATCGATTACATCTCACGTTACACGCCCACTGCTTCGCATCATCTCTCTGAACGATGCCTATCGAAAGATGCTCGTCGTCCGCAGTTAGCCGGTTTATTGATTTTCCGAAGCGAAGTCAATTAAACGAATATGTTTTTATGATTTTCCTATCGGCTGGTGGGTAATTGAAACGAAACATAATCTCGCCGCTGACGCACGTGCGCGCGAACTCACGTCAGTTAACTTTTCGATAGCGCATGGCGCGCATATTTATTATGCACCGATAAAGTAAATCTGCGTCACCAAAAGCGATTCGTTTCGGGTAGATTTTCTCATTGGATCTATGCGTTCTGTGATTGCGCAACGACGCACAATAGGTACCTACAATGTCTTGAATTACTGTTCATCTTGTCTAATCGAGCCTGCATCCTCGCTGGAGCGACGAGATCATTATTGTCGTAAACATGGGAACACTGCGTTGAAACTAATAAGATTAAGAAAATACAAGCCCTAAATAAGAAACCCTGAATTTTTTACATCGTGCACCTTCATTATAATCGGCTTTCGATAAATGGGTCATAAAAAATGTAAAAATCATGCAAGTGGATAAAACAGGAAGAAGCACTTTGTGGATAATAAATAGAGTGCCTACGTGTTACAAAAATAGAATGCTCCCGACTATCAATAAGGTGCACGAATGCAGCAGGATCCCTTTGGCGAGAATATTTTGACTGCGTGTTTCCCGAACGGTCACGATCGCTACGCTATCAGAACAACATGACACCGGGCAGATATAGCATTAAATTAGACGGCCGAAAAACATCGCACGTCACTGGGATTTCCAGCCCGAGGCCGAGAAGAGAACGCAAAAGGAAGATCGCTCGAGCACGCTCGCTGAGACGATTTCCGAGAACTCATTTGCAAGGGCACCGCGTGGAGGTTGTCTCGTCAACGACGGAACACCTATGATCGAACATCGAGACGAAGCCAAACGAGAAATACTTAGGCCCCAAATGTATTTGAAATAATGTAGGCTAGGTAGGAAGTAGTTCATGTTTTTTTTTATTATTATTACATCAAATCACATACTAAAGTAGGATTTTTTTATCTCAGTACATAGTAACGGGTTGGCTTAAAGTAATGAGAATGTATTCAATTACCAATAGCAGGCAATAAAAAAATACAAAAAGGATTTTGACAGATATAATTAATAGAAAATATGTAAATTTTGTTAATAAGGCAAAAAAAGATTAACTGGTTTAATAAAAAATGTCCGCGAGGAAGTTATGACGTGAACGTGTCTATCGCCTACTTGGACGGCGTGAAAAATCTGAAGTGGTCTCTCATCACAAATTTGAAAATGTACCTCCTTCTACAATTTAATGTTTGATCCAGCGGTGGGAACTTGGTATTAGGACTAAAGATTCACCAAAAACGGGAAGACCTCCCATTCTTAATGAATGATCGAGACCGCAAGTAGGTGGCAACGTTTGTACAAAACAAAGTGGGTCAGTCCCAGATAAGTTAGCTGTAAAATATGATGTTTTTCGTGGGCGTTTAAGGAATATTTTAGAGAAATACAATGTTGAACAGTTAAAGTGTCAAAAAATACTCAAATATTCCAACAAACAGCTTGAAGATATTCCAAAGAAGTGGAGGAAGTTGCGGAGAAAGTATCACTATGCAGGGAGCAGCCAGAATTGACTAAAAGAGCGTGACGTTCACTTCGTACCGAAGGATTCAAACCATCCGAACGTCCCTATAGCTCGTCCAATAGAGGATTATTTGGTAATTCTCAGTAGACTAGTTTACAGTGATGGGCGGGAAGCAAAATTACAGACTCAGTTGAAGCGTAAGGTACAAAAACAACTAATTAACTAAAAAATGTAAAAATAGATGTTGTCCAACGTATGATGAAAACGGTAAGAAGAAAGCTACGAAAAATTTAAGATGCGGGACTTTTTGCTGTATAGGAATGATTGATTATCATATTGGTTTTAGTTCGTTTTTATGTAATAAAAAGCTATATAACCCTAACAAGTGAAAAAATAAAAATAAAAACAGTTTTTGTAATTCTCATTACTTTAAGCCAACCCGTTACCTACGGACAATTCTTGCGGGAGTAGCAAAAAACAAGTTGTACGCGACGTTACGGAAACAATCTAACAAAAGTGATACTTAGGGCCGTATTAATAAACTCATCTTGGCTGAGATGAGATGCTCGTCACAAGATACGCCAAAGTAAACGTTACTCCCAGAAAACTGTCATTCTTGACGTGACCACAGATAACAGAATACAAGTACAGATACCCAATCTCATACAGCAAAAGCGTGCCGTCCTAATGTAGGCAATTCGGTAGGCAATTTTAGTCCCGTAGTTACACCAGTAGATGCCGTATCTGAGCCACCACTGGATGCTGGCAGCCTACCTAATAGTTTTAGTAACGTATCACCAGATGGCATTGACTTCAAGAATGAGACGTCAAGAAAATTGTTGACTTAAAATTAATATGTAATGGGTATAATCCAAAGACCTTTATATAACTAACGTAATAGACGAACAGACTCCCTTTTTCCCGCGTTACCAAAACGGAAATGTCAACGTGTGCGTGATTTTACAAGTGTGTGAGTAATTTAAGTGATGTCCGTACGTTATATCGAAAAAATATCGATGAAAAATTATTTAAATAAAACCAAAAAACCCGACTGCAGTAAAAAAAAACAACTGTAAAGCGAGAAACAAGCTATATTATCGATAGGTAAATACTTATAATGTACCATGCAATGATTTTTTGTTTGATACCTCGTTAACAATTAATGCAATTTATACCAATATACATACAACTTGAATAGTGGAAAAGGTTTTCCAGGCGGGGACAAGCTATTAATCCAAATGTTTTTTGTTTCAAGAAAATACTTAAGTACCTACATTTTATAATTCATTGCTTGTCCCCGCCTGCAATACCTTTTCCACTATTCAAGTTGTATGTATATTGGTATAAATTGCATTAATTGTTAACGAGGTATCAAACAAAAAATCATTGCATGGTACATTATAAGTATTTACCTATCGATAATATAGCTTGTTTCTCGCTTTACAGTTGTTTTTTTTACTGCAGTCGGGTTTTTTGGTTTTATTTAAATAATTTAGTTTATTTCACATTTTTTAGTTTTTATTAATAAAATAGTGGTATTATTAATATAACCAAACGTTAAATGAGCTCTGGAGCTCGATTTTTTTATGTCACGAAGCTATAAGTAACAAATTACAAGCGGAACTCTCCTTTTAGCAAAAGAAGCATCGTGCATTCAAAAATCGATCCCCAGTAGTAACGTAAGATTAGTTCATTTGGTTAGATGGATGCCGATCGAACAGATTGTAGATACCTACTTAGACCGAGAAATTGAAGTAGGTATAAATCAACTAAACTTCTCTTAATCTCTAACAATTTAGTTCCTCAACGGTCAGTACGTCATACGTGTACCTGGGTACTAGACTAAGCACCTACATTGAGGTTACCTATTCCGTGTATCTTTACTTAAATAAACTGTCCATGCGTAGGCAGGATGGCGCATTAGGTAGGTATTAGCCAGCAATTTATACTATAACATCAATGTGCATTAATCAAGTATGTAGTAGGTATTCGTGAATTATTAATTATTACACTACTTTCTTAATGGTTTATATTGTAGGCGTTTACAGCTCAACAAGAAATATTTATTACTTAACAATTAACGTCCTTTTTGATTTCCCTGTCTAAATGGTAGCATCAAAGTATTATAATGTATATATATTTGGAATGGGCTATTTACTAGCTTTCATTTGAAACCCATATTGCTATAATAAACAATTTTTTTTTTTTTAAAACCCCCTCTTTGTTTTTGCAGACGCCATTTTGAAATATTATATACCCTATGTCACTTCGGCAATTAAGACGAATCGAATGACACCTAGTATGTTAAAATCGGTCAAGCCGTTTAGGCTGCAGAGCGTGCCCAGAAATAGACATACATACATACATACATACATACATACATACATACATACATACATACATACATACGCTCGAAAAACATAACCCTCCTTCTGACGCAGTCGGGTAATTATATAACACTTGTTTGTATCTTGCGTGGAACTTAAAACTAGCATTCTTCACTAATAAAACACAAGATTCTTTCATTATCTATAATAATACTCTTTTCATAGTAATTACCACACACATATCATACAATCAATTTTTAATGTAAATAATTAATAAATTTCAGTCTTACACAAATTCTAGGCTTTTAATATGGGCATGATGGAAATCTGAAATGTACCTTTACTTTTAGTGGACGGTGTACGAAGCAAATATTGCTTGAAAACCGCAAATCGATGTACAGGGTAGCCTTTTGGTATACGGGTACTTTAAGTTAAAATATTTCTTCAAAATATTGATATGGGCCAGTACTTAATGACATAATATTATTGTTGTATGGGAATTATATTTTTTTTCGGACACCTATCATGTGTGGTATCAAATGAAAGGACTTCATGAGCCGGTCCTCAAAATATACTATACCACCACCTTTCGGCCCCCTTTTTTCTAAAAAACCATGAAATATTTTTAAACATATTAAGTTTGGGTTTCTCCAGGTAGGAGACAACTTGGACTTTTTTTGTACAACATACCAACGCGAAATGATTCTTAATATAACCGTACCTTATCACAAAAACGCGATATTATTAATATTGAGATTCACTGTTTTTGTTTTTTATTTATTAAAATGTTAGAGATTAAGAGATTTTGAAAGTTATCGATCTGTACTAAAGTTTTAGAAAACCTGTGGCCAAAAGGTGACGGTTGGTAAGTATATTTGGTTGGGTTATAGGGGCAAAGGGGGCCCGATTTTAGGACTTTTAGGTAAAAGTTTACACAACAAAAATTGGTTATTTTAGTACTATCTACACAATACATAAATAAAAACCGAATGTTATACAGACATAATTTTCACCCCATCGAAATTTCTCAAACGCCTTGTAGGTACCGAATTTACTAACTTTTGGACCCCCCATATCTCGGTAATTATCAACCTGAGAGAAAAAACTTAAATAAGAGAAGATGCTTATTTTAGCATTTTCTACACGATTTAATTAAAACATACACATAAAACATTAAAAAAAAATTTTGAATTCCTGTCGTAGCCTGGACCACTGCATTTAATGATAAATAATAAACTGCGATCAATTTACCTAGCTGCGTTTTATAATCGCTCGGAATAATGTTTAAATAATTATGAGAAGGAATGAAAAAATATCGACATATTGATAACTTATCGATAGATGAGTGTGATTCAAACATTCAATCACTACCTAAAAAATGGAAATTTTCACGGACACAACATCTTTTCATTTTACTTATAAAAATTTAAAATATGCATAAAACACAAAACTACATGATATATCGTACTTATTAGACCACTAACCGTATTCCTTGGACCTAGGAATCCTTGAAAATATGAGTTCAAAAATGACTATGTGTGGATCATAATTACCTGTGAAATGACTCATTGTTTGGATTATTCCTATGATTGACTTCGCAATCAGGTACTGCACAGCCCACCATTGTTGTTTTTAACGGTTTTGACACCACGTTTATACAATTATCCTGAATATTTTAATAAAAACTAAAAGACGCTGTCGCCAGTGGGCTACCGTGGGCTACCATTAGCTTTCAAAATGGTTACAACGTCAACGTCTTTCGCTGTCACTGTCGCTGACATGTTTGGGAAGTTTTTTGCTGACAATAAATAAAAGCAAAAGGTAAAAATAACTGGTTTATTAGGTTTAAAGAATTTATTTTCTCATAAGAATTTTACAATACACTTACAATGAGAATTAAGAATAAGTTAAAAATAGTTTGGTGAGCGTATTTAAGCGTGCGTATTTACATAAAAAGGAAATATCGCCTTCAACTTCAACTTTATCCGAATCCAACGAAACAAAGTTATACACTCGGCCTCAAAAAAATCGCACCTTTTGGTATGTTGACTTCAAGCAGCTATAAACCCTATTTAATCTAAGATAAGGTATGAGTGTGGCCTGTGGGCCTCATTTTTTCCTTTAATTAATAAAAATGTGATAATGATTACTAAGCTTAAAAAAAAACGTTTTTAATGAAAAGAGGAAAAACATTTATTCACGCCAAAATTACACAATCTAAAAACATAACAAAATTAAAAAATACAGTAAAACAAATTCTTAAAACGAAACTTAAAACCTAGGCTTACCTCCCCTAGCCCTAATTACAGCCTCCATGCGATCCTTCATTGACCTCACCAAAGTCACGATGCGTTCTTGAGGAATGTCACTCCACTCCTTGACGACGGCGTCCCGAAGCTGTTCAAGGGTGGCAGGGGCAGTATCACGAGACCGCACCCGGCGTTTCAGATCATCCCAAATGTGCTCTATGGGGTTCAGGTCAGGACTTCTCGCTGGCCACTGCATCACGGGGATCCCAACCTGATCCAGATTGTCCCGAACAATCAACGCCGTATGAGAGCGGTCGTTGTCGTGCATGAATGTGAATTCAGGTCCGACAAAACCAGCATACGGGACCACGTGGTCCTCCAGGATCTCTGTGATGTACCGATGAGCAGTCAGGGACCCCTGGCCACGTCCACCTCCAGTGCGGGAGACGCACACAAGGTCGGTTTTGCCCGATTTTAAAGTTTATTAACTGTGCTTTCATATGATACTAATATTTGGTAGGGTACAATAAATAAGTTAAGAGCTTTATTCGCTTGAAGTCAAAATTTCAAAAGGTGCGATTTTTTTGACGCCGAGGGTAGTTTAAATGTTTGTACACAAACTGTCAGCGCGTTTTGATACTTCAATGGTTAAAGATAGCACGTTGTTCGTTCCGTGTTTGTACTAACATTTTAATACACCGAAACCGCCAAAAGAGTATTTTGTAATATTCATTTATATTCGTCAAGACATTATTTTCTCTATTGTTTTTTTGTTTTGAATATAAAAGAAGTATTTTGAGTATTGATTTTACGCATCAAACAAGAATTTGTACAAACGAAACGCTTGGGGTCTGTGAGTGCATAGTAGCACAGTATAATAAATAAACCAGTAAAGAAGCTACGAACAAATGCTCGAAACGACGCACTCACACAGACGCACGCCTCTACGAGACCGCTAAGAGGATTTGGCGGTGCTGTCAGCCGCGTGTGTCGCGTCTAGACGAATGGGCTCCTTCGCATTTTACGTTCGTTCTTGAGAAAGATGCCACAAAAGTATTGCGTGGTATATACCCTCCTAAGACCCACCATACAATGAAATTTGTCAATGGAATAATCTATTATGGATGATCATAAAGTAAATTTTCTGAATTGATCATTAATCATTGAAACAAAAGAAATACCACCTTACTTCCTTTGCACTAGATCTTTATTTCGATGGTCGTATTATGTACTAATATTAGTACAAGGAACCTCAGGAGGATAAGGTTGTTTGAATTCGGCTTCTTCAAACCCGGAACTTTCATTTTTTAAACTCTCTGCTGGTGTTGAAAGGAAAGAATAAATAAAATATTTAAAAAAAAATGCTTTTTATAATACGATGACGTGTTGCAAAAGTAAAATTATAAAAATCGTTTAATTTCCCAGCGAAAATTCAAGAGAACTCGGGAGATTTTAGTCGAAATAAAACAACTGTATTTTACACTAATTACTTTAATTTACAAACTATTAAATTATTAAACGATATAAAATAATAAACATCTCTACAATATTTGAACATTGAGTGTTTTTTTAAAAATATTTTTCTCGACCGTGGATAGGTCCTTCTTTGAGTGTCTACCATTGGTGTTGTCGTCTTAAAAATACTGTTTGAATTTGTTACTTTGGTTCGAAATGTAGAAATTCGGGAAACGGGGTCGCTAAATCGTGATATCGGGAGGGAAGAGCCGAAATCGGTAGATTTCCCGATAAATCGGGAACTTTTGCAACACGTCTGACATTTTGTTTATTAGGTTATGAAATATGTCAAATAAGCATACTTCCTCTCGAATATAGAAAAAAAAGAAACCGCCGCCTTGTTACACTTTGTGTTGTTCTACCTATTCCTTCCAAAATCGAAATCTGGGGATCTGTGTGGTCTCTGACAATGATTTTGTTGGCAGCATGAGAAAAAGTAGCCGCCATCTTGAACTCTTTAGTTATTCAACCGATTGCTTCCAAAATCGATATCTGGGGATGTGTATGGTCTCCGACAACTAATCTGTTGGCGGAATGAGAAAAAGTAGCCACCATCTTGATTTTTTTTATTATTCGACAGGCTGCTTTCAAAATCGATATCTGGAGATCTGTGTGGTCCTAACTCTCGAAATTGACACTTGAATTAGCTTGAATTCTTTGTCGGAGACCACGCACATCCCCAGATATCGATTTTGGAAGCAATCGGTTGAATAAATAAATAAATAAATATGGCCTCTACGTTTTCTCAATCTGTCAACAGATTAGTTGTCGGAGACCATACACATCCCCATATATCGATTTTGGAAGCAATCGGTTGAATAACTAAAAAGTTCAAGATGGCGGCTACTTTTTCTCAATCTGCAACGGATTTGTTGTCGCAGATCACACGTATCGATTTTGCACTAACTAGCTGAGATACAATAAACAAGATTTTTTTTCAATTTTACAAAATGTTAATGGACAACCCTTAAACGCTCAATTGGAGCGTAGGTATTTATCTTGAAAAGTAGGCCTAGTTTCTTTACTGGTTTATTTATATACTGTGATAGTAGTTTCGCGATCCGTGATGGCACCATCTAGTGACAGTACCTAATAAGGCGTAGCAAGCTTGAAAGCTTATAAGTTTTTTATGAGTTAGATGGAGTTAATATAAAATTTATTGCATTTATTAAACTTGTAAAATATACCCTACTTTATGTAGAGAAGGATGTTTTTGATGTAATTAAGGTACGTTGAATTTATTAAGGTGCAAAAATCATAAAATCTTCACGATTACTGATTCAAATGTTTCGCTCGATACCTGTGACGCCATCTATGAGTTTATTAAAGTAATAATTATACGTTGTTCGAGTTGGGAGGCCATGACGTGATAAAGATAAGATAAAGACATTTATTCAGTAAGTAGGCCGCACGGGCACTTTTACACGTCAAGAATCTACCAGCGCTTCACAAGAGGAGACCACTGCTGAGAAGAAGCGCCGCAAGAAACTCAGCAGTCAGTCATTTTTTTAAATATATTTAATATTACAATGGTACTACTTAGTCTAGCATTATATAAATCTATAAATAGCAAATTAAAAAATATTTCAAATATCCTGCGTAGTTTCCGCAGGAAAACACACCAAAATCTTAAGATAGAAAGAGAGAAAAGGAAAAAAAGAACTCCTACGTATGTGTATATAAGACGGTGTAAGATGACCACATAAGATTGATGTTTTCCTACATCAACGGTGTCCCCCAGACAAGATAAAGATTTTGAATTTGAAAAAAAACAAATAAAAAATATATTATTGATTAAGTTTCGGGTTTAGGCCAAGCATGTTTGTCTATTAAATAGTCCTCGATCCTATAATACGCTTTAGACATTAACGACTTTTTACCCGACTGCGTCAGAAGGAGGGTTATGTTTTTCGAGCGTATGTATGTATGTATGTATGTATGTATGTATGTATGTATGTATGTATGTATGTATGTATGTATGTATGTATGTATGTCTATTTCTGGGCACGCTCTGCAGCCTAAACGGCTTGACCGATTTTAACATACTAGGTGTCACTCGATTCGTCTTAATTGCCGAAGTGACATAGGGTATATAATATTTCAAAATGGCGTCTGCAAAAAAAAAGAGGGGGTTTTAAAAAAAAAAATATTGTTTATTATAGCAATATGGGTCTCAAATGAAAGCTAGTAAATAGCCCATTCCAAATATATATACATTATAATACTTTGATGCTACCATTTAGACAGGGAAATCGAAAAGGACGTTAAATGTTAAGTAATAAATATTTCTTGTTGAGCTGTAAACGCCTACAATATAAACCATTAAGAAAGTAGTGTAATAATTAATAATTCACGAATACCTACTACATACTTGATTAATGCACATTGATGTTATAGTATAAATTGCTGGCTAATACCTACCTAATGCGCCATCCTGCCTACGCATGGACAGTTTATTTAAGTAAAGATACACGGAATAGGTAACCTCAATGTAGGTGCTTAGTCTAGTACCCAGGTACACGTATGACGTACTGACCGTTGAGGAACTAAATTGTTAGAGATTAAGAGAAGTTTAGTTGATTTATACCTACTTCAATTTCTCGGTCTAAGTAGGTATCTACAATCTGTTCGATCGGCCTCCATCTAACCAAATGAACTAATCTTACGTTACTACTGGGGATCGATTTTTGAATGCACGATACTTCTTTTGCTAAAAGGAGAGTTCCGCTTGTAATTTGTTACTTATAGCTTCGTGACATTAAAAAATCGAACTCCAGAGCTCATTTAACGTTTGGTTATATTAATAAAACCACTATTTTATTAATAAAAACTAAAAAATGTGAAACAAACTAAATTAATTAAATAAAAACAAAAAACCCGACTGCAGTAAAAAAAACAACTGAAAAGCGAGAAACAAGCTATATAATCGATAGGTAAATACTTATAATGTACCATGCAATGATTTTTTGTTTGATACCTCGTTAACAAGTAATGCAATTTATACCAATATACATACAACTTGAATAGTGGAAAAGGTATTGCAGGCGGGGACAAGCAATGAATTATAAAATGTAAGTATTTTCTTGAAACAAAAAACATTTGGATTTGGATAGCTTGTCCCCGCCTGGAAAACCTTTTCCACTATTCAAGTTGTATGTATATTGGTATAAATTGCATAACTTGTTAACGAGGTATCAAACCAAAAAATCATTGCATGGTACATTATAAGTATTTACCTATCGATTATATAGCTTGTTTCTCGCTTTTCAGTTGTTTTTTTTACTGCAGTCGGGTTTTTTGTTTTTATTTAATTAATTCAAGTAATTTTTGAGTGCTGGAAAGGGTAACTTTAATACTACCTCAGGTAATTTATTATAGAAATGAATGCATTGACCAACAAATGATTTATGTACTTTACGGACGCGGAATTTTCGAATAGCTATTTTATTTTTATTTCTAGTATTTAAATTATGTATATCAGAATTTTTTGTGAAAGAATCCAAATTTTTTATAACATAAATAATATTCTCATAAATAAATTGTGACGCTACAGTTAAGATATTAATTTCCTTAAAATATTAATTTCCTTAAAATGTGACTGAATGAGACGGGGATCACAGTCAACAACATTTTATAATACGGGCCTAAGTCTTCTTAGATCATTTTATGAAGGTGTTTTCGAATTAATAATAAGACATTAAACAAATCCAGAACCCCCAACACAACAGGAAAACTGAAATATTGTTTTTAAGTACTTTTACGGTTGTACATACTTATCTCTTATTTTATTACTTCGGGATCGCTTCCTTATTTACTTAATTAGTAAACCGCAAGGGTGGTTTGTGGTTCCCATACAGATTATAGTTGCAATTAAAATAATGTTGTTTTACAGCATTGTAACATTTATAACCCGCAATAGCTTAGGTACATTGTAGATAGAGATATACCTATTTTCGTTACGCCGCTTCGCTTTAACATCATTATTATCATTAATCATTATTGCATAAAAATGCATTGGTTTAGTTTTTTTCCTATTTTGGAATGTTTGATGGGCGCCTCGGTGGCGAATAATCTTCGGGAGATGGGTCGGGTTGGCCGGGCTCCAGGAATAGGCCATCCACAGTTCAAGTGTACGCCATTTCCGGTCTCCACAGTTTTATGCCGCGCCGCGCCCGCTCCCATTGTAGTAATAGTAGCAGATATTTCATTCTGAATAGTTGCGAGTAACCACTTAACATGCGAATAACTTAACTTTTATAATAAGTTGAGCTTTACGCGATTATTATACGTAGGAACCAATCTGGTTGGAGTAAAATACGTTAGGCCGTCCGGTGACTCATTTTGAATTTATTTTGTATAAGATTTATCCTTAATCTTACTTATATTATATGTGCGAAAGTGTGTGTTTGTTTATTCTCTCTTCACGATTCAACGCCTCACCTAATTGACGCTAAATTTGATAAAATTATTCTTCGGCTTAAGGTGAAAACATATAAATCCATATTTAGGACTTGGCAGGTTTACACTCTAAATAAATGAAATAAAGTGCAAATCTGCTGATTGTTAAAAATGGATTTAGAAGGTCGAATTTAAGATACATTTTTATCCCAGAAAAATTGGGCAGTTCTCGAGGAAAATGTAAGAAACAACTTCCATGCAGACTGAGTTGCGAGCTTAAGCTTGTTCGTCAAAATTTAGTTGTTTGGTTGATTGATTTGGACGAACCGCTCAATAGCCTGGAATTTAGTAGACGGTCGGACAAGAGATGAACGACCTTACTACAGAGCCAGACCGTGAAAATGAAGAGACCTTTACCATGCGCGAGTATTTTTTGCTCTTTCTAATAAGAATATTTATCGTTGTCTCTTACGCATATAGTACAAGCCCCAGACGTTAGTCCAAACGAGATTAATTTATGTAACATTTTCCGCTGGTAGGTACAATAAATATTTTTAGTTTTAAATGATCTAGGTATGTAGTCGAACGTTTTTTTTTTTTTTTTGCCCCCGCGGCGACTTGAACAGCTACTACCGCAGGGATATGGCGTTTCCACGTGAAGTGATTTCGCCAGTGTCAAGGTATATATGAGTATAAATCAATGTAGCAATAAAACACAATCCAATCTTCTCTAGGAAGATTGGGGGCAACGTTGTACGGTGATTTGTAGGTCAGAGGTCAAGATAGTTTTAACCTCTGCACCACTGCGAGTCCACTTGAAACGAGAAGAAAGATGCCAGATACACGAAATAAGTCCAAGTCTTCAATCACTGTGCGACACAAAGGCATAAAAAGTACAAATCACTATCAGAAAAGAACTTTGAACACCTAATTACCCAAAAATTAAAGTCTAAAACAAATTACACGTCCGCCATCTTTTAACGTTGCAAATGGCCCCCCGTCGAACGTTCATCAGCTGTTGAGGAATAAATGGAATAAACGTCACTATTACATGACTTACCTACACAATAAGTTTCATAGAGGTCTTCCGCTTATTCCCCTACTCGGTGTTCATCATTGTGCGTTGACACTTACTTGCTAAATTATTGAGGGTTGACATATTATTTCGTAACAAGGTTACATAGAGCACTGAGCCTATAAGTTGATGCCAACATTATCGGGAGAAAATAGATCATACAGAAATTTATAAAAAAGGGGCAAGTGCGAGTCGGTCTCGCCCACTGAGGGTTCTGCACAACGGTTAACTCAATTCAACATTTGCGGCATAAACGGCCGTATCTTTTTTTTACGTTAAATTGGAAGTTTAATTGTTTCACAGCTTCAAGGGACTGTAGACCTGAGTACATACATGGTTTTGATTTCAACACGACACCTCCCACGCGTTCCCGAAATAAAGGGTCTACTCTCGACAGACAGACGGACGGACAACAAAGTGATCCTATAAAGGTTCCGTGTTTTCCTTTTGAGCTTCCCTAAAAAGCTTCTCCCTGCAGGTTTAATACGCCTGCTAACGTCCGTCTAAAGATAGCCTGAAACGCTTTGAATTCGATACAGTTATCGTAAATGAACTATATACAAGCGGCTGCGTCAATGCGTGGGCGCCGGGGTGCCTCGCCCCCGCCCACGGCCTCCGTGCCTCCTCCGGGCCTCCACCGCGCGGCTAGCCTTGTCTCGACGTTGCCTTGACAACGCTCCCTTGCCACCTGAATGGTGTGAAATGAATTGAAATAATTTCAGGGCCCTTTTACACGTTCTGCTCACATTGACCGATTTCAATGTGCAGATGCACTTTATTGAAAAAAGATCGCGTTACTACCTATAATTATTTCAATAGGAGGTAGTAGGTAGCAATGTTATGGGAAAGGAAAAAAACCACGTCTTCATGTTTGTTATTTATGTCAACGTGTATTATTTTTTCATTATTTCATTCGTTATTTCTGTAAAACAGTTTTTGAAAGATTTTCATGTTTCACGTGTAATACCTACTTCAATCTTAGGGGTGAACTTTTAATAACAAAGTAGGTACCAGTTTTTGTATTCCACCATTGGTTTTATTTTCATATTCAGTCGAATCCCAACACTACCAGTATACAGTTAACTGACCATGTCGTTGCTTCCCAAGAATAGTGACACAAAACAAAATAGGTTAATTTTGAGTAATTGATACAGATCGCCACCACCGTACCAATACGGCACATTTTAAAGCGATATGTATCAGTTACTCAAAATTAACCTGTTTTGCTTTGTGTCACTATCATGGATCGGAAATTCGGATCGATATTTACCTAAACTTGGCAAAATCCCGGAAAAATATAGGTAAACATGGCGTCGGCTTCTTAAAAATATTATTTTAATAATTTAAGTTCTGGGATTTTGGGATTCTATAAAACGTTAATTATAATAATTACTTTACATGTAGGATAAAACGTTCCGTTTTGCTCCTATTAAATTCGTTAGGTTAATAAGTTACAGGTAAATTAAATAACATTTGGTTAAACATATACATGGAAAATAACTTCAAACAGTTAATATAAATAAATAATTATGAATTAATGCCGGTGTAATTTATTTATTTTGAAATCCCGGAAATTTTATATGAATTATATGATTGAGTCCACCTCCATACAACTGAACAACAAAGCCGGCGCTAAAGTATAGGTAAATATCGATCCGAATTTCCGATCCCTGGTCACTATTCTTGGGAAGCAACGATGTGTCTCTTGTCTTGTCGCCTTGCAAGAAGGCTCACTAATGGTCAGTGTAGTTGTAAAGAAATCATTAATAGGTAACAATTTCAATTACTTACATTTATAATTGTTAAATAGGTTTATTTACACGTTTGGCCATATCAATTGTTTTATACATTATTTTTTTCCATTGTTTGACCTAAATATGAAACAAAAGAAACAAATTAGTGGCGTCTCGTATGTGCTAACAATAACCAAATATATTTCCGCAAAAAAGGTGATGAAGCTGTTCCTGAACATTATAATCAATTATAATGTTCAGGAACAGCTTCATCACCTTCAAACAGTCATAATTTAAAGTGTTATTTGTACACCAATGCCAGGTTTATTCAATTCTCGTAAAGTTAAGCTGCATGACGGCGAGGCGCTTTGGGTTTCCCACCGAGCAACTTCGCGATTGGTCGCCATGGGCGCAGCTTATTACAACATCTACCTATAGCCATCCAGCAACAGATTCAATTTATTAAAAATCTGATATAGTTTTCCTGACTGATTAACAGTGGAAGATTCCTATTATTTTTTTTATTCCGGTCACAAGCTACTCGCAATAATATTATGTAGGTATGACCCTTTGCTACAAAAGGGCTGGTTTTTTCGTCTAAGTTATGCCGTTTGTTACAGTTCTGTTCAGTTCTCTTGGAGAGCGAGCAGTGTGTAACTATCAGCTGTTATGCTTTGTTTTGACGAGTAAGAAAGCACAAATAAACAAATGCACTTACGTAATAGAAATGGTTAGAAGGTACCTAATATAAAACTAAAGTGTATCAAAAATGATATCATGCAGCAAGTTTTTTTTACCGACCATAATTTTCGGAGGCACAGTTGCTTGCCAAGACCAATGTAACGAATCCAAACTCGGTGGGTCTAATATACTATAGCGGATATCCTGTAGCCTGCGTCCTTCCGACTCCATCATCATAACAGTATTTAGCCATCACTTTTTTTGTTGTAAAGTTGTTTAAATTTCACCCCATTTTTTTAACATGAACTTGAGTCGCAAGAATTAAAGTAAACATGTGAAGTTCAATAAAAGCTAAAGAGTAAGTATAAACAAAAACAAGCATTTCGTTACCGTTTACGTAATGCGACGGGTGTAGGATATTCTTTCATTATGTTATGACTCAGGCTGTTTTCATAAGATTTCTATTACCATTCCCTTTGACGATTACGTTCCGTGACAAAATGTTTACAGCTATAATAAATGTCACCCGGATGCGCCGTAACGTAACCCCAATTGGTACTACACTTGATGATACTTGACTTATTGAGTTAAAAAAACCCGGAATAACGATCTCGCTCGTGGAAATTCCAAGTTGATGTCAACTATTGTTCTAATAATAATAGTTAAACAGATAACAGGAATGTGAAACTGTGAATGAACGCGCGGGTCAGTAGGGCGGCGTCGATAACGCATAATCTTGACCAACGGGGCAAGCGGAACCTGCGACATTACTGAAAACATGACTAACGCAAAGGAATCCACTGTCTATATCTACAACTATGAGTCACTGCAGTATAACTTGAAGGCAGGTAAGGGCCTTTCTTTGTTCGCGGGGTTTCTCGGGCGACATCTCGATAGAATGAGCGTGGGTAACAAGTGTTATTGTTGTGCCTAATCATATCAACGTTTGTTCCAGTGGTTAGGCATGAGGCGATAGCGAGGGGTCGTACGTCGACCTCCGAATCGGCGCGAGAGTCGCGGACCTCGCGAGCCTGCGCGGAATACAAACAAGCGCCACATCAGCGCTCACCTTCAGACGCCGTAACGGTTACCGATGATTCATTTAGCAGGTAATTAACGCACCTAGCTAGACGACCAATAACACTAATGACAATAGTAACAGTTTTTGTTAGGTCTCAAACCAGAATCTTCCGAATGAGATGGTCAGTCAGGAAGTCATTAATTAAATTAGCAAATGCATAATTGGTTTAATTTTATTATTATTGTTTCCAATAGATTTGTAGATTGAGATTTGTTTGTTGTGTTGTGTAGTAGTAGATAAATATTTAAGTCTTACATTATAAAAACTTAACCTTCGGGCGGCGGTGCCACCAGCTGCGGGGAAAGGCTTAAGCTGCAGAGAGAGGAACCAATAGGTAAGTACCTACGTGCCGTGCCGTGGAATACTGTTTTCTGTGTTTAATACTTGCCCTAGCCATTTATATTATTGGATGGATAAAGCATGACCAAGAGAGCAGTTTTAGGAACGGACCAGACAAATCATTAAATCGAGTAGGAAAATACACTAGTAGAAGTAGTAGATAATGATTGCCCTAAAAACATGGATTATCGCGGTGAAATCGTGGGTCTATTACAATAATTGCACCATCCCAGGCGATATCATACATGTCATGTGTTTTAGCAGCCATCGTGATAAATGAAATAGAGCGCGAACTAGCGCTTGTACCAATCTACAAAGCGCGGCGCGGAATGCGCACACGCAACATGGAGTTAATATTTATAAAAAATATCATTAGCATTAAACCTAGTTCTACAAGTAACAAGCTCCATATACGAGTTTTGAAATAGGTATGTTGTTTTCATTTTGTATGATAACATTGATAACTGCGAGCAAACACACCTAATACCGAGAGGTTTAAAATAAAATAAGAGATGTGTCTTTACTATATGCTATATGCCTGATATATGCAATAAGTTGAAGTTTGACATAATATATCAAAACACGATTTTTCTACAAGTTAATCGCATTGTCGTATCTGACATTTATTTGACATTGAGAGTTTTTCAAGCAAAAGACATCAACACATGCGGGCTTTTCGAGTAACTATTAATTAGGACAGTACATATACTTAACGGATGGCATTGAAGAGCCAAATAAACAAAAATCTATAGTGGTTTATTATTCGAAAATTAAAACAAAAAAGTTCGCGAAGAGAGGCGTCGCATTGAGAAGCGCAGGCAGGAAAAAATAACGTGACGACCACGACCACTCTAGCAGTGCTAAGCCAAAGACGAAGAACTTAAAAAAACATTTTCGCACCTAGACATTTTTTATCGATTTCAGGATTAATCGCAATTACCTATTTCTACCATCACAGACTGACTTCTGAGCTATGACTATCTGAAACAATGAAGCCATTCTGTCTCGTCAAGTGGTCGTGCAAGCGAATGCGCGCCAATCCAACGATATCGATTAGACGCTCTTTGTGATTATGCATTTCGCAATAAAACGAGAAGGGTACAAGTAAAATGGCGGCCGATTGATGCCGAGATGAGCTTATCTCCAGGATACGGCGCCTCTTCCGCCGCGATAGCGCCACCTACGCCCCGTGCCCTTTACCATGCTAGCGAGCCCAGTCCTTAGTCCCTCGCAGTATTCTTGCTGAGTGCGAGGAACACAGCATTCGACTCGCTAGCGAGTGCGGTAATTGTATGGTACATGGTATGGTTGTAAGAGTACTGCGCTCGCTAACGTCAACAGCGTCGAGTTTAACACAACCGTTCACAAAATCGAGCAGTGAGCACCTTCGTCTTATTTATTATTAGCAGTTGCAGAAAGATCTACCTTTTATTTATATCTATCGTTTTATATTTATTTGGTTTGCCAACATTATATTTAACACCAATATGTAACTTCATTTAGTAAAATAACATGTGGATCAACATTATTTTATTTATCACTAGCGACCCGACCGGGCTTTGCTCTAGTTTAAACAAAATAAGATAAAAAGTCTATAGACAAGGAACAATGTAGCTTCCTTCAGTATTTACAAAAAAAAACGAATAATAATTGTAGAGATTACCCTTGGCATAGGTACTCTTTGTAATACATAGACGACGTAGATAACTTTTTACATACAATTTATCATGAAAAGCAAATCAAACTAATAGTATAAACCAAACAAAACAAAAAAGAAATCGCAAAGCGGACAACGCACTCGTACTGTTTTTAACCGACTGCGTCAGAAGGAGGGTTATGTTTTTCGAGCGTATGTATGTATGTATGTATGTATGTATGTATGTATGTATGTATGTATGTATGTATGTATGTATGTATGTATGTCTATTTCTGGGCACGCTCTGCAGCCTAAACGGCTTGACCGATTTTAACATACTAGGTGTCATTCGATTCGTCTTAATTGCCGAAGTGACATAGGGTATATAATATTTCAAAATGGCGTCTGCAAAAAAAAAGAGGGGGTTTTAAAAAAAAAAAAATGTTTATTATAGCAATATGGGTCTCAAATGAAAGCTAGTAAATAGCCCATTCCAAATATATATACATTATAATACTTTGATGCTACCATTTAGACAGGGAAATCGAAAAGGACGTTAAATGTTAAGTAATAAATATTTCTTGTTGAGCTGTAAACGCCTACAATATAAACCATTAAGAAAGTAGTGTAATAATTAATAATTCACGAATACCTACTACATACTTGATTAATGCACATTGATGTTATAGTATAAATTGCTGGCTAATACCTACCTAATGCGCCATCCTGCCTACGCATGGACAGTTTATTTAAGTAAAGATACACGGAATAGGTAACCTCAATGTAGGTGCTTAGTCTAGTACCCAGGTACACGTATGACGTACTGACCGTTGAGGAACTAAATTGTTAGAGATTAAGAGAAGTTTAGTTGATTTATACCTACTTCAATTTCTCGGTCTAAGTAGGTATCTACAATCTGTTCGATCGGCCTCCATCTAACCAAATGAACTAATCTTACGTTACTACTGGGGATCGATTTTTGAATGCACGATACTTCTTTTGCTAAAAGGAGAGTTCCGCTTGTAATTTGTTACTTATAGCTTCGTGACATTAAAAAATCGAACTCCAGAGCTCATTTAACGTTTGGTTATATTAATAAAACCACTATTTTAATAATAAAAACTAAAAAATGTGAAATAAACTAAATTAATTAAATAAAAACAAAAAACCCGACTGCAGTAAAAAAAACAACTGAAAAGCGAGAAACAAGCTATATAATCGATAGGTAAATACTTATAATGTACCATGCAATGATTTTTTGTTTGATACCTCGTTAACAAGTAATGCAATTTATACCAATATACATACAACTTGAATAGTGGAAAAGGTATTGCAGGCGGGGACAAGCAATGAATTATAAAATGTAAGTATTTTCTTGAAACAAAAAACATTTGGATTTGGATAGCTTGTCCCCGCCTGGAAAACCTTTTCCACTATTCAAGTTGTATGTATATTGGTATAAATTGCATAACTTGTTAACGAGGTATCAAACAAAAAATCATTGCATGGTACATTATAAGTATTTACCTATCGATTATATAGCTTGTTTCTCGCTTTTCAGTTGTTTTTTTTACTGCAGTCGGGTTTTTTTTTATCAACATCAAACATTTGCCTATTGGAGGTGCAAATTCATTACCCACAGCAAAATCAAATGTCAAATAGTGACAGCTATATGGAACAATTATTAGTATTCCGGAGTGACAGCTAGGTGACCGATGAAATGGTAATAACCAGGAACTTGCGGAACTTAAGGTTCGCGGCGCGCGTGCCGGCTCATTGTGACGCGCTCAATTAGCAGCCCTTAATGGTGGCCATTCACGCGACCGACATGAATGGAGCCGGAATCGACGATTATAATACCCACGCGATTGTGTTATTCCCTAGTGACAGCGAGTTCGTAATGGCCCCGCAATACGATGGCCCATCATGGGCCAGCGTAAGGGACGGAGTAATGCGTAAGAGCGAGATACAAGAATATGTTGCTCGCTCTAAGGTGTAAATGCGTCTCTTACGTTGGCCCATGATGGAACATCGTGTACGGGCCATAAGAGCTCTACAGTAAACGAACAGTCGGCAAAATGGGTCCATTCATTGTCACACAGTTCTATTCTATGGTAGTTATGTGGTAGGTATAATGTAGTGATATATAAAAGACGTACAAAATGCAAAACAGGCAGGCAGGGTCGCAGGGTGCAATTTTGCCGAGTCTAAAAAGTAAACCTTAAAGTTAGAAGCATAGTTAGGTTACGTTAGGTGTCTGCTGCGCGCTACCCTAGTTTAAGTATTTATTTACCTACTTGCTGCGGTGTGAGAGGACACGTATAAACCAATAAAAACATTATATTAAAGATAATCCGGGAATGGAATATAAATAAATTGGCCTTTATGAGAATCGAACCAAACATTTTACCCACGTATAACCGCACGATACTAATTAATTAATATCAAGTCCGGTTCGTTGTGGTTTTCCTTATAGCTTCATCGGAAAGCGTATATGTTCAATATGACTATTAAAGTACCGATAATATGTTGATCCTACTGACCATATCCAATTATGTGTCAACATACGGGTCAACGGAACAATAATATTGTTTATCAAATAAGGTAAGGTGGGGGAAGATTGAATGGTTTTTTGATGAGATGGATAGTGTTGTGTTAAAACCCTTGTTAAATTAAAAAACTATTTACTTCCTTTCAATTGCATAAATTGGTAGGTATGAGCAAGGGCTATATTTTTGTAATCTGTCGATAAAACTCGGTTACGCCTATTCTAATATATAAAAATAATAAAATCAAATCAAATTTTGTCTAAAAAATTGACGGGTTAAGATGGAATGGTCGAGGGGTAAGATTGACATAGTGTCTAAAGTCTTTTAAATGAATGCAAACGGTTACTGTTGCTCGTTATTGTATAGAATTCCTTACGCTTAACAGATACAGATGATTTTTGCGTAAATATTCCTGATAGGTAACAAGAAAAGTGCAGTTGAAAAAAAAGTATTTTACTCTTACCCCGCTTCACAGGGAAAACGACAGTGATACTCAAACTTTTTATTGTATATTCTTCATATAAAAAAACGTAAACACATTTTTTTTTAATATTAAGAAGATCAGTTTGGAATTAAAATAACAGTTGCATGGAAACAATTATTTATTTTATAAAAGAAATTAATACAAAAAAGTAAGTATTTTCTTGCAGCATGACTAATTTTGTCACAAATTAAGCCACTTACATGTAAAATATTAGAAAATAAATATGAATCTGTGTAACAAATTAAGACACATTTAAAATACAAAAATATACCAAATACTTAGTAATCTGTGTAGAAAATTTAGTCACAGACTTACTTACATTTATAATATTAGAAATCCAAATAAGTACTTCTAGTAAACTTTAAGAGGTTTTTTTCTCTCCAAACAAAAAAATACAGATTTATTATTGATTTCACTCAATAGTTTCACACAACACTTCTTAGTTACTATTTATCTTATCGTTATATTAGGTCAGAAAATAAACCTTACCATAATTATTTTTTAAAGTGCAAAGTTTGAGAATATGTGTCTTTTTCTATGACTTTCAAAAACGGGGGAAGATTGAAACATTACTATTTCAATGTTACCCCAGCGAAATTGACTGGGTAAAGATGGAAACTTCTCGTAAATCCCAATATATGATTAATAGCTACACCTAGCAGAAGTAAATAAAAATAGAATCTCAAATAACACATAAATAGTCAGTCAGAACTTTTATACTCCCCTTATTAATCAAGTTATGAAACACGGGGTAAGATTGAAAATCGACGAATTCACCACGAAATGCCGACCTTCACAAAATAGTACATAACACACGTCTACTTACTCCGAGCGGTCACTGGCGAATGTTCGGCGGATCGTAACAAAATGGAGGCTTAATGGATGATACCAGCACTAAAAAAATTAAACCAAATAGGGAGTTATGTAAGACTTTTAATCTGTCCCCTTTTTTTATCTTCCCCCACCTTACCTTACTGATTTTTTATAAACTTTTACTAATGTGCATTAAAAGCAGGTAACAGTAAATATACTTGATATAAAATTCAAGATCCTGACGGTCAGGATCTTGAATTGTATGTCAGGTCAGGACCTGACCTGACGGTGCCGCAACCAGGACTATTTATTTGAGCTTATTATGATCAGCGTTGAGATATTAAAAGAACATCAAATTTACGTATAGCTATAACAAAGCTCTTCTTCAAGAATCTTCTTACTTGATTTGCTTCGCAAATAGTAAATTACGGGCTACGGGCTTTACGTGCCCTAATTATTCGACACATTAAATTTTAATAGCAGTTCCTAATTGTGCCTAATTTTACATCGAGCCATAAATTAAACGCGACAAAACAGCTGGCCAAAGACAACACCTACTCTGCCTTCGGATGGACTTTAACAGTGTATGCGTAGGAAGCAAGAAAGCAACATCAGAATGACTTGCGTTTAAAGTCGGAAGGTATAGTGTGGGCAATCAGGGGGCTAATTACACGGAGCGAGGCGGAGGGTCGTGCCCACGGCGCGGGACCCCGGCCATGACCTTCCACGCCCGGACGCTTGCTGCACCGTCTGACAACCATACCGATTTTAAATATTTACTTCTTACTCACTTTTCAAGCAGTAATTGTTTGTGTTGATAGCTCTCCAGTATCTTTTATTTACACTGTATAAAACAAAGTCTCCTTCTGCGTCCGTCTGTCTGTAACTCCTTAGCCACGCAACGGATTTTGATGAGCTTTTCACTACAGTTACATATTTTTTTACGGAAGGTTTTTATGTATAAATATATCTGTTTTATGTACGGGTGTTTCAGAAAACTCACATAAACTGAAACAAAGCGAGGGCGGTTTGCAGGTTTGTTATAGCATTATAAAGGAAGAAACCAGTCTGAAAATATGCAAGCTTCGAAAACCTGATAATCGTATAGAATCAGGACTGAAGAATTTCTAATATAGCTGACAATCCTTGGGTACCAATTTAACGATTCCCCCCACTTCCAAATCCATCAAATAGATACATTCGCACCTAAATACTACCTACATTTGACAAACATTACCTTCCTCTTTGTGTAGCCGGGTAAAAAGATGCTCTCAACGAATATTAGACTAACATTAGGCTTAAATACATTCAGTTGCTTTCAACAGAGCCTGTGAAAGATGAAGTGATAAAACTTACCGCCAGCAGCACAAATAAGGCAACTAATGTTGCCCGCCGCGAGCCGAAACTCATTTGAATTTTACACATAGCATAATAGATGGTAATCCGAGTAGTCTGCTGTTTTATTCAAAAACTTCAGATCATTATGTCATCTCTGTTTCCTAGAGAGAAGCATTTTTCTAACTTATTTGCAACGAGATCTCATTTTCTTTCTAGATTTTACTGCCTTTATTATTTTAATGAAACAGGGCAAGTGGCGAGAATTAAGATTCATCTCAGCTAGCCGGCACTGAATGTCAGTGAACCAGTCGGCGCGGGCGGCGGCCGCCGGCCAGTTTGATTTAACGCGACATAACGACAATTAATAGCGTCTCCGTCGAATACGCACGAATATTACATTGATTGGTAGGTATAACGCATCATACGGAAGCGTTTTGTTACCGATTTGAATCGCATGAACTTTTTACTAACGGTTAATAAAATGGTGCTACGTATTAGGCATGAACAAATTGTTGGATAGCCAATAACTTACATGATACCTTCTTACATAATAGAAAAGTGAAAATATATTTTAAAGGCAAATTTTATTTACGACAAGAATTAACATTTTTGGTGGGATCAAGCCTTTTTTCCGCGACATTCTTGCCGAGTGAGTCAACTGCCAGCCTGCCACCTACAGAGTTCAAACGCAATTACGAGTATAAAACCTGACGCTCATAGCCATTTCCATGCAGTTGGCCCGGTGCAAAGTACTCATGTTACGAAACAAACTTGGGAAGTCTTTCAAGTGTTTTTCGTCACGTGAGGTCATAGCAAAACCCTTAACGAATAGCCCCATTCTTTACCCAGTTCATTTTCCCTACGATTGTTGACTGATTTGGTGTTTACCTACATATCGTTAAGCAAATGTATAATTTGCAACGATATGTAGATAAACACCAAATCAGTTATGGAGGCGACAATATCCGGCAAAGACTTTACAAAAAACTAACTAAGAATGATATAATCGCACATGACAATCAATACCGTCTTAACTCGAAATGTGACAGTGTTGAAAAAATTATTCTAATTTTAAACTAGTATGAATAGTTATGCATTACAATTTATTTTTGAGTTAATACGGTATTGAATGTCATGTCATGTGCGATATGTTTTACTAGAGGAGGTTTACCAAACGGTAGGTGCGCATTTCTACTTGTGTGCGGGGTGTCCCAGTCTTTCCTATGACTTTTTTTTTTGCGTCAAGTTCTGAGATGTGTACTAGCGTCAACACATTACCATTTTCTCTTTAGTTTAGTTACGAGCCTATAAAATAATTTGGTACTTTCTACAATGATAATATCCATACGTCGGACTCCAGCGGGCATTTTCGTGGCATGTCAGAATGATAGGTAAGGTTTGCATATCAATCAATACACTTTCGAGTATTTGTACTTAGTATTTGGTACCTAGTATTTAAAATGTGAATTTCCAAATATCATAGCAACTAACTGCGTTATTTATAAACGTACTTGGATTACACATAAGTCAAAATGGCGAAAAAGTTCGTTTGGCTTTACCCGTCACTCAGACAATTGCAGCTATGAGAAAGGAACAAAACACAAATGAGTTAACTGGGCATGTCAATTTCTATGAACACGGCTCTAAGGCTGTACGTTAGTTAAGTGTTTTTTTTTTTTATATCCTTTAAATTTTAAATAAAAATAAGATTGAATAGTTTGTGTTATATTACAAATACTATGTTACAAATACTAGGTACATTATAATACTCGTACGTTAAGATTTTTTTGTAAACCTTACCTTGCCCTCAAACTGCCCCCTATAGTCCGACGTTTGAAATATCTATCTATTGTAACTTGTGTTGCGAGTGTTTCTACATTGCATTTCAAAGACGAAATGATCGAAAGTGAGAACAAGCGTAGAACAATAAATTGGTAAGTTCGCACGAGAAGATTGTACTTATTCGTACCTAGCCAACAGATCAGCCACGATCGGAGCTGCATTGTTGCATCACTGTACTTTCTAACTGACGACGTGCCACAGGATTTATATCGACGTCGGCGCTAATTAAAGTGTCCGTCCAACACGGGAGCGCAGAGCGCCGACGAGCGCGCCGCTCATGTGGGAGCCGACTATGGTGAGGACAATGGCGTTGCGTAATGCGCTACAACGCCGTACTTTCCATTTCATTTTATACAGTTATGCAGATATTACATTTACCAATCCCAGACAGTGGGAAGTCAATATCTTCTTTTAGTCGGCCTTTAAGCGGAAGACATCAAACCGCAGTGAACACACACTTAGATTGAGTTCCTATACCGACGCATCGAAGTACAATCGCGGATGACGCACCGCAAACGGAATGTTGATGTAAAATGCAGTCGCAGCGCACATCAGTTCTAGATAATTAGACCGCGCTGAGAGGGTTTAACATCCGCGTGGAAAAAACACCCAGAGCGCGACACTCGAGAAGCTGCGAGTGAAAACTGAGAATGTCGCTAAGTAAAGCGTGAAGGGAAGACGAGGAAATGCAACCTATCGATGTATTAAGTTATGATAGGTATAGAAAGTACATTAGAAAGGAATCGAAGGTGCGCGTGACCCGCAGACGGCGAGGTGAGCGGCCGCGCGGCGCGGGCGCTAGTTGCGAAACCGCGGAACTGGCGGCCTTCGTTGTCAACCTTTTAATTACCCACTTTTTCGCATGCGTCACTCACATACCGACATAGTCAAGTGCTCTTACGACATTTCATAATATGTGTTCACTTCACAAGAACTTCATACCGCAAATATAGGCGTGCATATTAACTAAAACTCAAGTCATTTTGCTTGTATAAAAACCTTATTTAGTTATATTTAAAATGCCGAAATACCTACAATCACAGCCATTTTAACCCATAAACAAATTTGATAGCATTAATACAGTACTAACATAGTCCTTGGACGGCTATAAAAATAAATAACGTTCCCACGGTCTGATGGCATCACCACCGCAGCGCGTCGAGGACTATAGATTTATACAGTGATCTAGTCATGCATATGCTCGTGAGTTATGTTTTCATTTATATCATATGCAACAAGACACAGCTAAGACCTTTTGCATCATGTCATGTCCATGCAGGACACCTAATTTAATTGAAAAATCTAAACATTTTATTTGAATACAGTCAATCGGCCCGGTAAACGAGTAATTTCTTAGGTTGTGCGCAATAACAAACGTTATAAAGGCGATGCTTACTCGTTGTGGCCCCTCAATTGTCGTGAGTGCGCGCACGCCGCGCCGGCGCAGCCCGGGGAGCGCAGATGTGGCCACCACAGCGCACTGTGCTGCGCCCGCGGCTCGGATCGTTTAGTTAGGCGATCGACTCACGCGACGCAACGTGGCGACTGCGATATCTATATAGCCACCAGCTGACGCTCAGCTGTTACTCTCATCATCGCAGCCCCGTGTTTTGACAGCCACATGAACACTACACAATGAGTGCGACATTGTAGCTTAATAATAACACAGACGATGCAAAACGGTTCCCAAGTCAAAGCAACAGAGGTATTAAGAGTACATTGCTCACCATTAGGTATTACTGTAACGAAATTGTCTCTATTGTTTGTATTATGGGGAGCTTTAAAACATTTTACTGGAATACAAATGCGTGAGAGGTATATATATATATATATATACTCGTATATATCCCTACTGAGGTCATTGGACGAGGAGATAATTTCATTCGTACGTTGTCACAGCTGAGAACGGCCGTGATCAATAAACGACAACGCGGGTCGGTCGGTGAGGCACAAAAAGAAAAGTTTACGTCTCACTGTCGATCCATTTATTAAAATTGCACTGGCAAGTGAATGACAGTTTAATAAACAGAAACAACTTTAAGTGAAGAACTGGTGACAGTAAAATCGTTTGCGTTAAACAAATGAGATGAAAAGAAATTGAATAAATGAAGAATAATAACAAATAATAAAGGCAGCACTAGATCGGCCGGGCCAGAAGAGTGTCCCGCCGCCGTCGACAAGTCACGATCTCCTCGAACCCGGCGCAATAACAACGAGCCCATTTGCAACAATGTGCGTTAATTCCATCGCTTTATCTTATAATGCAATCTTCATTAAGCTTCCATAAGAAGTAGCTGAATCAAGACGTTGAAATTAAAATACTTAATATGAATTTTATAAACAAAATGTCCATTATAATAGCTATGAATAGGGACAAAAACATGTCATGTAACAAGCAAACGGAAGATAACAGCTATAACTGAATAAACCTGCTGGTTGGTACGAAGGTAAGAGAGAAAGTGGTGAGAAAAACTACTGTCAACGATCAGCAAACCCAGATTTTCCAGAGAGTACCGGTTACAAATTAGAAACCGCCGAGCGCTGCAGCGACGCGCGCGAGTGTTCACGAATCCTCATCAAGTCACGCATTCATTCATTCAATGGCTCGGCTCTCGCCCGATACAATGTACCGCGCACCACCCACGCCGCGGACGCTGCACCACTCACTGATAACAATAAGCAATGTATACACTGCCGGGGAATGAATGGTATCGGGTGATCATAGCCATAATTAACAGCAACATCCTTGATAAAACTAAAATAAATTTATCAAATAACTCTGTAAATCCCAAGTGGGTTTGCGGACATCGTAATGATAATAGGTCGCGCAACGCGCATCGCGCAACACGTGGCATGCACATGACCATTATCAGCCGCTACGGATATGTGTACAATGTAAGTTCTATTCTATCATAAATGCCTGTATAATGGGGTGATTCATTATTTTGCTATCATATTATGTATTTACGTAAATGGATAGTCCGGAGAACACCTATAGATACAAACAAACGGATGTCAACAAACGCACTCGTACTCGCACAGTATACTTACTTGCTTACTTACATTATAACTTTCAGTTGAATTATTCTGGGTATAAGATCGATCATATTACCAGAACACAGGGACCTAAGAAAGATTATTTATATATACTTTTTAGGTCTGTGCCAGAACAATAGTAAGTAAATGTCAGGGGACAAATGTCAAACCAATTGACCTAGTCCCAGAATAAGCTCTATCGGCTTGAAATATGGGTACTAGACAACGATAAACATAATTATATAGAGCAATACATAGTTAAATACATAGAAAACATCCATTACTCGCGCTCATCACGCAAATATCTGCCCTTACCAGGTTTTAAACCCAGGACCGCTAGCTAGGCAGGGTCACTACCAACTAGGCCAACGCGTCGTCAATGATTAACTTTATAATTATAACACAGTCTTGTAAACTGATATTTAAAAGGAACAACTTTTCTCGGGTTTTTTTATTCATTCCGCAAAAAACAAATATTTAATATTTACTTTATCACTATAATGTTTGATAACACTGGCGGTGTCACAACAAGATAAAGTCTAATCTGAACACGTAAACCATGTTTACAAAAAAACACTAAGATACCGACCAAACGACAGAATGTACAATATTCTGCCTAGAAGAAAAGCCTTCCCCTTTTTAATAAAAGACAACTACTCGCGTACTATTAAACCGCAAATATAATTATAATAATATGCGTGATATCGTGATTAAGGGCTATCCAATGATACCTTACACGGTGTTATAATGTAAAATAAAAAATACCTTTGCTTTAACTGTACGCGTATTACAGCTTCGTAGTACCGAGAGTCTCCGAACTAAACCGCGGAGACGGATGTGGCGATGGTTCTCCAAAAAGTTAAAGGTTCCTTAAAAATCGGCAAAATTAGAACAAAACCCTATGAAAACAAGTTTGAAATCACTGAACATTGTTACATCAATCAGGCATAAAGACTGTTGGAATAATAAACATAAAGAATTGTATCTGGATCCTTCACACAAAAAATACTTTACTTTACTTTAGTATTTATGTTGTATCCTAGGCAAACATATTAAATACCAACTGTGTTTTCCTGTGTTTTAAAAACAAAAAATAGCCTTCAAAAACTCAGAAACAAACTTCCTTTAAGAGGTTTTGTAGGTGGTTTTTTGATGTTTAAAACATTTATTTTATAATTTTTAGTGGTCATAATAAGTTGTTATGTAGTTCCACTTCTTAGTTGATATAAAACTTTAATACATTTTAAGCTCGCCGCAAGCAACGCCGCTGGAAAGTCATAGTCATATTTAAACAATTAAATGGTCTTCGCTACAATTGCGCGAGAAGAATCGAGATATTGCCACCTTAAAATTGGTAACGTTGAGGGGTTCCGGTAGCCATTTGTGGTCTTCATCATCAGATCTACTTCAACAAATGATACTTTCCGAATGAAAATGCTGGGATTGTTACAAAAAATCGCTGTAGGTATGTATGTCTATAATATTTGAGGAGTTCCCTCAATTCCCTACGGATCCCCTCATCAGATTCAGATTTGGTGACAAAGGGACCACCTCGGAAGTATACTATCTATCAAACCAAAAAGGAATGTTTAAAATCCGACAACTCTGTAAATAATTATGCGTGAACATACATAACAAAAAAAAAACGTTTTGACTTGAGAACCTACACTTTTTTATGAAGTCGGTTGAAAAGTAAAATTAAACAAGATTTAGGTATATTAGTAACGAAGTATTTGATGGACGGCAGCGGGCGTCAGGTCGCCAGGACTGGGGACCGGGCCGGTGCCGCCGGTGGGGCCGCGTGGGCCGCGCCGCCGCGCCGCCCGCTCAGCCTCCCTTATTGATCGCCATACTCGAGCCGCATCCTCGCATTCCCGATGCACTTGTACTCTAGCTAACTACGATCTTAGAAATAGGATTAACAATATGAAGTCACAGAATAATTGTGCTCAAATATTAGTGGCAAATCAGGTTATTTAGTTTTAGGACAGCAACCAATCTATTAAAATATTCGATCCGCCGGAGCTATGTTCAAAAAACAAAGCGTTCCAATAAAGACTCTTGTAAGTTAAGATCGGTGACTCTTCAAGGTCGTATCGTGGACGGTCAATGGCATTCACTGTAGTACCCTGTGAATCCAATACACTGTAACTACAAAAGATATATTTTGAGAAACCGACAAAAATGTTTTTTTTTGGTTTTCTGAAGATTACTCCTAAGTTTTCTTTACAAAGTATTAAGTGTTTGGTATCAATATAAAGATAATTTATGAGGCATTCAAGCGCATTATTATTATTATTTTGGAAACACACTGCATCTTAGATTGCCGTGTTTTGCTGTTTTAGGACTTTTTATTTTTTTTAAATACAGCGATATCTCAATATTTCTTGAACAAGTACCAAAATGTATGAATGCAGGATTATGTAATAGGCAAAAATAAATTGAATGGACGTTGTTAATCCAAAACACTGTATCTGCAGATACAGTGTATTGGATTCACAGGGTACTGTAAGGATGTTAATTTTAAATGTAATTCTCAGAGAGCGAAACTTTTGCTAGAAACATTTGAAAGATTTCGCTGTGCATTTTCCAAATCTGCAGCTCTTAACAAGGCAGCCTGATGGAGTCGGAAAACTTGTTTTTAAATGGCATCTGATTTGATAAACGAAAGTGGTTGGTGTAATCTGGCGGCGTCCAGCTTATCTGCGGCGATAAGGCCAGCTCCCGCGCGCGGCCGCGAGTTTACATTACACTTCGCACGTAAATTGCGTAATGTTGATTGTTTGCAAGAGCGAGGTCGAGTTGAAAACATCGATAAAGAAGCAGGTCGCGACAGCAATTAGCAACGGATAGGCACCCTTAATAACATACGCACTACAGCTAAAATGAGTTGTCCGGTTTTCCAAATTCCCTCAAGACGTTAGCATGTTATAATCTCGGATCGGTAACGACATTAGTTAATATACATAATGTTTATTTAAAGACCTTTACTGTACGGCGGATTGTAGCATATCTTTTCATTAGTGAGGTGTTAGATTTGATTGCGACTGCGCACCGAGAGAAAGCGCTTCTCGATAAAGTTTATGAAGTCTTATTGCGTGACTATACTCGTACCTATAGTGTCTGTCAAACTAGTCGTCGAAGTATGATGTGATGTCAGTAATTTCTGCATGAATTAATAAAGCATGAATTTTTCATTAATGTATTATTAGACGATCTTATGATAGTCAATAAGCGGATGATTTTTTTTAACGAGACTATGGAGAATAAGTACCTAATCTAAAATCTCCTTTCTGTGTTAGTGTTTAAAATAGAGATACAAAACAATTAGAAGTTAACGAAAAAAAAAAAAACATACTTACTTAAATGTCCGAACATCCATCCAAGTAAGATACTCATACAAGATTTGTTTTTTTTTTAAATTAAAATCAGGTTTCTTTGGCAGGTGCGCGTAACGAAGGTGACTCATACAGGGTGTCCCGTAAGTACCACGTCAAACTTAAGGGGGAGGTAGGTGAGCAAGCCACCTACCTAACATGGAAAAATCGCCTTAGTAAAAGTCGCACCGTTTTCGAGATATTTGAATTTTTCTGATTTTTAGAAAATGTACACCCGCACTGAGTTTTTGATCTGTGGTATTCGGAATTTATTATTTTTTAATTTTTATTTTATTGAAAAACAATCTTGAATAGTTGTTTTATCAAATGGTAAAAACCATTGAAAAGTAACTATTGTAGTTTTTTTTTATTTTCGTAAATTAAATTTAAAATTAGCCTCTTCCGTTTTATTTTGGTAAAACTTTAGCCCCTCCTGGTGAAAAAAAAATACATGACCACTGGTTAGCCAATTAGATTAAAAACATGCTCGTTTAATGGGCATTTAAAAATGATAAATACTTTATCATCAAAACACTAATAAATTTTTTTTTTAAAGAAAAGCGTAAAATACACCGCAATTCACGTAAGCCAGTACTGCCACCCAAGCGTACTTGCGACGCGAGCTGTATCAGAATTCCATTCTAGTTTCATTCAGCAGCAATGCAAAACTAATCGAACAAATTAAAATCTTTAAATTTCGCTTAATTTATAAAAAAAAAGTTATAAAAAAGTTATAAAACTTTTAATCTGCGATATTCCAAGTAGATAATAAAAAAATAAAGTAGGTAATAAAGTAGGTAATTCGATTTGGGCTTACAACCTGCATAATGCCAAACTCTTTATTTTAAAAAAAACCTGTCCTAAAACTCTTCGAACTTCGTTCGAAATTTAAAAGTAATTTTGTTCCTCATTTATTTGTTTATTGTCACATTTGAACCCAAACTTACTGTTTAGTCGGTGTGTGGTTAAATCTAATTACTTACTTTTGTGATTTGTCGTTTATGTTTGATGTTTTTCGGACTAACTGTTTTTGCTTGTATTTCGGGCTCTGATTTGCTTAACGATTTGGCCTTTGTGACAATTGTGACTGTGGATTAAATCACAAAAGTAAGTAATTAAATTTAACCACACACCAAATAAACAGTAAGATTGGGTTCAAAAAAATATTTTTAAATTTCGAACGAAGTTACCGAAATTTAAAGATTTTAATTTGAGCGATTAGTTTTGCATTGCTGCTGAATTAAACTAGAATGGAATTCTGATACAGCTCGCGTCGCAAGTACGCTTGGGTGGCAGTACTGGCTTAACGTGAATTGCGGTGTATTTTACGCTTTTCTTTAAAAAAAATATTTATTAGTGTTTTGATGATAAAGTATTTATCATTTTTAAATGCCCATTAAACGAGCATGTTTTTAATCTAATTGGCTAACCAGTGGTCATGTATTTTTTTTTCACCAGGAGGGGCTAAAGTTTTACCAAAATAAAACGGAAGAGGCTAATTTTAAATTTAATTTACGAAAATAAAAAAAAACTACAATAGTTACTTTTCAATGGTTTTTACCATTTGATAACACAACTATTCAAGATTGTTTTTCAATAAAATAAAAATAAAAATATAATAAATTCCGAATACCACAGATCAAAAACTCAGTGCGGGTGTACATTTTTCTAAAAATCAGAAAAATTCAAATATCTCGAAAACGGTGCGACTTTTACTAAGGCGATTTTTCCATGTTAGGTAGGTGGCTTGCTCACCTACCTCCCCCTTAAGTTTGACGTGGTACTTACGGGACACCCTGTATATACGCGTGGGTACGAATACCCAACATTTAAATTTATTTTGTACCTAAGACATCTAATTTTTTTATTTGTAAAGGATATCGATAGACCTATTGCCTACTAAAGTTTTATTAAAAATGTGTATATAAATCATTAGCAATTTACTGCCCAGGGCACTTAAGTTAATAAAAATTAATAGCGTCAATTATCAAAGCCAGTTTCGTTTTTCACTTACAATTTATACTTTTCTGAACTTGTTGTTGTTGCCATTTTCAAATCAGCAGACAAGAATTGCGCGCAGCATACACATTTAAATATTTTGCTAATAACGTAGGTAGATAAAAATAACCGCAAACAGCACGGCACGTATCGCTTACAAGCTAGAGATAGTACCTATACGGCTGCCATTAATAATGTACGTGAGTGTCGTGTCAGCGCTGCGAGGGACAAGGAAAATCCTTTACCATCTTATTTGCATGCAGATCTCTCGTGTTTCAAAGGAAAGGTAACCTCAAGATAAACAAACAACAATGAATGATCGAACATAATCATAATTCCATCCTGTTGTTATGACCAGGATGACATCATGCGTTTATTTGTTCGCACTTTTATTTGGACAGTGGGCTCCTCTGAGCACCAGACAGTGGACCACCAGAAGATGCAATATTTCTGTGTATTTGTGTTTATGACGTAGTTTTATGGTACGGTGTGCGGTCATTGGTCGCGGCGGCGCAGGCGCCGGCCGCCCGCGCGGCCCCAGGTACCCGCTATGGCGAAAATAAATAATGCACGCATATCACACACCGCTCGCTTCTTTCAGAAAAAACTCTGACCGTTCAAAGAAAACACTGTCATTTACGGCAGTCCATTGTTTGAAATAAGCTTCAAATATGGGAGTCAAGTAAATGGGAGGTTTAATTTTATAGATCGCGTTGCGCGATTTAACTTGTTCTCCGCCCACGCACGTCACGTATCGATAATAATTTTATTATCGGCCCATGTACACCGTCCTTGGTGAAATACGTTGTCACCGATACCTTGCAAATATTGTATACTAATTCGTTATTTTGAAATTTAGTAATTTTGCTTTATTATCTCGAATTCATTTTCACCAATTTATTTATTTACATTCGAGAACGATAGTTTTTATGAGTCGCTATTCAAGTCAACATCGATATTGTTTTAAACGTATCGACCATCTAGGTATTCCGAGGATGACTAACGATATACAAGTAATGCATTGAAAACAAAGAGCATGTATGGTTCAGAGAATGCGCTTATTTCTATTTCAATTAAGAATGATCGAGAGGCAAACGAGTTGAGGTGGCGAGCATGGTGGAAAGAGCTCGGGGTGGCGGGGGCGCGCGTTCAACGAACGTCCGCGGGCCGGCCAGGCCCAAGGTCGCCACGTTCACTCGCCGCTGCACCACCGGCAACTCGCACCAACTCAAACCTTTACTCCAATTAAATCCCTTAATCACTTGAACTAATTTCCCTAGCCGTTCCCATTAGTCCAAATTACAGCGATCGTAGTCCAACAAGGTCCTCGCGAACAACAGCGTGGCATTAGAACTCTTCTAAATAACGACTGTCATCTCATCTCATTCATTGGTCTTTCAAGCCGGATATTTGTGCAACATGCAACTCATGCGGTGTCGAAACTCTGAAAGTGAACGCTAGGTGACGCAACCTTTTATTATTAATAAAATTTAATAGGTAATGGTGCGAAAGTATTAAATGTCAACTTAGGCAATAGTGGTAATAGGCAAGTATCATAATCAGACCTAGGAATATACGGGGCAAAATTAAATGACAGCCAGGGATTGCCTATAACGATAAAATCAATTATCGATGCCTTTCCCATATACTAGTGATCGCTCCAAGTTTTGTTTGTAAAAATAACTTTTTATTGAAAGTATGCAAATGAAACAAAATAGCAACATAATATTCGTTATTCTTTATTTTAAAAGGATTTTTTAACCTTCACATCATCATCATATTTTATTTACTCCTATCAAATTCTGGTAGTTTATTTTAACAATAGTAAATTCAATGAGACAATCATTCTGAAATACACAATAAGGAAAAATATATGATGATGAGTGAAGGTTAAAAACTCCTTTTAAAATAAAGAATAACGAATATTATGTTGCTATTTTGTTTCATTTGCAAACTTTCAATAAAAAAATATTTTTACAAACAAAACTTGGAGCGATTACTAGTTTATGGGAAAAGCATCGATAACTGAGTTTATCGATATAAGCAATCCCTAGCTGTCATTTAATTTTACCCCGTATATTCCTAGGTCTGATCATAATTATTTATTTCAGACACGAGTAACGAGAAGCTCCGCTAAGTCTGGTTGATATTAACATAAATTAATATTAAAATATCTTGTAGATGGATATTTAATATGGTAAATTGTAATTGACTGACTTTATTTATAACTTATAACTGACTTGAAAATGTTATTGTATGTTTACCAATAAAATCTGCATTTTGTATTCCATTTGACTGGGTAAAACTATATTGCCTTTGATATGGTATTGTATTGTCAACGTTACGATCGCTCTTATTTACTCGACAGTAATCCCGGCCGAGCTAAAAGCAACACTTACTTCAACATGTCGAAGGCAATATGTTTTTACCCGGTATAATACGAGGCCCAGGTGTAGTCATTGATGTCGTTTGATTGTGCACTGTCTACAGCTGGGGCTCTATTCTACTCGGTAAAACCCTATTGCTATTGACATGTTATCGTATTGTCAATATTATGATAGCTTTTATTTAGTTGACAGTGATTGCGGCCGAGTTAAAAACAATACTACCTACTCAAGCAATTACTTAGTTAAGCCCTCTATATGGCATTGTATGTACCTTTAAAATGCAAAAATATGTGAGGTAATTGCATAATCATAAAGCATTTATGACTAATTTATTATAATACGATAAACAAGATACACGTGAAAGTCGTAAAACTCATAAATATAAATTGACATCAGTGGACCAAGGCGATTTAATACCTAATTTGAACATTCGAACCCGCCCTGCTCTGGTATGCGGGCATTGCGAAATCTTTGGCACACGTGGCTGCGACAAATCATAGACTACACTGCACTAAGTTACAAAACCAATTTTAACATTTAATGTTCGCTATCGCTCATATCATCTCAAGCATGTCATCCACTAATCCTCAGAAGGTCTGACAGCCTTCCAACAGCCGTAATTTCCTTCTTCATCTACCTACAAACAAAACGAGCGTTGGAGAAATTCCTCAAGTATTCGGTTCAACGGCCGAGCTATGGCGGCGTGATCGCTTTGCGTCTGTGTTTAGGCGTGAGTAGCGCGCACGCACACACGGACCTACACTAGTGCCTCTGCAAACACGAGGGAACCGTTACCCCACTATGCTTTGGTTCATAGCTACTTCATCAACCGCCCTGCTGCCACCCAATACTCGAAATTATACTAGGATTCTCAATGATACTAATTTCATTTAAAGCCGGTGCCGAGGAAATATAAATACACGGAGAAGTAAAGGCAATTTAATCCGCGATGCTTAGTACGAACAAGGTGCATTGTGTAACATATTCTAAAGAGACGCTGCATCAATCCTTTCCTTAATAATTGCTTGTCACCCTCTTGTATAGTCAAACACATTAGGTATATGTCCGTCCAGCAGGTATTTTGAGCATAAATCGCGGCTATAATCAGCATCGCGGTGTGTGCGGATTCAGTTTTCTGTGGAACAGGTATCTTCGGTATTTAGGAAACGAACAGTATAAGTAGACAATAATGCACCTGCACCTCAGAGAAGGTAAGTTCAAAACCCAGTTAAAGAGCCATTCGGCCGCGCGGCAGCATCGGCACGCAATAGACGCGCCGCAAGAAAGGGGGGAGGCTAACCGCGGAATGCGATTATATCTCTTTAGATTTCATCACTAGAACAGACGAGCATCTCGTCATTCACTTTACAAAATGTCTAACGCAATGCCTATTAGCAAACTTACTGAAGAAACCATCTCGAAACGCCTGTCAAAAATCCATACAATTATTCATAGATTGAGGTGAGGCGTAATAATTAGGATAGACGAAGACAACGACACATCACATAGATTTTCCTTTTAAAAATAAGCTTTTTAAAATGCATCGATTCAATTTTAACTCCCAAAACAAAGATAGAGGTTTTATACTAGCTTTTGCTCGCGAATTCGTCCGCGTAGAACTCGATTATCGCTATTCTTTTCTTTTTCGGGATGAAAGTATTCTATGTCCTATTCCGGGGATCAAATTATCTCCATAACGAATTTCATAAACAAACTGTAGGTATAATTATCTTTTTGTCAGTTTCATCATTCTATTATTTGCTATCGGAGCATCTTGTGTTATCAGTGTTATCACTATATTTTCTACATACATTAAGATAATTTTTCTCAAAAATGACCGGAAAAGTTGACATTACTAACTCCATACTGAGACGCGAAGTAGGTACATAGTTTACAGACAGTTCCCAAATTAAAAAAAAATTACATTGCGTGCTCGCTACACAAGCCCGCAATGTTGCATACGAATTTCATTGTTATCTAGTTTGTAACTTTTTAAAAAGTGAAAACGGCCATAATAAAATGAGGGCGCAAGTGTTATACATCCATATTTTATTCGAAACGTAACTTTTTTATATGTGTCTGGAATAGCTTGAGGTTTTTTTTCTAAAAAAAGCTTGCGTTTCTCCTTGTCATAAAAATAATGGCGGTAAAGAGTGAGGTTATTTCACGTGAAATTTGTGTTTATATGCGATTTTTTTCTTGCGATTTTTGAGAAAAGCACTAGGTATATATGCCTCGGCAGGAATCGCAATTGCGGGCCTCGTATTTTTAAACGGACTCGCAAGCTCGTCCGTTTAAACCAATTCTCAGCCCGCAATTGCCTGCTTCACTGCCTAGGCAATAATGTACTATTTATCCCCCAAATCGGGGAGCACGGTTCGCGATTCGAGGCACGGGATACATCACACTCCTCGCTTGCTACTCGGTTATCTACTTAGGAACTTGCTTATGTGGTAGCCAGAGACTATGGAAGCACCAGGTTCACCAAATTTCAATAAAATCGGAATAGCGGGTTAGCTGCGGAGGAAAGCGTAACAAACAAACAAACAGAGTGACTTTCTCATTTTTAATATTAAAATATGGATAGTATTTCTCGGTATTAGTATATTTTGATGAAGTATGGATGTGTGCCTTGGTTTGTGAGTGTGCTACTGTAGGTAGTTAGGTATCATCGCCTATGACCACAACGGGAGGTTAAAAGTTGTAATTTGTAATTCTAGATTGGTGGTGTTGGTCGAGTAGATTTTAGACCGACCTATACCTACAACAAAAACACCACTAACATTTCAATTTGCGTAGAAATCCCAACTAATAAAATTTACCGTGAACGCTTGAATTTCTAATGTTTTCTAATGATTGAAGCTTCATTTATTGGTGTAGGTATAAACGCTAATTTTAACTTGCAGCTTGTTATTAAGTAGGAAAAAAAACCACAGTCGAATTAAGAACCTCCTCGTTTTTGAAGTCGGTTAGTAAATAAATAACCATGGCTGGTATTAAACACTCTCATGCGTCATGCAGTTAATATAAACACACCGGGTCAATTATGTACCCGTAGAAATCCTGAGAAGATAGGAAAATACAGAATTCTGAGAACTGTTTTCGTATTTTACTCTTAAACAACATACTCGTATAATACTGAGGACATTAACACCCACTGATTTGATTAAAGTTGACAGTTATCAAAGCTGTGAAACAAACAATGAGATATGCTTCTAGTTCTGAGAATGAATACAAAGGAATATCTGAAACAAGATTAAAGGTCGTCGAGATTGTGTAAGTTTGACCTAAAACCCGGATCCCAATAGATAAAATTTTTTGACAAGAATGTGCTCTCGATAACTCGTTGATTGTTAATTGGGTGGCAGCAGCCTGGTTCTGAAACGGCTTCTGCATCGTAATAAAATGTGGACGCGCGGCGGAAATGGCGACGGACGAGTGTCGAAATATGGCACGCACTATCGACTCACAAATACTATATCTACTGGGTAGGTTATCGGAGGTTCGGCCCGTCCTAAACGAATACACATGATACTTACACGCACAGCGTATTACGGGGGCTCAAGGTGAAGGGAACGTACCGTAAAATTGCGCTCAAAGATAAATCAACAAGTGAAGCTAAGTAAGTAATTAATTACGTAGAAACCTTAGCAACAACATAACATTATTGAACGGAAAATAAAACAATGGAAAACCCAGAATTAAGTAATTGTGATTGTCTAAATAATGAGTATTTGTTTTTTAGTCGAGGATGTTTTCTATATATTTTAGTGGGTATGTTTATAGTTTCCATATCCATAGAACAAGCCTAGCCTAGTTTGAGACTAGGACAGATTGTGATTGTCCCGATTTTTTTTAAATAAAAAATGTCATTAAGTACTTACCTATCATTTATAGCCTCGTTGGTCAGTATTTGTATTTATAAGCACTCCGTAATTTCAATTTATAGTTAGTCCCACTTTCTTCTACTTTACTGCAAAGTTCCATTTACTTCAACATTAAGGAAAAAAATAAGCAAATAATTGGCACAAAAACAGTTCAACTTTTCGTTGTAAGCTCTCATTATAATTTTGCCAGATTTTAATTAAGTCGATATTTAAATTTTCTTACCAGATGAAGGTATAGTCGAGTTCATGAATATGTGTACACTTAAGTACCTTGTCTATTTAACGTCAAGTTTAAACTGCCATACATGAATTAGCGGAACAGCGGAATTTACTATTCACGCCAAAATGTCGCCTTACATAAAAGTCACACAGTCCCTACTTCATGTGCCTGAAAATATAATAATAAATATAGGGACATAAATGACTTATCTTTTAAAAAAAATAAAAGAAAACTGTATATTTATTTGGCTTTCTACACAATGTGTCTACTCCGTGAAATGCGAAAATTTTAAATATTAATACTGTAAGCAGATTAGGACCCAGAATATTCTTTTGTTTGTATCAGATATGAGAGATATGTGCAATTAAAAATATATAATTTTGCATTGTAATCCGAGCAGAATGTGGCGGAATACTGAAACAAAAGAAGTTTTTACCTGTCATAATCATAACCCATGTTCAGAAAATAATTTACGTAAGTATTTAATTTAATTTCATTTAAAATACCAATCTTTCAAAGAAGAGAAGAAAAACCAATCTTAGAATTACTGACTCAGTAGGTCGGTATCTAATAATAATCGTATTATGAATTCAAATACAAAATAATTGAGCAAAAAATGCATGAGGTAGGTTTCTTACCAATAAGGCTAAATTGCTGATTGCATGGTGACGAATTGTGATCTATTTCGAGCTATTCTATACACAGATCGTATTATAATATGGGATGCCCTTATTTAATAGTAGTTTATGCAACTGATGCATAATGAGAGGCCTTAAAATAAGAGTGTGGTTTTATGAAACGAGCGTCACCGAGACATTGTAATCATGCTCGATAATTTCTTTTCTATGTCGTATTTACAGATCGTGTCAGATTGTAATTTGTAACCTTATATAAACTTGCCTTTATATTTCAAGGCACATCAGCACCGATGACTAATTTTATTCAATATGATCCGGTTGATTGTGACAATGATTGTGGAGTTTAATGATATCCTGCAGTAAATGCATGTATACCCTCCTAAGGCCCACCATACAACGAAATTCGCCAATGGAATATGAATCTATTGTGAATGAAGTAAAGTCAATTTTCTAATTTGACAATTTGTCATAAAAACAAAAGAAATTCTACTTTACTTCCTTTTCACTAGTTCAGAATTTCAATGGCCGTATTATGTAGGTACTATTTTTAGTACACACAGCAACACATCTAGCTATACACTTCAGAAATCTGAAATATTGCATGAAAGAGAGTCGCACTAGAATGCATAGAAGTTGACATAATACACATATATACATCTCTTTCTTTTTCTCTCTGCTCTGTCTTTAATGGTTAGTTAGGTGTGATGTTGTGTGTACAAGGAACCTCAGGAGGTTAAACTCAAAAACGTTTTTCGGCTGACATACCTATAACTATGTATGTAGGTAATGGTCAGTAATTATAACAACTGCTAATAAAAAAAAATGTTTTTCCTTTAACAGATACAAAGGAGACCAATGACTACCAGCCTAATTAAGAATCATGAGAGCAGACTTGAAAGAGATGATGCAGCAGACCAGAATGGCCTCAGGACATCGGCATAAAATTCCAACAAACCACAAAGATGAAGAAATAATGGAAAAACATTGGTGTTTATTTGTAAAATAAATACCTACAGATGAATAATGGTATTGTGAACTTGTCTTATTTCTAATAGTAGTTACAGAAGGTCCGGATCGCTACCACGCCTACCACAATTTTATCCTACCTATACCTAGATATTGTAAACATAATTAGAAAATCTGTCGTCTAGTTTACCAAAACATACCTATGATACCTCTTATTTATCGGATACTAAGACCAACTATAACGTCAACAATATCATTACGATATAGAAGCAATATGAGCTAAAACAAATTTGAATTGTTTCCCAGACAATGTGCACAGTTATTGAAAGACAATCGCCAATACCGCCATGGACTGATTATAAGTCTATGGATGTCACATGGGAGGACAATAATGTTAGGTTAGAGTATTTTCTCTATTGTACCTTAAGCACCTTCCACGCGCTTCTGTTAAGTTTCACAAATATTTGTAATCACGTTCTATAAAACGGCTCGAACGATGAATTTGTAGTACCTGTCGGGGTTTACGGGGGCGAAAAATCGATCTGTCAAGTTGTCATCTTCGGGAAAATTCGTTTTCGACCCGAGCGACATTCGGATTTCCAGGCACTGAAGAGTTAAATATGACAGAGAGCAGCAGGTGCTTGTTTGGCTACCTACCCTACAATCTGTTCAATTAATTTATTGGATCATACAGATGCTTCGTCAAATTTTAGTAAACTTTATCGTAACTACATATAAAACGTTGAAAATACCGATAAGTTCTACTTTGTACAACGTCCCACTTGTTTATGTTTTGAATACGATTCTACATGAAGGAACATTCTGAGTGTATAAATATGAAATTGTTTTTTTATTCACGTCGTCACGGTCACGCATAAAGTAACAAGTTTGTTTACATAATAACAGTGTAAATATAATTGATATATTGTGAGTGTTCCTTAAATCGGTGCCGCGACCAGGATTAGAAACCCTAAATGTAACAAAATATGTTTTTATCTATAGCTTATTTTCAAAATAGTTTCAAGTTTACTTTGTTAAAATGTTAAACACCTGCCTGGTCGCAACAAAAATATGATACGAGAAGGTTAGGAGTCGGTGCCCTGTAGTCCTTTGGTACATTGTTGCAGTTTTGCAATGGTCAGTGCATGCTGCAGCCGCGGCAGCCCCGTCACACTGACATTGCGTTTAATCCGGCATTCGGAATGCGGTCGCCGGCCGCGCACCTCCCCGCGCCGACGCCGCCTCTCTCCTCCATGTTTTCTTATCCATTGGCTTCCGGCCACCATATGGGATAGTGGGATAGGACCGAATCTAATAAGATTCTTATCAGCGTACTGTTTTGAACCCAAGTGTCGCATCTTGTCTCACGCAGCGATCAATTGATTGGATGACGTCATAATGTATACAACTACCTCAGTCTAAAAAATAATTGTCTCGAGGAGCAAACCGAAAACAGACTGGTTTTGTATCTACAACAAAAACAAATACCCGAAGCATGTAACTAGTTGGGTGTTGCAGGTACATTTAGCTTTGCTTATACTTAAACATGCTTGGAAACGTTTCCCTTGCCACGTCGCGGCGAAATTGCGTTGTCGTTAAGAAGTAAACAAGTTTTCAACTCACCTTTGTAAAAGTGCCACTGATCGTCAAAAATATCCACAAACGATTGCACTTACAATACGGTTTTAGTCCGTATAACACAATATTCACCACACCAAAACGACAACATAAATAAACGCAGGAGCCACAGATCCGAGTGCCGATCGGTTTCGAGCAGCGCACTCTTTCGTGATTAAAATGCACTGCGTCTCGGGAATATGCACAGACACAGGGCGGGGTTGTCGAATGTCATAAACGGTCGGTTACAGTGGTCAGGAGCGCTCGCAGCGCGGGCGGTGGGATGCGGCACGGGCGCTCTGGTCGCTGCCGCGGACGGGACTGCGGCGCGGGCCGCGGGCGGCGCGCGCTACGGCGGCCGCGGGCGGGACACCGACGTGGCTGCCTGGCCCGCGACATATACCAACGACCACACCGAGACGTCACTAATTCGTGGATACTTCAAAACAAAAACTTAGCAAGATTAAGGCTTTAGACGTGACGAGACTAATTAAAAAAACTGGATGCGCTTTGCCGTCGTGACGTTAGAAGTAACGAGAAACTTCGAGAGAAGTCCCGAGACCTGAAGATTTTTCCACAATGACGCGCGATGCAATGACGATAATGTATTTTGCTATAGAGCAACAGCAATTGCAAAACAGTAAAAGTACCTTACTAAGTTCCTGGCAATCTCGCAATTAATACTTTCTATTCCATTGTTAGAGTGGTTAAATCAGTTATCTGCAGTGATCGAGCGAGATTGGCGCTCCGCCATGTGGCGCTGCACTTGCCGGTACTTTCACCTGTCGCACTCCGCCGCTGCAGTCTGCACATGCACCTTCGGCTCGCTCACACGCGTCACAACACGGGATAACTCTACACCTACCCACATTGAAGTAATATTAGGAAAGGAAATAAAAAACATTCCACTTTTATAACATTTATTCCTCTTCAATGCAAGAGAGTTTTTCGTCGTTATTTGCATCACATACCGATAAGTTTTTTAATCTATCTAATTTAGTCAGTTTAATTTTTGTTGTTTTTTCTTACACGTATAAATGAGACCTTATATTAATACATTTAAAAGACCATTTCCTAATAAGTACGGAGTGTAGAGTTTTGCACTTTCTTTAAACAATATTATAACATGAACTATAGAAAATATACATACATAACTCATCGACAATTGAGAATTGTTCCATTTCATTTAGTTTATTTGTGAACTAAACCCAGTTAAGAAGTTGTTTATCAGGTAACAACATAAAAAAATTGCAATATAATCTATATTTCTTTATATGTCTAATTTAAGCTGTTTTTGATGTATTGTACTTACTAAACTCACTTTTATACACTATATATAACTAGTCATAACAATGACGATCGTGTTAAATCAACTGATTTTACTCGATCTGCGGGGATGTATTCGCTCTCGAGAGGCTGAATAGTTAATGTAAACAATCAAACAATGAGATCGTATAAAACCAATTAATTTGACCCGATCTATAACAATGCGGTTCGAAGGACCAGCGGAGGTCTCATCACAGCCAAGGGAGACAATGCGGCTCGAAGGAGCAGCTCGATCCCGCTACAGCCAGGGGTGCCAGGCGGGGTCCATGCGGCACAGGTTGTCGTGGCTGCTGGCGGCCGTCACCAGCGTGGCCACCTTGCTGTCCGGCCCGTCGAACTGGGCCAGCGCGGTGAGACGATTCGTTATGACCGTCACGGCTTTAGTCACCATGCTAATGATGGTATCATTGTCAACTTCCAAGGGTTTGTTTTCAACGGAGACCCCAGCGGCAGCGAGGCCCGATTTGTCTTCCAAACGCTTCCTGTAGCCGGTCACCATTTCGTCCTTTAGGATCGTGCGGAGGATGGATTGGATCTGCGGATACAGTTTAGAATTGTATTTTTAATTTGAAACCGGTTTACAGATACAGTATAGGAAGGTATAATTACTTTGAAGTTGGGTGTGACGAGGCAGCGCGCTATAGAGATGGCAGACGCGGTGAGCGGCCCCGTGATGCCGATGGTGGTGAGCAGCTCGGATATGTTGGGCGTCAGACGGAACGGCACCGGCCGGTTGCCGTCGAGCTCTCCTGCGAGGTACAACCATTCCGATGAAATATTTAAGCGAAACAGGATAAATAAGGTGGTAAAATAAACAAGAGCGATTTGAGCAAGACATTAGTAGGGCTGGGGCACATGGGATATTTTAATAGCTAATAACAAACTAAAAAAATAAACTGTTTACTTGAGCCCTGAAATTATTCAATGGCAGGCTTCTACCTACTTAGTATATAAAGGAAAAGTGTCATGCTGTTAATCATTAAATAAAAAAGGAAATGAAAAAACTATGCAAAACTTACCAGTGTGTTATCAATATTATCATAATAGCAAAACTAAAAACAAGAACACATCCTACCCATGCAAGAATATTAGTAGTAATAAGAGTATAAACAATTACATTCAAAATCGGCAGCAAAAATCTTCATTAATATGCAATGACATTGACTTAATTCTGTTAAGTTAGTTAAGCTGTTGGTAAAATAAAGGAAAAAAGGCAAACACCCGACTGAATATAACTATACAAAAATATAATATACACTAAAACGTGACTAGCGACTAGTGTGACGCCACCTTATCTTTTTTCCATGATCCCATTTGTTCCATGGAACTTGGCATTTTATATTAAGCTATGATGTAATGTTCAATTCAAATTCGTAGTTCCATTGAACAAATAGAAAGAATGATAAATACCAGTAAGTTCTAATGTCAAAAAGAGCAGACCTGGGCAGTGCTGGTTTAGCACTTCCAGCGCCCTGGGCGAGATTTCTACGGTACCCCCAATCTGTCATTCAAACACATACGAAAAAAGGCAAGGCTTAGAATGAAATAACCGGTCGCAGGCGCACTGAGCGGTCGCTACTGGACCTGGGGGAAGTATCCACTCCATGTAAAATAACAAGAAAGTTATTTGTTTTATCTTGAATAATATGCGAAAGCAATAATGACGGCGGTTAAAACGCGGAATAATGACCAGACCTAACATTTTATGTACCTAGTAAGAATTAAAATGTTTGCATACTAAAATAAAGCTATTTTTGCATGCAAGAGAAGGCAAACGAGCCAGTCAGTTTGTACTGAAATGCCATTAACAATTAAAAAACACGGGAAAAGGAACTATTTTTTCTAAATTGTTGAATAGTAAGGTAGGGTATTACGTTAATGTTAAGGTGGGGTTATTGCGTCTACGGGGCAAGTGCGAAAAATCGTATATTTTTAGGAGATATTATTTGACGCACTTTCCCCGTAGACGCACTTACCCCACCTTACCATTAATGTAATCAATCATACATCTCAACGATTATTTGGTCTTGCAAAGTTAAGTACTAGCAAATAAACTTATAACGATCTAATGCTTCTCGTCTATTGTGCATCTACTTATCTATGGTGCTTTTATTTATAAGTTCTACATTAACGCTCAAAACACCGGTATAACCACCAAATATTTTTATGGTTGATCCACTAGAGCTGCATTGAACTGTATGAAGTAGGTATATCAAATCATTCCTCCTCATAGTTTATTTTTGTTTACGATAAATTAGTTACTTATGTGTCAAATTTAAACTTGTTAAGTAAGTGGACGTTTACTGGACGCCCAAAGCGTTTAGTTTATACCAAAAAGATCTCACTCTCATACAAAACGACATCTAGTTAACTTAGCAAAAATTATAAACAGAAGTAGAATATTCTTTGCCTACTGTTGCAAGTCAGAATACAGTGTCATGACCTGTCCAAAGACTTTCTCATTCAATATCTTTATTAGATGTGTGAAGCTTTTAACAGTGTGTTCAACCTGTACAGTTTATTCAATTGCAATAAAACTTGGTATAGCCTATTTTCGTGTTATTTGAAATAAAAAGAAACGTGTGGAGATACCATATTACACACTTTTATTTTTTGGACCTTAGGGTAAGCTGCATTGATGAGAGTGTAACAAATGAAATTTATGTTACACGCGATTGATGCATATTGATGCATATTTTCTGACATACATATTTTCACGCCTGTCTCCCAAAGGGGTAGGCACAGACTATGGAACGCCAGGTGCACCGGTCTAAACATACAACTTTCGCTTCCTCTACATTCAAAAAGCCTAGAGCTTAGTTTGGCACTAGGTCAATTTGTGTGAGATTGTCCTCTGATATTTATTTATTCATCCTAACTCCACACATATTTCTCAGAGCTCTTATTTCAACAGCATTAATCCTGCTTTTACTCTTCCTTCAATATCTCCGTACCATTTTCTATCACCCCCCAGTACTTTTTCATAACTATAAACCTGTTTCAGTTTAGGTTTGCTTCGAAACTTTGTGAAAAAAATAAGGTTGCAAGTTGCAAGGAAAGGGCATAGCATTAAGCATAGTATAGCTATTGAATGTCAGTGAACAAAAGGCGAATGCTTTAGCGGCAGCTCTTGTGCATGGACCTTAGCAGAGCTGGCTGGGTGTGGTACCTGTGGTGTCGTCGACATCGAACTTGAAGTAGGAGACGTTGAGCAGGCCCGAGTCCTGGTGCACGTACAGCATGTCGGGGTTGAGCCGCGTGAGGTGCAGCACGTACTCCGCGAAGCCGGAGAGCGCCAGCTGCAGCGTGAGCATCTTCCTGAACGTCCAGTAGTCCGTGGGGGCGCTGAACGTCGCCGCCGCCCACTCGCGCAGCATGCCCTTTGGCACCATCGTAGATTGCACCTGGGACACAATTTTAAACTGAGATTTTGCCTATTTAGTTTCGCTACGTTGGTGAATCTGTGTACATATCGCATCCTGGACTGGTTCTGACACTAGTCTTAAGCCGCAAACGAACATAGAGCAACCCGTTCTCATACTAATAACGCGTCCCCCACGCTTTGCAACGTGTCACCTCTACCTCTGCTCTCTGTGTGTTTGCGCTTATATACTGAATGCGGGACAAGTAGTTATGACTCCTTTGAATTAATAGTATGACTTGCCAGATTCTCAAAACACCAGGTAAGAGGTATCAGGTAAGACAATCAACGATACCTTCAGTAAAAAGGTAAGTTTCGGAATACCAGTATATTAAACAATCGCACGTTAAATCCAACAGTGACACTAAATTACGATAAAATCTATTTGAATAGTGACATTATTGCGGTTAAAAATAATCAATGAATTCTTTTTTAACATAGTGTCACTGCTGAATTGAACGAGCGTCTGGTATTTTAAAATATAGTATTCCGGGAATGAGCGTTGATAACGTATAAATCTGTGAGTTTTCAGTACTTGTTAAAAACCACTCTAGAGTAAGAGTTTTTAGCGAACCCATAGTAACAGGTTCTATCATCAACGTAGACCGGCAGACTAGACTAACCTCCCGTAGAATATCGCGGAGCACCTGGTGCGAGGCCTGCGAGGCGCGCGCCTGCACGGCCGCCAGCCGCTCGTAGTAGCGCGCCACCGGCGCGTCGTACTCGACGCCCCTGCGCACACATACCACATTAACTCTCCGCATAAAGTTCAAGTACGTGAGTAAATAAGGAAAGTCCTCCGCGCATCCTCTACCACCCTCCTTTTATTTCTATTTCATTACAACCAATACTATGAGAACTTTCTTGTCTGTGTTAGTAGGTAAAATCTGTACTGTAATGTTATTACAGTATAGATTTTGGTAAGGTTGATGAGTTTAAATTTGGAATAGCTGTCAAAACTCAGGGGTGTCTATTCTAGTATTCCTACAGTTATCGACTCGAAACGTGAATTCAGTATGTTTTTTTAAATATAAACCGCATGACATTTGATCTCCAGTGACTCGAGAATAGGGACTTCATTCCTTTGTCTATGATTAAAAAGAAACGATTGTGCGATTATAATTGCAATTGAATGGAATGATAACTTAATTTTATTTTTCTTGCTGGTCCCCAAACATTGAGATCCCCTAAAATGTCACTTTGACAGTGACGTAACTTTGTTTAATTTTTTTCTGTGGGAATAAAAATCCGACCTTAGCGGTTCCGAATTCAAATGAGCGTGAATATTTGTTTCTTAGTCATGGATGTTTTCTATGTATTTAATTTAAGTATAAGTATATTTCTCTATAAAAGTATTTATATCGAAGTCTAGTACCCATAGTACAAGCCTAGAGCTTAGTTTGGGACTAGGTCAATTAGTATGACATTGTTCCCTGATATTTATTAATTTATATTCTTTTTTTTGCGTTATTCAAGTACCTGTTGGCGCACTCGGTGCGATAGATGTCCAGCAGCGAAATTGAACTGGGGTTGTCTTCTACGAGACGCATCTGCGGTGAGACCGAAACGACACGCGGTACTGTGAAGTGCAGGAATCTTCTGGATGTTTCCTTCTGCTTGCCCAGGTAGTGGTTGAGCATCCTGAGTAGCTGCAGCACGCGCTCCTCGCGGCGCGCGTCGCCGAGCCCCGAGTCGTTGACGACGAGGTACGGGTAGATCTTGCCGTTGTGCCCGCGGATGTACAGCCGCCGCGCAGACGTGTTGTGTTTCTGCACGATCTCCACGCGCGGCATGAACCGCGCTATCCGCACGTGGTAGTGAGTGTGCTTGGGGAGTAGAAACTCGCCCGGTAATTCCACCTCCGCCGTTTTTAGACTGAAGTTGGAAAGGAATCTGCATTTTTCTTCTATGAGGAACGATCTGAAAATAAAGTTATAGGTAGAGGAGTATGCCGCAGGAAGTCCTAAGTAACCTTATATTTGGCAGAGCCATCGTATACATACTTGGGTAGGACTTTGGTCTTGGCCTCGAGTATCTTGACCCACTTGCGCAGCTTTTGGATGAGGTTCTGTAGTTTCATAGCATTTGGCTGCGTGAAGTCGAAGTCGGTCGTGAACTGGGTCTTCATCTTCTGGAACACTGGGTCCTGCACCGTGGCCTGAGCGCGGCGCGCTAGGCTCTCGGAAGCTGTTTATTAAATGTAATTCATTAATATCAAAGAGCAGTCAATTAATGTTACGTAATACAACTAAATAGACCTGACTCGTCCTAATTTATTTCAATATATCTATCCTACTTTATTTCGCACAAGACATCGTTTTTAGCGTGGAATGTATTTTTGTCAATAAATACTATTATTTATTACAAAAAAATAACAAAACAGATTTTTTATTACATTAAATATGGTTTTGGGACAAGATTTTGTTGCTAACTGTACTTTTTTTGCCAAATCTTTTTCTGATTGAGTCTTAAAATTGCGAAATTTTTGGTCATGGCTCCTATCCCGCGTAGTTTGACGCAGCTCTAACCGTAGTGATGGTGGTTGGTGGTTTTTATAATGGACGTTTGTAATTCATTTCATAGTTAGTTGATGCAAAAAGTGTTTATACTGATTGAAGCGCACCCGGTCCAAATATTAGCCCATTCCGTTACCGGGAACTGAGTCAAATTTAACTTTCAAGATAAATAAAAGCATGTAAAAATAAGCAGATCCCGTGGCAACAGTATTTTTCTCTTTGCTATTCTATCAATTTGGCAAGGGTGCGTATCTACTCACATAACTTTTTAAGTCCAATTATCGGAAGTCCGAAAATGTTTCGCATACCATTTTACATCATAATGATCTCTTCATATTTTTTTTAAATACTAACGATCGACACTCATAACATAATCATCTGAATTCATAATATCACTAATCATACACCTAGTTTATAATAATATTTGTTTTCATATATGTTCTTATACTAACGATCGAAAGTCCTAAGCATTCTAATTTATAACGCTAATATTCATAAATTTGTGTATACTAATATTTGTTTTCATATATTTTCTTATGCTAAATGTATTGTGTATATATGCGTGCTCGATAATATGTATTGGTTTTTTTTCAAAGTTTTTTAAAGCGTCATCCTTCATTGCGTTTATAGTGTTATGTACCTGTAATGGAAAAAAAATAAAAGGATATCAATAAAAATAATGAACTATAAACAATCTACTGGTGGCGAGCGAGCGAAGCGAGCGAGCAAGACCTCTCTGGACAGAACCGACTCGGATAGGTTAGGTTAGAAGCGAAGCTTCGCTCCCACCATTTGTCACATCCCTTGAAAATATTGCATTGTTAAAGGACAGTTGTGTAGTACACGGTAGGCTCAGTATGTTCTTAGTAACGTCAATATTAATAAAAAAAATATGATAACTGTCTGTTATGAGCAGAGGTCGGAATTCTCGTAGCATTTTTGAGGTGTCATAGGGACTTCTCGTTTATCGACTTCCGATTATATATATTTTGTCGATACATTATAGACCACAACACAACATAAGAAAAGAAGATTAAAAGTAGAGGTAAACAACAGGCAGTCTTATCGCTAAGGAGCCATCTCTTTTAGATAACTTTTGAGTGGCTGAAAATGTTAAATAGAGATCAGCAATGAAAGCAATTAAAAATTTATAGTTAACAATTATACATTTAATCAGTTCAGTTCATCCACAAATTATTTATAAGAAATAATAAAATATTATTATTTTAATTTCTATTCAGAAATTTCCTAAAAGTTGGTATCCAAAGGTTATCTCGAAGAGATCGCTCAGTCGCGATAAGACTGCATGTTGTTTATTTCTTCTCGAAATCATAATTATTTTACATAGGTATTGTATTTTGTATTTATCGATATACATATGTATAATCGGAAGTCGATAAACGAGAAGTCCCTATGACAGCTCAAAAGTGCTACGAGAATTCCGACCTCTGGTTATGAGTTCCGTTGGTAGGAACAAAAATGTATGTAAACAAAAAGCATGAGGAAAAAAATTATGAAGAGTGATTATTATGAATACAAAGCGGTAGTAAAACAAAAAATAGGAGTAAACATTTTATGTAAGTCAATATGGACCAATTTGGCAATCAGCAAAAAATAATGAGCGCCCAATTTGTCAAAAATAAGAAGAGAAAAAGTGGACATCGACCTCCCCAAGAACAGTCATCGTAATTTAAGAGCTACTCCTGACTGATAAGAGGTAGTGAAGCTGGAGACGAACAGAGAAGAATATAAAACGTAAAAAAGTATCCTTCTATTCCACTAAAATTGTAAATGAGAATGTTTCTGATGGTATTGGTCTTTCAATCACGTATTAACAAGTAAATGATTAAAGGGATTCAGATAATTTATGCCCTGAAATAGCGCATAGAATACTTTTTGTTTCGGGAAAATTGTCAGACTAATAAATTTGAATAACGATAATAGAGTTTCAAGGGCAAAGGTTAGTAAATGTAAGAACATAATTTATAAAGATATATGGCGTTAGCACGAGACCGGGTAAAGAGGCGTAAAAATGAAAAAAGGCGTAATGATGATAAAGATAAGTGATGTTGAATACTGACTGATCCCAATACCGACGCCGAAGGTGGAGACGACCTTCTTGACGAAGTTGAGCGTGTGCGGCGTCACGGTGGCGTCGGCCACGGCGGCGCGGTGGTGGAAGGCCACCACGTGGCACTTGGCCAGCCCCGCGCGCAGCTGGCGCAGCACCTCCTCGTACCAGTTCTCGCGGAACCAGACCATCTAAACACATTACATACAGATAATGGGTGAATCAACTTACCTACACGATTTCTGACACCTGCGTACCAGTACCAACTTTTAGATAAATTTATACTAACTGAGCCCTTTTCAAATGCTTTTGTGATTTAAAATAGTTTTTAAAAGGAATCCTAAGTACAATAAGAGCATTACAATAGATCTTTTTCAACAAAACATGATCTCTTATCACCTGCAATACCCGACAAAATCATGTGGGTAGAAAAGTTGATTGACCCTGATAAATAGGCAACTAGCAAATTAAAAAATATTTGAGATCTTACAAAACCATTACACATACATACATACATACCTTCACGCCTGTAATCCCAGAGTAGGGTAGGCAGAGCTACAGAATTACCAACAACTTTAAAAACTTTACACAAAAACAAAAATATTACATTTACAAACAGATGGTCACTACAGTCTACGGCCTAGGCCTAATGGACAATTTAATCCGTATTTCAATCAGTTCACATGACAATTATTTAACCTATCGAGAAAGTTGTCAATGACCTGTCGAAGAGCAGAGGGGTAGATCTTCCTCTGCACCTGCATAATCTTCGAGCAGCGTCACTTCGGCACTTGGGCAGCGTGGCCTAGACGGGCTTGACTGTGTGTGTGTGATATGATAATACTCGCCTGGTCAACGACGCCCTCAAGCGACGAGAGCACAGTGGGGTGGATCTCTCTCTGCAGCTGCATGATCTTCGAGCAGCGCCACATGGGTAGCGTGGCCTTGATCGGGCCTGTTTCGCTTCCCGTGGGGCCGCCGCTGGCAGACGATGCGCTCTCGCCTGCTGCTCTGCCCGACTGACAGAAAGCATCGCCACAATTTAATACCACTACTCTAAGTCGGAATAAAGACTTTTATTTCTTTTGAAATAAATAACATTTTGTATCAGTTTACTTACAGTAGTAGCAGTAGCAGCAGACTGGTGTGGTAAATTCTCCGCGGTTTTATGCCTCTCCCGTTGTTCTATTTTGAGTGTTAAGTATAAGGTTCTGATGGGGAAGTACACTGCTTGCGGGTACAGACGTCCAACCTGCGACAGCAAGTTAATTATTACAGCCTTCTTTAAAGGGAATCTTTGAAAAAGTGTTGTATGCAAGACTACTTAGCTTTTTGGATAAAAATAAGATCTTAAAAGAAGAACCACACGGTTTCAGAAAATGTAGAAGTACATCTCTTGCAACATTTAAATTGATTAAACGAGTACTAGAATGTATAGAAAAAAAGTCAGCTGTTGCAGTTTTGTTCATGGATATGAGCAAAGCATTTGATTTTGTTTGTCACAAGAGGCTATTATCTAAACTGTCTAGGTGCGGCATACGAGGTCCTGCACTAAATTGGATCGAGTCATATCTAAATAACAGGACTCAATGCGTTGAAACTTCAAGATATTGCCCAATAAGTAAAACTATGGTATCGTACCGGTCGCCATTTATATCAAATAATTATGGAGTACCCCAGGGTAGCATACTTGGCCCCTTGCTCTTTTTAATTTACATTAATGACTTACCGAACTCCCTTTGTCATGATTGTATATTATTTGCGGATGACACAACAATAATTATTGAAGAAAAAGATAAGTGGACATTTAATAATGACATTAATACAGCTTTAGCTCAGACTGTTGAATGGTTGACCATGAATAATTTAAAAGTTAATATTAGTAAAACTAAATTCATCCAATTTCGTAGCGCTCAAAGTCAACCTGTAAAAGTAAACATTAGTTATCTTGGTCAAACCATAGAGGAAGTCTGTTTGGCCAAATTCTTGGGAATTAACATAGATTGCTTCTGTAAATGGAAAGAACATGTAATGTCTGTCTGTTCGCGAGTTAATAAATTTATCTTTGCATTGAGAAGAGTAAGCCAAGTTGTATCGATTGAAGCAGCTATAACGGCATACAATGGTTACGTGGATTCCATATTCCGCTATGGCATCGTTATTTGGGGAAATGCTGTTAATAATGAAAAGGTATTATTAATACAAAAACGATGTATTAGAAATATTTTTGGCCTACGTCAAACTGACTCATGCCGTCCCTATTTTATAAAATATAGAATACTAACTGTGCCTTGTCTATAATATACTGGCGGTCTGTGTTTTTGTTTTTAAGTACAAGAACTTGTTTAAACAGAAGCAAGATGTATCTTCTCGAGCATTAAGGTCTCGACATAAGAATAAGATCCACAAGCCATTTACCAGACTTAAACTCTCTTCAAGCAATACTTATCTGATGTGTATAGACATATTTAATAAACTGCCGGACGCATTTAAAGAGAAGAACCTCAAGCAATTTAGTGATTTGACCAAAAAATTGTTGATAAATAAGTGTTATTACAGGGTGAGAGACTTTCTTTGTGATAATTTACAAGATAGAATATAGAATAATAATATTGTTTTTTTTTTATTGACATGTTTAGAAAAAAATAATGCTAATATACATAATCAAATAATAATAATATAACACAATATAAATAGTTACAAAAGTTCCAGTTAGATATTAAAATTGTATGTGGTTTAAATGTATAATTTAATGTTATTTGATTTATGTTTTATTGTTTGTTATAGTTTTAATTTTTGTAAGGCGTGTACACCTGTAAGGGTAGGGTTAAGTGAAACATAATTATAAGCGAATGTACCTGCAAACTGTAACCTTAATCTATACGCAATAAATAAATAAAAGGACGACTTAAAAACACAATTAATTCAAAACTTATACGCACGTGACTAAGCAGGTTCAGTATGACGTTGCCGTCATACTGCACAAGGCAGGCCAGTAGCTGCGGGATCCAAGGCAGCCACTGCACGGGCGGGACTCCCACTGAGTATTTGTCTAACGCGTCCGCTAGGCTGTTCTTTTCATCGTAGCTTAGCATCCAAAGAACCTATAAGCAACGGTAATTTTTAAAATAACTATACTCACTTTCTGAGATCAGAAGACAAATGACAAAGTATAACCTTGTTTTTCTTTGTTGAACTTACTTTAGCGCAGTACTTCCTTGACTTTGATTCGTTGGTGTGCCGGCAAGCGTGCAGGAAGCACGTCATGGCCGACACCCCGACGGCGATCTGCCGCGGGTCTCTTATAAATATCTGCTCCAGATAATCTCCCCACAGTGCCCACGCTTTTACAAGAGTGTCGTGTAGTTGCACCGCCGCGGCGAACGCTTTGTTCGCGTCTTCGGAACGTCCTAACTGAGCTAATAGCAGTCCTTTAAACGCGTAGAACTCCGCCGTCATTTCTTTAGTGAAATATTTAAAGTTGGTTGACTCTATCATGTCTAGGCCTTCTTGGAGCTCATCCTTGCCCTCGGTCCAGGACATCTGGATGTGGCACTTGACCTGCTGCCGGATCTTCTGGAAGCAGTCGACGATGGGCACGCTGGGGATTGTATAGATACGATGCAGCGAGTCCAGGCACACGCCGGACAGGCTATGTTTCCTTGCTATTTTCGCGAAGTGGATTATTGCCTGAAACAAGAAAGTAATATTTATGATTCGGTAGTTTCAGATTCAGATTCAGAATCAGATTTTACTACTCAATATAATACAGTATAAAAAACATGACATGTCATGTCAAGTTATAATGTCAATACTATCAATACTAATACTCTAACTAAATTTTAGGTCATGGTCTGTATTCGAATTTGGATTATTGTAAACGCTCTATAAATAATAAATAAATAAATATCATGGGACAGAACCACTGTCACCTCACTAGCTGCACGACACATTCACGATCGTGAGCCGTGTACAGAAGTCCGTGTTACCTGCGCGCTGGCATGCACGCCGAGCATGCTGTGGTTGGAGGCGTGGTCGGTCTGCGAGTCGTAGTGTGACGCGATGAACTGGTAGTGGTGCTGGCGCCACGTGAAGATAGCGCCCCAGTGCGACAGCGGGTCGGCCACCACGGGCAGCCGGTTGCGCCACGTCTTCACGATTGCCTTCATGTCGTGTAGAGATGTCGGACGGCTGTGCAGGAGACCCTAGAAATCAAATGAGTAGGGGTAGGGGATAGTCCAATACCACGTAACAAATTCAATAAGGTGTAAAATGCAACTGTGTAAGGTGCAACTTACTAAGTGAGTCAGTGCACCTTACATTTTGTACCTTGTAGATTTGTTATTTATAATAGTTATGCGATATTGCACTAGAAATCTACAATGTAACACAACTAAGTCTGACTAAAGATAATAGCTAAGGCTATGGAGTCTGAAGTTAACACTTTTTACTAGGTTAAAAGGTGTTAACTTACATGTAAACAGGTATTAACGAAAAACTAGCCTCGAATAGCATTTACTTTAACATTATTTTTTGCGGGATGATAGACGATGACGAAGAAGCGGTGCTAGCGGAGGCGAGCTGTGTAGCGAAGGGAATTGCGTGCTACTGATGGAAGGGCCTTTTGCAGGGTTTCCGTCCGGATTGCTACCATCATACTCTTTAACCTGTTGCCGAACATCAGGGTTTGTTTGTTGTGTTCTAAAGTGGTGGTATGTCCCCGTTGAAACGACTAGCATAGAGGCATTCAATTTAAGTCGTCAGAGTTGGCACTGCACTTTCAGCCTGAAATTATCATTGTAAGATTTCAAATGTCCATAGCAAAGCCAACACACCATCAGCTAGCCAGTGTGCTCGTTTGTCTTTTCCATGCCATAAAAAAAACTACTCTTCATTTACCATCAGTCCCTTCGGCCTCCCCCAACATCTGCCACTCCGTGAGACGATCACGCACCAGCTAACTGTCCAGATAACGCGAGTGAGTACTGCTACTCGAGCTGTGTAGACTCACGGTGTGTATCTGCGCGGCCTCGCTCAGCTCCATGAGCTGCTGCGCGGCCCGCAGCAGCGGCAGGTGCACGTGCGACACGACGCGCGGCAGGCGGCGCCACTCGCGCAGGCACTGCGCTGCCGCCGCCTCGGCGTGCCGCTCCACGCCGCTCAGCTGCTGCTCGCCGCCCGCGCAGATGCAGAGGTACCCGCGGTACAGGTTCACCAGCCACGCTGAAAAGTATATTTTCGTAAGGCCTAGTGTGCAGAATGCACTATTTTCTCCCCCCTACTAAAGAGTCAGAAGAATATCACGCATTACGAGTATTTCACTAAGTTCAAGAGTGGCTCGGTAACGAAATGCCTCCTGAAATGTGGCGTTGGAAGCGAGGAGCTGATGGAACTCTCGATGGAGGAGCTGATACCACCACTGGTCCTCTAGCTCCTGACACAGTGCCTATATATTATCTCGTTGTCCCTGTAGCTCCTAAAGTATTGATCTTAGAGTAAAAATGAATATAACAAATTTTGTAGAAGACTGGGTAAACATGGATCTACATTTAAAAAAATACATTATATCAAGAAAATATATATCATATAAGCCAGATGTATTATCTGTTGGGAATTCTCAGTATGAAGTACATAAATAAGGGAGTTTCTTGGTCAACTATGCATTTTCTAATCATAGAACACCTTATATTTCTTGCTTGTCGCTCAGTGCCTCTTTGGTTACTGACACGATAGAGAGGGATTACCAAGCGACAAACAAGTCGCGTGCAAGATGTAATAGCCGCCATGATAGAAGGTTATATTTTTATTTACTAACTATAATTTACCTAATTCCTTAGGACAGTTGTATTCCACTTCAGCCAGAGCATCTTTCATAGTGGGCCAGTTGGGATTCCGCCACGAGCTCTCAAGTATGAGGAAGGGGTCGCGAACGCTGCGAGTGAGCCCCAGCTCTAGAAGCGAATCCCACTGGTTCAATTCCTTGGCGCATTTGATCCAGTGTTGGGTCCACAGCGTGCACTCTTTGTGCATGTTGTAAGTCGTCGGGTTCACTGTGTATTCTTGCTTCAGTTTACCCATAGCGACGTCGTATGCAGCCTAAAACAATCACAATCAAGATAACTACCTAAGCCAACAACATAACAAACGCAGTTAACCACTTGACAGTTCAGCTTAAGGTTTTGTTTTTTTACTTTAATCCTTGGTAAAAACAAAGTAGTCAGAATAAAATAAAAAAGAAAATTATTTATTTGTTCAACATAAGCAACCCAAGGTCTTACAGGATAAAATATTTCACTATGTAACATCACAAAGCATGCAAATTGAAAATGCTAGACGCAGTCAATTAGATACCAACCGCATCCCGGCGTATACTACGTTATCGAAAGACTGTCAAGAACTCAATGTCAAGTACACTAACAGAGAGCGAGCATCTGTATCATAATATTCATAATCCAAACACTGTTTATTACAGTTCTGATAGTTCGCGTGTGTATAGCGGATTTGTTAAGTTTCTCAACGCGTTATTTTTATTATACAATGTTAGTCCCTTTCCAATATGAGTTTGAAAATCGTACAAAAGCTACACTTACCTGCGCTTGTTCATAAAATCCTTGTTGCTCGTAGGCAATCGCAAGATTCGTATCGCGGTAACGGGCATGCTTCTGCCACAGCCCAGACCACATATCTTCCTCTTGCAGCAGCTCGTACATATCACTTAGCGAGTCCAGCATTTCCTGGAAACCAAACAACATTGTAACTACACTCATTAAAAACATTATCGTAGACTGAAATGTAGTACATTTACTTACGGTTGGTGTAGTGGACTCAACGTCATAGTCGTAGAAATCAACTTGTTCTAAAACCGGGCGACCGGCCGCCTGGTCTATAGCCATCTGCTCTAAGTTGAGAGTCATTCGGTGCCACAGGTTATGTGTCTTTCCCAGGTATTTCATCATTGGCCTGCGATGACAAAACGTTCAATGATAATACCAATATTTAAAAAAATATGCAATGATTTTTAAAAGTTGTTACTTACGGTTTGATGCTAATAGGTGGATTGCACCTCGCGAGGGCTTCTATGAATGTGTTTAGAGCGCTGAGCGGTTGATCTCTCTGTATGACATGGACTCCGGAGATTATAAATGGTACGATCTCGTTCATTATTGTCTGAAAGAAAGACTTTTATTAAAATGACATAAGAGAGAGACACATGATAACGCGGTATCATAATCCAAAAGAGATTAAAATATTCAGTGTGTCTATATTTAATGCCGAGCTGCGCCTTTTATGCTCAGATGCAAACGAGCATTTTTGAAATGCGCGATTGCAGCGAGATAGAAACGTGTGTAAAGTTAAAGACCGTTAGCGACTGCATAGCGATAGCGCCGCTGCTACAGAATCGCTGTAACGTCGACACATGTAATGTAAAGTTCAAAAATATGTAGGTATCGAAATAATCCTCTCATAAATATGATACGAAGTTATTATGACACTGGAATAAGATGCATTGGGACATATTTTTAAGATGTGTTTTTTTACACATTTTTACAATTGTTTCGTTCCCCACGTACTTTCCAGAAATGTCAAGCGAGGCAATCAAGTAAGTAGGTCCATAGAGTAACGGTTATACTGACGGGCAGCTGCGCCGAGTCGAGGCTGGCCCAGAGCGCGGGGAAGAGCCGCAGCCAGGTGTGGTGCGCGAGCGCGTCGTCCATGTGGCAGAGCTGCGCGCACGCCACCACCAGCTGCTCCGTGCGCACGCGCCGCGCCAGCTCCAGGAACTCCGCTTGCTTGGCTACTATCTGGTTCAGGGTTCGTTGTCTGGAACCATTATTCATTTGTCACAATATCGGCTGAATACAACCTTAACTGTCACAGTGAGCTACAAAGGTCACTAATACCATGGTCCAATAAAACGAGGTCTTCTCTTCCGAAACGGACACTTTCTACGTCATAAAAAAGTTGCCATAAATAACAGGGTTTTTTTTTACAAAAAGGTTACATTACAATGTGGAATTACATCCTGATACTACAAGCATCACCGGATTCACCAAACTGGCCGGTTACAAATCTATCATTTGATGCATCTCGTCATACTATTCGAACCTATGGGAATATTATATTTCGCTCCCGCTCGGTATCACGTTATATTACGCTATGATGCATGCACCAATGATTTTCAAAATGTCGCGGTAAAAGTTGAAAATGTTATTTTTTTTGTAAAATGTAAAATTGTTAAATGCTCTATTCAATTCTATTTTCCTAGCGCTGTTTAGCCCATTAGCTATAGGCGTTTTTAAATAAAAACTCGCTTGCAGAAATATTGAAGTTATGTGTCAAACAGTACTGATTTGTTTACATCTTTCGCCATTTCTATTGACCCTGACTTTACAATGCTACCATTTTCCTAATAACTATCGGCAATATTAATTTTTCTATGACACCCGAGCGACAAAGATAGCTAGCTTAAAGTATTAAGCTGGGAATACTGTACTCGTATAGTCATAACGCCTAGGAGGAGGCAATTTTCGCTTTACCTAAAAACACAAGCTCACAAATCGTCATTACGTTTTCCCTCTAAATGGACGAAATACTAATAATTGAAATTAATATCTGTAAATATATATTTCCACTCACACCATGACTCCGTTTTCACCCTCACTTTTTAAGGCACTCGTTTGACTGTACTCACAAGCCAAAATAACAGGCTCATGTTTTATTAAAACTCTTTACCAAGTAACCCTGTTTTGCTCGCCGGTGAAATTTATGAGCCCTAAAACTACTTCTGCTCTATACAGACCAGTAACTTCTTACGGTACAGATAGCCTTACCTGTTGGGCACATTCTTGACGTCTTCTTTCTGATTGGAACTAGAGTCCAGATCCATATCAAGAACATCTTCTTTGTCCGGGTCCAGCGAAGAGTCTCCGAAGCTGTCAGAGCTCTCGTCCTTTTCAGCGCTGAGGATTACGAACGACTTGCGGTCTTCACTATCAGCCCAGTTAATCACGGCCGAAATGCTAGGCAACAGGTATTTTGAGTTCGACAGGTGTATTTGAGAAGCTAGAAGAAAAGAAATCAGTTAGATTTGGCTACCTACTTAGTTTGCAAGCTCTTAAAAAGTGCTTCGGGTTGGTACTTCTCTCTCACATTCTCTTAATAAGAGCGTATGAGCGCGAGTGAGAGACCAGTACAAACCCGAGGCACTTTTTAAGAGCTATCGCACTATACTATGTATTCTTATCTTTGTTTATAGCTTTCCGGTTGAAACTTCGTTTGTATAAAATCGATATCATTTAATTGAATAATACACAGTACCATATTACTAACTGCCGCATTTCTAAATAACTTCAATTAACCGAACAGGGCCCCGATACACGCTCCAAGAAATCTTTTTTTTGTCATAAACATTACTTTAAACAATGACTGTCATGTTTAAAAATGCCTTAATTCTCATATGAATTATGAATGATTAATCTGATTTCCATATGTCGAACAAATCATGAACATGCCTTTTTTTATATACTTACTAGACACGCAGGTAACGAGCAGCAGCTCCAAACACTGCTTGATCCAAAAGTGTTGTCCGATGTGCTCCCAGTTCTGCGAGCAGATGATGTAGAGCAGGCGGTCGAAGATGCGGCGCCGCACGCTCTGGTCGTACACCTCGAAGAACTTCGCGCGGATGTGGGGCTGCGGGCAGCGGAGCCCCGCGAGGAACGCTGGCTCCAGCTTCATAGAGAGCTCTGTCATTTTTAGCTGGTCGTCTCTAAGGAGAAAAAGGATGTAAATGTTTTAAATTTTTGAAGCAATAATTGAAATGAACTGAACTGATACTGGACTGGGGATAAATAAGATACCTACGTATCTATCTGTCGATGTCAAGTTTAAATTTATGACATATTGTTTGTCTCGTGAAAAAGGGTATAGTGTTATAATATAACTATTCGGCCGCAGTATTGGTAAAACGAGTTTTTTTTCTTCACTTTCTTGTATTTTTATAGTAAACAAAAATAAATTTTAATACATATGTTATGCCGTGTGGTTGCCGGCTTAGAATTGTGCCACTCCATGTCTTCCCGTGGAAGTCGTAAGAGGCGACTAAGGGAATAAAGGCTTGTAGTACTGTTAGGCGATGGGCTTGCTACCTGTCACTAATATACACTGTTAAACATCTTAGCCTAATTGTGCAAATTGTGGTTACAGAGTTATCAACAAGTTTTTCGAGTTGTTGGTAATTCTGTAGCTCTGCCTACCCCACTCTGGGAATGAAGGCGTGAAGTTATGTATGTATGTATGTACATATGTTGCTATGTTCAGGAGGCAAAATCCTCTCGATTCCTATAGTAATTTGCAGGTGTCGCAAAAATGAAATGTTATCAATTATTTATAATAAATTATTCACCAGAAAATAAAGTATACAGATAGGCAACTATCATTTCGCACATAAAATCATTTACACGGCGCCTTACAAAAACAACATGAACACTAACCTGTACACATAATTGATCAGATCCAAGAAGTGCCCGTTCAGCTCTAAGTCGTCTGGGAACCTCTTCTCCACGTACTGCATGAGCTTGACGAGCAGGATGGACTTCTCTCGGAGCGAGGGCGCGGCGCCCACCGTGCCGGTGCTCGAAGCCGCGACCGGCCCGCGCCATTTTACCCACTCCTCTACCATTCGGGTTATGGCTTTCATTACCTAAGTAATAAAAAAATTAAATTAATGAAATTAATAAACAGTGTAGAATAATATGCTTCATTGGTCTTTAAACACCGTGCATAGTTGACCGAATAATTGATCTGCCACCTTAAGGTTTAACCTTTAACCGTTGGACCGCCCTATGTGCACCACGTGATGAACGCAACTGTTATATACAATGTTATAGTGTTCTTTGATTAACGTTATGAGATGACAAATACATTAATTTTGCTGGCACGTTATAAGACAACGTCGATTGAAGTGTATATAGGAAGCTGTGTCAAAGTTGAAAGATCACTTGTTTATGTCGGGTTCCTATATTCAATCCGAGGATAGATAAGGCTTACCTCGGGTTAAAATTTGACATTTGCCCATACAAAATGTGTCAAATTTTAATCCGAAGTAAGCCTATCTGTCCGCGGATTGAATATAGGAACCGGACGTTAGCCAACTGTTAATTTTAAGGTGCAAAAAAATTACCAATATGTTACCAATCCAACAAAATTATTACTGATAATTTAAATTGACGTATCATGATTGCGTAATTTCACTCAAACTTTAACAGTGGGTGTCTTTTTTTTAGGTCTGTTTCATACCTTGGCATCGGTAGTTTTCTCAATGAGTCCAACCAGAACGGTGCCGATGAATGTTTTTCTAGTTTCAACTGGCATCACGGAAACTCGAGCCTTGAGAAGGTCTAATGCTAATATCTGTAAGTAAAATAAGATTATGTAAGAAATCACACACAATTTTCAAGTACAAACAATAGTTGTCCAAAAAAAAACTTGCAATATTTATGGCAACTCGAATTTCGAGAGCCAACACACACAACCAGCCCAACGAGTCGATTTTTTCAACATAAAAGCCACAAACGCATATTGGCGGTAGCGATGCAAGGTGGAACGATGCGGCGACAGTATTTTTCAATTAGGAAAAACCATATTCTTGTGTCATATTGGAAAAGGCGCGGCAAAGGCGGTTTTTGTACTGGATCGCGCCGCACAGCTCCTGAAACTTGCAGCTAAAACAAATTTGTTTACCAATAAGTCCGAAGTGGAGGCGTCAGGGGTCGGCGCCACGTGGTCCCGGGCCATCCTCTGCAGCACCCTCATGAGCGGCAGCAGCAGCCGGTCGATGTACGAGGGGCTGGACGCGCAGCACGCCTTCAGCATCATCAGCGGCCCGAGCAGCGCGCTGGCGCCGCCGCCCGCGGCAGACTTCTCGTAGTTGGCGAGCCCCTCGAACGCGTACTTGCTCACACACGCGTATAGGGTTTCTAGTTCTTCGTACTGTGAAAGATAATACCCACATTGTAAAATAATTTTATAGTAATCACTAATGTCAAAAACTAACAAAACTTAAGGATTTCACTGGGCTAATAAAACAATTAATCTAGTTTCGTAAGGCCTAGTGTGCAATCAAGGCAACTAAATTTGAACTGTGTTGCAATAAGTAATAAAATTTATTTGCCTACCTTCATGAAGAAAATGGCATCGAACAAACGTAATTGATACTTTATTGCCTTGATGCTAAATTCAAAGTCCCACTCACAGAAAACTCTGTTTGTATTAAGGTGGGTTAGCAGGCTAGCCGAATTACACAAAAAAATATAACTAACATCACACGAATTAATTCGAAGCAGCGCAGTTAATTTCATTTTTAACTATTTGCAGGTCAGAACAGCTCAACTTATCAAGATTTACCTTAGAAGCCTGCGCCGCGCCGGTCGGTTCAGTAGGGAAGAGCGCCGTCAGCTTAGCCAGGAGGTTATGCGTAAGTCGCACTATCTTGGCGTTGCTGGACGCCACGCACGCCGCCAAGCCTCGCTGCAGCGGCTTCAGCGCGGCCAGGGTCTGCTCCCTTCGCAGGACTCCGAGGAGGAAGGCCAGGAGTTCAAGGGCGGTGCACGCATTCGCGCAAGCGGCAGCATTGCTATCGGCTGTTGAGAACACCTGCGAACAGTTTACAATAAGTCTGAAATCAATGTTGTCTCATTTAAGACTTTTAAGAGTCATCAGTTCGTGGTATCTATGGCTGTACCTTGTCGAGCCAGGTGAGCTTGGGCTCGGTGTGGTGCGGCCACACGTCGGGCTTGAGCGCCGCCTTGAGCAGCTGCACGCAGCGCCGCGAGAGCTGCTCGCCCGGCGACCCGCCGGCCGCGCCCGCCGCCACGCTGCCTTCGTTCACCTGCAATATCCATTACATTTTACACTAACCACTACATGTTCTCACTTGACGTATGCAAGGAAATATCTAAAATATTATTGACCTGACCAGTATTTAGATTAAATATTACGAAGGAGACCAGGCCGCGGTTTCAATCTACAAGTCTACAATTTGTCAATATTTGTGCGTATAACATTTTGACCAGAGTACCTTACTTCTTGTTTTATGGAAAACCCCCATTTTAGATATTACTGGCTGAACCGGCAAACGTGTTGCAAAACATTTAAATTGTTTTCATTGGTTTTTTGGTCTATTAGTTATATTTATATAGATTTCTACCCAATCTGCGAAAAGCGTTATTTCGTTGGAGCCACAATACAAAGCCAAATGAACTAAGTCTGTTTCAGAGGCAAGCCGGAAAGGCCTAAATTGTGGGTACATCGAACACAGAATACCAGTTGACTGACCTGGCAAGCGAGCCGCAGGAGCAAGTTGACGACGACGTCGACGTGCTGCCGCTCGAGCGGCTTGGCGGCGTCGGGCTCCGGGCGCGCGGCGGCCTGCGGGCTGGCCCAGCCGGTGTTGAGCGCCTTGCGCGCCTCGCCCGAGCTGTCGTCCGACGACGTGCGCTTCACGCCGCCGCTGGGGGACGTCGCCACCTGGTGGACACGCTTCTATTAACAAGGGCATCCTCACACATTTCTAGACACGTTCTATATTGGGATTGAACCGAAGATATTCAAACAATTGCCTTGTGGTTGCCGGGTTAGAATAGTGCCACTCCGTGTCTTCCCGTGGATGTCGTGAGAGGCGACTGAGGGAATAAAGGCTTGTAGTACTGTTTGGCGATGGGCTTGCCACCTGTTACTAATACACTGGGAAACATCTTAGCCTGCTTCTGCAAAATGTGGTTACAGAATTATCAAGAAGTTTTAAGACTTGTTGGTAATTCTTTAGCTCTGCCTACCCCGCTCTGGGAATGAAGGCGTGAGTTTATGTTTTATGTATGTAAAATTCAAACAAAACCTATCCACGTTCCAAAACCTATCAAGGCCTTTAATGATGCGACATAATCGAACCCGATCGCTTTTTCATAAAAATTTAGCTCCGGACGATAACATTTCTCACCCTAAATCACGTCCGATTCGAACGATTATAATGTTATTATGAAAAACAAGGTTTGTACCTTCCTATTTTTTTCATCGTTCCTTTCCAAGGAATGTTTTTTTGGAAAGGAAAACGTACAGACCTAGTTTTTCATATTATATTCGTGATCTGATGCTGTCTATGGTGGCTTAACATTTAAAAGTCAACTTTTGTATGTTAGAGGAAAAATACCATGCCACAGATAAGGGTAATGCAGAAATCTCTAGAACTGCATAATCTGAAGATTGGTTTAGGTCACAATGCCTATTGTCGGTACATTGTCTTCTAAGTGGTTCAGGATGCAGTCACTTACTACACGTTGTCGGCACTCATTCAATTGTGGGCACGTCTAATCTTATTTCAAGGCCATAGTAGTGACAATCCTGCAGCAAAAAGGTGAGAAAAAACTTGCACATTGTACTTTTACTTGGAGGTACTTTGGGTGCTAATAAATTAGTTGATCACACTATCTACTCCAGTGGAAGTAACCAAAGCAGATAGTATCGTTTCTTTCTCCTACAAATCATCACCAAACCGCCGTTCTTGTCTGCTTAACAAACAAACAATTTAATCCATACGAAACAAAGTCTCTTTTAATCTCTAACTTGTGTCGGCTGTGGCCGTCGGTGGCGTCAGTGGCACGACTTTCAGTTGTCGGCCAGAGCCGACTGTGGCGTTCAAAAGGTTAAGCGTTTTGATTCTGGGTGACGGCAACATTTAGATTTACCTTACAAACTTTGAAAACGAAGTAATATACAATTACAGAAAAAAAACTTGCGTTTTTAATTATGCAACCACCCATAATATCCCTGGTCAAGTACAAAAATATGTATCGAAGGAATCCTCGCATAAATATGCTACGAAGTTCTTATTACAATAGCATAAGGTGCATTGGGACATATTTTTGAGATGTTGCGTTTTCCCATATTTTTACACTGGACTGTACCTTAAAATTTATCTGTGCGATGTGACCTAAGACAATACGTCAAAACTGACGTAATTGCTCATTTTTTTTTGCTTCATACCGTCTATTATTCTAACTGTAAAGTTCAAACTGTTCAGTTTTATTTAATAAAAACACCCATTGCATCGGTCTACGCACTAAGCGATTTAATACGGAACAGTTTATCTGTGAAAAAAAACCACTAGTAGTAAGGGAATAAAGGATTGGAGTATTGTTAGGCGATGGGCTTCCGTCACTAGTACACTGGGAAACATCTAATGTCGGGTTCCTATATTAAATCCGAGGATAGATAAGGCTTACCTCGGGTTAAAATTTGACATTTGCCCATACAAAATGTGTCAAATTTTAATCCGAAGTAAGCCTATCTGTCCGCGGATTGAATATAGGAACCGGACGTTAGCCTACTTGTGCAAAATGTGGTCACAGAATTATTAACAAGTTTTAGAGTTGTGGGTAGTTCTTTAGCTCTGTCTACCCCACTCTGGGAATGAAGGCGTGCGTTTATGTATGTATGTAATTTCACTAGAAGTAATACCGTCGCCTCCCTTCTACCATCGGACTTCCAGACGCACCGCGGGATACCATCCGTACCTGGTTAAATTAAAATTCCACCTTTTCGAACAAAGCCCGCATCATCCTTCTTAATGCATACTGCAAAGAAGCGGAATGCGTTTCCGGTGTCTGTATTTCCAGTGCATACAATAATAATAATAATAATAACGCTTGCCTGCCTGTAAACGAAATTTTGCGCTTATGGGAGCCCTAAACGCCTTGCTGGCGCCATATTTACAAGCCATCGAGGATATAATCGATACCCACTCAATTTTGTACTGCGGGGCCATAGCTGCGTGCCGCGTAGCTCGAGTCAAGTTTTCGGACACTGACCGAGCTCCGCGCGCTCGTGGGTCTGTCCCCGATAGGCAAGTGCGAATTGAGCGGCGTATTGATAAATTTAGGACTCTCATAGCGAAGCTAATCTGCTTCAGGGGAGGCAATCAACGCCCCCGAGTCATGCGTTTCGTGAACCAAGCCTTTGCTGGGACCGGAATAAGGTCCCAACATTATATGGCTTGTGTCACGGAACGTATCGACTTCCTGAAGCAGAAGGTTTACGCGTGGGCAAGCCGTATTCGTCGCTATAGAGAACGTGTGAATAGATACCAGCAAAATCGCCTCTTCCAAAGTGATCAGAGGAAGGTGTACCGAAAGTGGGAAGGAACTGATCAAGGTGTGAGCGACGGACACCTACCAGATCCTGCTGCTATGATTAATTTCTGGCGCAATATCTGGTCGGTGCCGGTCGTGCACACTGAAGGAGATTGGATACGTGCTGTTGAGCGCACGTGTGAGGCTATTGAACCAATGGGGCCTATTACCATCTGTCCCGAAGATGTAAGTTGTGCAATTCGAATGGCTCAGAACTGGAAAAGTCCTGGGCCGGACGGATTGCACAATTTCTGGATTAAATGGTTCAAAGCCTCGCATGAGTGTTTGGCAGCACAACTCCAAAATGCCCTTGAAATCGGTTCCTTGCCACCTTTATTAACAACTGGTGTCACCTCCATGCTCCACAAGTCCGGTAGTACCGCGGATCCAAAGAATTACCGACCCATTACATGCTTGCCTACCATCTACAAGCTCCTTACATCCATTTTGAGCACAAAATTAAATGCACATTTTATTGTAAACAATATTTTGGCCTCTGCTCAAAATGGATGTAAGGTTGGGTCCCGTGGTACTAAGGAGCTCCTCCTCATAGACATGACCATTTGTCAGCAAGTTAGGCGAAACAAGGCGGCCCTCTCGGCTGCTTGGATTGACTACAAGAAGGCTTATGACTCGATGCCTCACTCATGGCTTGAAAGGATCTTAGAGTTGTATAAAGTTGATACAACTTTGAGGTCCTTTTTAGGTGTGTGTATGAGGCAGTGGGTCACAGTCCTTCGTCAACCAGGTGGTCGAGACATCCCCTCTTATTCGCCTAACTTGATAAGGATTGAAAGAGGCATCTTCCAGGGTGACAGTCTGAGTCCTTTGTGGTTTTGCCTAGCGATGAATCCTCTCAGCTCTTTGCTGAAGGATTCCGGGCTTGGCTATCGACTTCGTAGAGAGGCTGAAGTCATTTCTCACTTATTGTTCATGGATGACCTCAAATTGTTTGCATCGGGGTGCCAAGATCTTATAGCACTATTGAAAATCACACAAGAGTTCAGTAGTGCGATCAAGATGGAATTCGGTGTAGATAAGTGTGCGGTCATGCATGTTCAAAGAGGGAAAGTTGTAAATTCATCTAATTTGCAGCTTTCTGAGACAATGACCCTCAGATCTCTCTCCGAAGTTGAAACCTACAAATATCTTGGTATGTCACAGTCTTTGGGTATTATGGACGGCGATGTCAAGCAGTCAGTGAAGGAGCGCTTCTTTTGCCGCTTGACAAAAGTTCTTAACAGTCTTTTGTCGGGTGGCAATAAGGTGCGTGCCTTCAATGGCTGGGTGATGCCGCTGCTCACATACTCCTTTGGCATACTAAGATGGACTCAGACTGAGCTGGACGCCCTGGATAGGAAGGTCCGTCTACTGCTCAAATCACATCGCATGTTGCACCCACGCTCATCTGTCATGAGATTGTACATCCCGAGGAAATGTGGAGGTCGAGGCATTTTAAATGCTAAGAATCTCCATAACCGCGAGGTGTGCAATCTCAGGGATTATTTCCTTGGCAATGAGTGTGGGATGCATCGTGATGTGGTTGCAGCAGACAGGAGCCTCACGCCTCTCTCCTTGGCAAACGAAAACTGGCGTAGACCAACAGTGTTGAGCACTGAAGACCGCAAGAACGTATGGAAGAGCAAGGAGCTACACGGACGCTTCTACCGGGCCCTGACAAGGCCCGACGTAGACTTTTTAGCGTCCGTGAACTGGCTACGGTTTGGTGACCTCTTTGGGGAAACCGAAGGTTTTGCCTGTGCAATTGCTGACGAGGTCATAATGACGAACAATTACCGGAAATATATTCTGAGGGATGGCACGGTCGACATTTGTCGAGCGTGCCGTTGTCCCTGCGAATCCCTCAGACATATAATTTCCGGTTGTTCGCATTTGGCCAACGGCGAGTACTTGCACAGACATAACCTCGTAGCCAGGATCATTCATCAGCAGCTTGCTCTTCAATACGGTCTTGTTGAGTCTGAAGTGCCGTACTATAAGTACACACCGGCGCCAGTTCTCGAAAATGGTCGTGCTACGCTCTATTGGGATCGATCTGTTATCACAGACAGGACTATTGTCGCCAATAAACCTGACATCGTGTTGACAGATCGATCTCAACGCCGGGCAGTGCTCATCGACGTCACCATCCCGCATGATGAGAACCTCGTGAAGGCCGAGAAGGATAAGCTCAGCAAGTACCTTGACTTGGCTCACGAGGTGACCACCATGTGGGATGTTGACTCGACGATCATTGTCCCGATAGTTGTTTCGGCAAACGGTCTTATAGCGAAGAGTCTCGACCAACACCTCAAGAGACTCTCGCTAGATGGCTGGATCAGGGGCCAGATACAGAAGGCAGTACTCCTCGACACGGCACGCATTGTGAGGAGGTTCCTCTCTCTGCAGCCCTAACCACCGGTAGCTTGAGCCCTGCCCCGCTGCTGGCGGCACCCGTAGATTAGGTTTTTTATAATGTTTATTTTTTGTATCGGTATTGTTATTTTACCTTTATATTTGAATATGTAAAAAACCTAATTTATAGAAAATTAAATGAATATCTAAATAATAATAATATTTTATTTCAGACCAAAGATCCATATTTTGTTTTGTTTGTGTGAACCTATTTAAAGTTAGGATGAATATGCATCTTCTGGGTGAGCTCGCTTCTCTCCTTCTAAGGAAGAGTTTGTCCAGAGCAAACGGATGAATATTCGGGCGTTTCAACCGCCGTCATTGTTGTCTCGATTATATTGTCGAAAATAATGATAACTACGAGCAATTTTTGATGTCAAAATCAACGGACCCGGGGGTGGTATCGAATCCATTTAAAAGAACAAGAATTATATCAAGTTTATCTAGAATAATATGCGAAGACAATAATGACGACGGTTAAAACGCCGAATAATCACCCAAACCATAATCAATTTAAAAAAAAACTCGCTTTAACACGACAGGTCCTACTCACCACTTCGTCGTGCGAGTGGTCGCGGATGCGCTGCAGCTCCCACTTGAGCGCCACCTCGGCCAGGTCCACGGCCAGCCGCCGGTGCTCCAGCGAGGCCGTGGCCGAGAACCCCAGCCGCTGCATGGCGCCCACCATGTGCACCACCAGCGCGTGCCGCACCGGGTAGTACACCTGCACACACGCGCACCTATACCTTCTCAACACTAACGAACAATACAGTACACGGACAAAACACGATGGGTAACAATGTAGTACCTACCCCAATAGATATAATTTGGGTCTATGTCGTCTGCCATAATGATTTTAATCATAATGCGTTTTAGGTCATATTTATTGCAAGTCATAACGTATTTTTTGAAAAAACTGTTACTTCTTTAGGATTTAAATAAGTCAAACCTGACCTAACCTAGCCTTTTCTACACTTTAGATAGGTATAGGAGAAAATCTGAAAAAGTTTACGGTTCCAGCTAGTTGGAATCAACGGGCTCCTACATAATTTATTTATCCATGGTATAGCACATTATTACCTAGGCCCGGAAAGTAGGAGATTGTTGGCGGGCCGAGCCTCGGCAAGGCCTACTGAAATCCGAGTCAGGCAATCCCCGTTTCCACCGAGGCACATAATGCTTCTCTCAAACTGCGAGAAAATGATACAAATACCTACATAATTATAAGTATTTGTAAAAAGCTTTCGACAAATTCAGAGATAATCTTTTTTTGAAAAATAAATCGTAAGTAGTTGTTTTACCAAACGCCCACCTGATCGAAGACAACATCAATGACACCGTCCTTCCATGACCACAGCTGGTTCAACCCGCCGAATCGTCGGATTAATACCGAGGTATGTGTATGCTTACCCGCGTTTTCTACTATTTTAGTTGTAAACGCATAAGTTTATAAATATCTAACGATTTTGTGTCAGATTCCCGGCAGAGCAAATATTTGTGTGATAACACGAGTTTTTGATCTCAGTCCTAGATTTTTTCTATGTATTTAGGTATTTATATCTCTATATACAGTCTATTTCTATGGAACTTGCTATTTCTATGTAAACAAAAGACTTAACTTGGTTTTGTCACTGTTTCTCCTTGAATTTTCACCTCACCTCATCAAACACCATTGAAACCATACACTATTGAAACGGTCTTTACTGTAAAATATAAAATCACCAAATATATAACTCTATCTTGGATATTTCATTAAAAGTTTAAATTGTTTCATAAGTTAGGTTATTAGGACCTGATGGAATGACGTTTTTGTTTCTTTTAAAGTCTACAATTGTCTATCATGGGTAGTGTTGTGGCTAAAGTTGGCGATGTATTAAGGCCCCTACACATTACCCAACTCACTTTGATCACACTCACAGATGATATAACGGCACCTTTTATAATAAATACTGGTGATATATCATCTTCAAGTACCGATTTTTCTTCAGATCGTGATTAATCAAATTACAAATAAGTAACTACTTGTTTTTTTACTTTCGGTATTTTATTATTCGATATGGTTTGTCATAAGTAAAGGAGTATTGCCAATCACTAGTAAATTCATCATTCAGAGACAATTTCAATATGGCGGTTTGTTTACATAGTTAGCAAGTACCATAGAATTAGACCGTAAGTATGTTTATTGTTGCTGACAAACTTTAAATTTGGCGAAACGAACTTCGACTGACTGGGTAAGATTTGTGGTTCATTTGTTGAAATGAACCCTTTGGCCATCAGTTGAATTGTTAATTGAGTTGTACCTTATAATGTCTCACAACCAACTGAAGTATATGGAACAGCTGCTGCACGGAATGGCCGTCTTCAACAATGATCTTCTTCGTCCAGTGTGTTAGCATGGTATTGCCATCTTCCATACGCTGTGGCATCGCCGGGGTCAGTATCTCTAGCGCCTGCCGCACAACCGACCTCGCTTCAACAGCATGAGCTTTTAATAAGCTGTGGAATACTGTGGAGTAATGTTAGTATTTAGAATACAGAGTATCTTGTCAAATACATAGTTGGAACACTCGACATTAGTACTTACCTTGCAGTACAATACGTTTGTGTATTGCAAATTTGGCTATGATGTGACTGAGCAATAGGTGGCCATGGTACCTGTAAATTAATTGGTAAGTAAAATACTAGTTGGGGTATGTTTTTTATATTTTTGGTAAAAAGTTCGAGGTAGCAGAACTTTAACATTTATCACTAAATAAATCTGACTGATTGAAAAGTTTTATTGTTCAAGTGGATATTAGAGAAGTAGTATATTATTGTAGAGACCAGGAAGTTAGTGGTTGCTGGACTAGTATGAGTTAGAAGACTGAGCAGAATGCAAATCCAGTCACAAGAAAAGGTCCTTTGAGTGGCTAATTTCTTATCCTTTCATGAATACATTTGGACTTAAGAGGTAAGAATAGTACAGTAACTTTACCTAGTTGCCGGATCGACGTAGTTTTTGCCCAGGAGACAGGGCCAGGCAAAAGTCATGAGCCGGCGCAGCTTATTGCCCTGCTTCTTGTTGTTGGCGTCGTGGATGTGCGCGGACGCCTGCTCCAGCAGCAGGCAAGCGAACTGCAGCAGTGAGATCCGCACGGCGTCCGAACACGCGAACGGGTTCTCGGGGTCTATTACCTGTTGAGTACGTGGGTGATGAAAATTCGTAAGTCGTAACCGACGTTACTAGTGTTCTGTTCATTATTATTCTTGGGGCAGTAAATTGAGTTGATTTCAATGAAAAAGCAATCAACAGCCAACTAGGAAATAACGTATAGTTAAATATTGATTAACAATTTCTATGGACTTCCTCCTGTGATACTCGTACCTAGCCTAACAGAAAAGTCAACTCTAAATTCTACTCACATTATTGATAAACACAGACACCACATTGTCCGGATTGTCCTGATAAGGCGCTGGCGGGCCACCAACAATCTTTTGTCCTTTATCGAAACTGACGGCAAAGCACGGGATGAGAATCATCTGCAGCACTTTGGCTTTCAGCTCTTGGGACATGGCGTCGCTGGCGAAATGTTCCACGAATCGGAAGAAGGCCGAACGCTTCCACTCCAGGGTGTAGTTCTGAGCTACTGTGTTTTCCAGGAAATCTCGGAGAAACTGTGGGGGAAGAATAGGACATCAATTTAAAGAAGAATTGTTTGAAGAACCTTTTTTTAACAAAAACACCTCTGACTGGATAGTCAGGAGTTCAAACCAAAAGAAGCTTACCTGGAAGTCCGGTATAAACCGGTCGCACAACGCTCTAAGGAGTTGGAACAACAGATCGATGCTGGAGGGATGGTGGCAAAAGTAATGGAGCAGTATCTTCACAATCAACTTCGGCTCTTTCCAGTGGGTGCAGTCTACATTCTCTACTTTCTTGTGATTTTCCTGCAACAAATAAATCAATAATATTTTTACGACTTGTGAATGACTAAGGTTAAGTCGTTATTGCCATATTTTCCACCTGTTTCTCGTCATTTAAGAATTATTATAAGGGGAAAAATACTTACGTGATATTGATCAGTGCACCAAATCCGCTTGAGCAACTCAATCAAATCATGTTGCGTTGATAGCCACTGTTCATCAAACTTAATCAGCAACGATATTACTCGTATAGCTTGGAACTGCATTTCCGCTTTGTCAGCTTGAGGCATATTAGTGGAAGCACCTCCAGTGTTTGCTGCTAAAAGCTGCATAAGACGAGCTTTCTTGGTAGTTTGGAGAGCTTCCCGGTAGGCTGCGCCCGCGTCCGGGTGCTTTACAAGGTAGGTGAAGAAACGACTCCACTGCTGGTCTTTTATGTTGTTGTCGCTCATAACCAGGTCGAGTGTTTCTTTTGGGTATCTTTAACATAAAGTTAAGTATTAAGCCGTGGTATTTTTTTTATCAAGATATCTTATATTGGGTTGCTATTGAGCTAAGAAATTACCTCAAAAGAAATTTAACAAGCGGTTCTCTGAAGGGCGAGCCGGCCTCGATCATGAGCGACTTCTCCGTGTGGAATATGAGGCGGCATAGCACGTCGATGAACCGCGGAGACGCGGCCGGTATTTGGTGAAAAATGCCGATCAGAATAATAATTTTTTGCTCGTTCTCCATGTTTTTGGAGACGCTTTGTAGGAAATTACCACCTTTAACAAAATATTGTAAAGTATTGTAATTAATGAAAATAATTTTTCTTCACCGGGTAAAAAGTAACACTTACCTCTATTTGTTTGTATTGAATAGTCCAATAGTTTCTTCAGCAATTGCAGTAACTGTTCGCAAAGTTTTTCACTAAACGTCGATGGGAACAGTTGCGTTAGGTACGAAAGTCGCTTGGCGCCGTTAACACTAAGGTTGCGGTGGTCACCAAGCGTGAGAAGTAACGGCCTCATCACTGGATGTACCATTTCCATATCAATTTGGAAGCCAGACAGGAACTTCTGCATGCATTCAAAACCAGCCTAGAACAAAAAGCCACAGAGTAAGTAAAAAATAACCTAATTAAAAGTGGGCTCGGAGATCCATGGACTAAGGTAATATGCCTCTATGCTAGTAATTTAAGACAGTCGGTGAAAAAAACAATCCGTGATTTGGTGCTTGCAAACCGTTTCCAGTAGTTCAATAAATAAATAAATACATATCAGGGGACAATGTCAAACCAATTAACCTAGTCCCAATTTACGCTCTAGGCTTGTACGTATTATGGGTACTAGACAACGATATAAATACTTATATAGAGAAATATACAGGGTGTTTGGTAGCGGGTTCGACAAACGAAAATGGGAAATACTTGGGTCCAATTGGAACACATTTGCCATAGTGACCCCTATGCTAAAGTTGATAGTTTTTTTTTAATATTTTTTTTTCCGTTTTTTGAAAATATCCCAAAATTTTACCTTTAAACCTTCTTAATTACATACCTAAGCAACTGAAACCGCCCATTTTTTTTTTAAATCATGCTCTGATAATGGTTTTATTTTAAAACAAAACCAAAACCCATATGTAGTGCTTTAAAAAAAAATATGGGCCCTTAAAGCTATGACAAAATGAGGAAAATAAAATGACATTAAAGTTTCGACAAGTATAAAAAAAAAATCACAAGTCATAGACGATTTCAAATTGATTAAAAAACTTCTCTGGTTAATACTCTTCACAACGATATACCACTTAAAAGAAAAAAAACAGAAAAAAAAAATTACGCAGTACATTGAAATTTCCTCACGAAGATTTTTTAAAGAAATCACATACCACGGTTATGAATATTGGTGAATACGTTAGAGTTAATAATCGCTGGTAAATTACCATTAATAAAAAACATTTTAAGAGTAATAATAAAATTGAAAACCAAACCCTTTTCTAAATTTTGATCACAAAATTTAAAAAATTATTTGAGCTTCACTGGCGTTATAAGTTTCAAAAACCAATACAAATCAACGTGTTTTTCTACAAGTCTTTCTGTTTGAAAAAAAAAAGTGTACTTTTCTTCTAAAGAACTACAAGCTATTTAAGACACAGATTAAAAAGCTAATTTAGCTTAATGTTTTTTTCAAATCAATGTGGCAAATGCGACGAAAATGTACGGAATGTATTCCTGATCAAGTGATCACAAAATTTTAAAAAGTGTTTTGTTTAGCGTATGGTCGAGCTAGCAATAACGCCCGTGAAGCTTAAAGATTTTTTTAAATTTTGTGATCAAAATTTAAAAAAGTGTTTCGTTTTCAATTTTATTATTACTCTTAAAATGTTTTTTATTAATGGTAATTTACCAGCGATTATTAACTCTAACGAATTCACCAATATTCATAACCGTGGTATAAGTGATTTCTTTAATAAATCTTCGTGAGGAAATTTCAATGTACTGCGTATTTTTTTTTTCTGTGTTTTTTCTTTTAAATGGCATATCGTTGTGAAGAGTATTAACCAGAGAAGTTTTTTAATCAATTTGAAATCGTCTATGACTTGTGATTTTTTTTTTATACTTGTCGAAACTTAAATGTCATTTTATTTTCCACATTTTGTCATAGCTTTAAGGGCCCATATTTTTTTTTAAAGCACTACATATGGGTTTTGGTTTTGTTTTAAAATAAAACCATTATCAGAGCACGATTTAAAAAATAAATGGGCGGTTTCAGTTGCTTAGGTATGTAATTAAGAAGGTTTAAAGGTAAAATTTTGGGATATTTTCAAAAAACGGAAAAAAAAATATTAAAAAAAAACTATCAACTTTAGCATAGGGGTCACTATGGCAAATGTGTTCCAATTGGACCCAAGTATTTCCCATTTTCGTTTGTCGAACCCGCTACCAAACACCCTGTATACTTAAATACAGTCATAGTAAACATCCATGACTCAGGAACAAATATTCGCACTCATCACACAAATATCTGCCCTTACCGGGATTTGAACCCAGGACCACTAGCTTCGTAGGCAGGGTCACTACCAACTAGGCCAGCGCATAGTAGTAGTAGTAGCGAAGTAGTTAAGGTAGTAGTAATGATCTGGGCGAACCCTGAACAAGGTCCTAGCCTTACTAACTACTATTGAATTCTACTTCCAGTATTTCCACATAATGTTGACCTCCTAAGTAGTTTTACCTGTTGCAACTCCTGATCACTCTTCTCAAGTGACTTGTATAGCACTTGGAATATCTTCTCGCGGCAGTGCTTCTCCTGTATGTAGTGGCAGGCGGCCAGCGCCCTAAGGGCTGAAGCTCGAAGTGGCACCAGGTTCACGCCCTTATAGCACGGCAGCTTGCCCAGGACCGCGTCCTCCGCCTCACACAAAGAGAGCAGTTCGCGAAAGAATACTTTGTGCTCGTTTATATTTAGATCTACAAAATGAAAATACATTGTTATTAAAATGACAATGACATGAACGTACTTATAGAATATCTTATTGCCAAATATTCAAGACAGGGGAACTACTTACCTATAGTAAACAGTCTCGGTTTCAATGTAGTGCAGAACGTGGTACCGTCCATCAGACCCATCTGTGCATTAGCTGGCTGATGTCTAAGAAGGTGCTTCTTTGGAGGAATAATATCAGCCAACACCTCTCTGTGCGGGTCCATCACGTCCGTCACTGTCTTGCCTTGGAGATCGGCTATTAATTCTAATGACTTCATCGCCTAAAATCGAAATGATTACAAATAATTGAATACTGATGCCTTATTAAAAAATATATTAAACGTGACGCATTTTTTTTACACACAACACACCTGTTGTCTCACAAGTAGATGCGGACTGGTGACTTGCAACACAAGTTCCTGCAAGACGTCGTGCAGCGCGCGGGCCTTGGCCGCGGCCACCTCGCCCTCGGGCTCCGCGCCCGCGCCGCCCGGGCCCACCACGCACACGCGCACCAGGCGCTCCAGGTTCATCGTCGCCATGTCTATAGCCCCCGAGGATACCTCCCCGGTCAGGTCCATCATTACAAATAGCACGGCTTTGAGGAACGTAAACACGTGCTTGAACACCCACTCGGGAGCCATCTTCTCGAACATAAACTTGACAGCGATACATCCACCTAGTTTTGCGTACCAAGCGCGCTCGTAACACAAAGCTGACATGCGTTCCGCCAAATATTCCATAAGGGGTAAGCGGCAGGCACGCTCTTTACTACCGAGTACGGTCGCCGCCGTTTCAATCATCAAAACGAGGGCCAAATGTCCCGGTTTGCAAAGTTCTTTCTCTTCGTGGCCCATCACGACTGCTATAGCGTCAACGAGCACTAACGCATCGAGACCCTCCCTGGGGTGGGTGGAACCTGCGAACGGCCCGGCCTCCTGAGCTATGGCCACCAAAGTGTAATGTCGCACAAGCGATACCATCGTTGGTAAGACATGGTGACGTAACTCCTTAATGGCCGCAGCTACGAACATTCCCGTCAGAGCAGTACGATGCGTGCTCCTCACAATGGAGTTGGTGCATTTGTAGTAGGGTCCGTTCTGACTCTGTATTTTACCGTCAAGGAAGCCGGGGTGGTTGAACAGCTTCTGCAGCGTCGGCCGGTCATCGTCCAGGTTGAGCGACGCCGCTAGGTAGCACCGCAGCACTTCCCAGCACTGGCGGCGATAAAAGGGGTCCGTAGTACTCGATTTCAAAGCGGCAAAGGCCGTTTCGATGACTTTGTCGACTTCGAAATCTATCGGTTTTGGTTGGTCCTGGAAGTAGGCCAGCACGGCGGGCGGTGACGCGTCGGTCTCGCGGTACTCGAGGCGCTGTGGCTCGACCATCATCTTGCGGTTGCCGCCGCCGAACTTGCCCAGCACGCGGAAAGCGATGCGCGCTACTTCGTTGTTTTGCAGCGTGCGCCACAGCGCTTGCATCAGATCTGCTCTCACGGGCTGGATGTGTTCGTACAAAAAGTCTGGCTGCAAATTGTCTACACAGAGTTCTAGAGTTCGCAAACCCTGGGAAATCAAAGTGTGTGAACCGTTCAGAGCGGAGACTAACGGATCCATCAACATTGGTAAATAAGGCAATAGACTGCTCAATCTTACTGGGACAGTTAAACACAATTCTACGAAAAGATCTTTCATATGCTGTTTGTGAAGACCACTCTGGAGGCGGTTGAGGCCCTCTAACAGGTTTGGCAGTAATGGAAGGAACTCTTGGTAAAGCAGGTCGTGACTGCCGCCACCGATGGAGCGGAACAGAGCTCGCAGGAGCAGGAAGTAGTTGTAGGGTTCCTTTGCCGTCATGGCGTAATCCATCGCCTTATTAACGATACTATGCAGATGCGGTCGTAACATTTGTTCATTCTCCGTCGGAAATAAGCTAACAGAACCGAACACCAGCTTAAAAAGTCTCAAATATAAGTTGGACCTCTCTATGTTGGTCCCCATTTCTTCCATTCGTTTTAGAAGGTACTCTACTAGAACCGTCGCAAATATCGGCGACGTCGCCGGATTAGACAGGAAAGTGTTCGCGATTATTTGCAAAGTCATGTTCTTATTGATTCTTTCGACCATATGGGAGATCGTCGCGGTAAATATTTCTTGGAAAGTTTGCGGGTTCATCATTGAAAACTGAAAAAAATACTCATTACGTCTTAAGATTGTTAAGCGGCACACCAACATATGAACCCTCGTGGCTGTGCCACCTGTGACTCACCACTCCGCTGAAATGCTCCAAGACCTCCTTCTCCTCCTTGGAGCGCACGTGCGGCTGCGCGGGCGGCTGCGCGGGCAGGCGCGGCGCCGCCAGCGTGTAGATGTCGAGCGACTGCAGGCCCCAGCGCACCAGCCGGATGAACACCAGCGTCTCGCGCGCATTGAACTGCTTCTGCCCTGCGATCGCCGTCGTCGCCGCGCCTTCCGTGTTCGTCGTTGCCTGTTACACCCAAAAAAACAAACGCATGTATGAAATATGATCAAGTTTCAGTAACATCACCAAGGTTCGGAGTTTCCATAGCACGGTAAGACGAAAGAGAGCTGTTGGCCTACGGTCATTTAAATAAACTGTTATTTTGGAATGACGCTATTGCCTAACGCACTCGTAATCGCAATGGGCTTCAGAGTAGAACAATTGTTTTCATTTTGTAGGCAGACTCGCCGTCGGACTGTCTATTTGGACTCGGTGTGACTCGGTTCGGACTGGGTGTTTTAACAGTTTTCATAATGGAAATGATGTTTTGGGAAACGGACAGAACGGTTTGTCGATTTAATAACAAATTCGAAATCGTTTGTTTGAATAACTGTCACTTTTAATATTCATTGTATTGATTAATTAGGTATAAAGATTAATGATAAATAATATGTACATGATAAAATAAGTACCTAGATTTCCTTAGCCATAGAACATGCAGGTCTAGGTAGCTACTGGAATGACAGCATTCAAATTCTTGACATGGTATGCTGTATTGACGACTCTTTTCATATTTACAGAGTTGAATTTTAATGTTAATTTCGACTCCACAGCTCTATTTTGTCTTACCGTGCTATGAAAACTCCTTACCCTGGACATAACCACCGCTTCAAACCTTAAAATTATTACACTGACCTTGCAAGAAGCGCATCCCCACGTAATAGTCTTAACACCACACACAAGCGTCTTGACCAATGTCCTGTAGTCCCCCACATTCAAGTTATTCATTTGAGAGCTGGGGAAACCTATTTTCGACTTCTCCTCAGGCTTAGACAGGCTGTCCAAGAAGTCTGGAAGCGGTTTTTCTTCTTCGACCTTGATTTCTGTGGTGGTGGCAGGTGTGGTTGCGGTGGGTGTGCTAGGCGTAGTGCTGTTCGCGCCGTTAACTGGGGTTACTTGTTTGCTGGACATTTACATTTAAAACATTAGATCTTATTGAGCATGCTGTTTCTTCAGATAATTGAATCAATAATTCGTTCAATGTATGCCTTACCATTTAGTCATCAGCGCTGGTAACTGCAGCTTTGAGATAGTCTTGAATTTCAAGACGAACACTTCCAGAATACGCATGAGCAGTTGACGGCCCTGAGGCTGCGCGCCGGCGCCCGGTGCCGCCTCGCTCTCCGACCGTTGCCGAATGCAGTCCACCAGATTTAGCAGCAACTTGCAGGACATTGTTTGAATGCTGAAACCCAGGTTTATAATCATTATGACTTAGCATATCAACTCCGTCAGGAATATGGAGCTATTGGACAGATCAAATTTTAACAATGAATTAAGCCAACCAAGTACAAGCTAAAGTAAATGGTAACTTAAACTTGTGATCAATTTACTTTGCAATACAAAAAGACTTACACCTAGCAACAAACTAAGACGGACACACATACCTATTTGAAGGCTATTTATCATGCAAATTCTTAAACAACAGATGCTCCGAGATGGTTAGATAAGTAAGCGAGGGGTACCTTCCCCGCTTCAAGTGGTGTACCAGAGTAAGGGTCTCCCCAAACACACGCACAAATCGCGTACGGAAAAAGCTTTATGTCAACGCAATAAGAGCGAAAAAGACGTCAATCGGCTCGGCCGACGCGAAACGACGTCTTTCGACGGAAAAACGGCGTTTTGCTGTAAAGCTGTTCGCATCTGTACGTACGACGCTGTTAGCAGTCTACCGCACACGTTCGCATTCATAAATCTCCGAGTACCGCTGTTCGGTGCCGGCAAGAGGTGAACAGTTCCGATCACGGCCGAGTACCTACGATAAGGACCGGTCAGAACTGGCGGAAGCCGTTCAGCGTCTTCGACGGCCGAACATAGCCGGCGACGGCCGAACAGAGCCGATGACGGCCGAAGTAGCTACTGATGCGTTTGTATTTAATTTATATTTGTATTGTATTTAATTATATGAAGGAAAATAATCTAACACATCTGTCCGATTTCCAACTCACGTTGTTACTAACAACCAGTCTCCAAAAATGAGATTTACGATTGCCGAACACCCGCTGTTGCCTACATCTGTTCATCCGACTCAACGGCTGTACGCGTGCTGTCGTACGTCTCGACGGCAGTACGGAGCACGGGAAAGCCGACCGTCGCTTTACAACTGTTGCGATAGCAAATCGCAGGCGATCGGGCGTCTCTACGGCCGCAAGGAGGATGAGACTGCTGAACGCAGGTGTCCAACCGCGGAGACGGCCGATCGGCTAAATGCGAATAGTGTGGTGTAAAACACTCGGCGAAAGCCGACTCCGCGTCTACTGGTTTGGGGAGACCCTAATCGTGAAGAAACCCAGTATAAACCATTTCCCCTAAAGTATCTACAACTCACCTAGTGGGCAGCGACTCATCATGCACATTCTTGGAGAACAGATGTGCGGCAATGGCGAGATCGGTGAGCGGCAAGTGTTGCCTCACGTGGTGCACCAGGTCGGCCAGCGTGGAGTACGCCAGCGGACGCAGGGACTCGTGCACGGTCCAGCCGCCGCCAAGCAGCACGTCCTCGTCAAACAGGCGCTCCATGTAAGGGACGAATTCTAAAAGAAACGTTGATGATTTGGAATATGAGTAAATTAAACTATGCAGAGTGAAGGTTATAAGGACAGTTTTTTTACTGGAATCAATAAGACTTATTTTGATTGAGAACTTGTATAGAAAAAAAAAATGAATTACCAATTGAATCACCATCGACTTACAGTCAATCAAAATTTATTACTTAGTCTCCATATTATATTCCGTAACTACCTGATTGCAATAATATTACAAGTATGTAAAATTAAATTTGATGTTTAACAAATTGACTTACTGAGCCTTAAATCAGTTGCGAGTATATGTCGCGTTGCTATCACCAACTCCTTCCTAAGGTGCGCGACTTCGGGTGGACAGAGGGTTAACAAGCCAATTATACCCTTAACCATCAGATTAGCATGATTAGCTATGGTGTCCTGGTAGATTCTTATGATATACGCCAGAAATGCCAGAGTCTTTATCTGTGCTCCCATAAAGTCAACAAATACCTCTTTGTTGAATGATGCTGATTGTCTGCAATGTAACAAAAAATTAAGTATGTATAGCAAGAAGCAAATTAAAAAAAAACATATTTACCTAGAAGATTGCATTGGATAGGTTTATGGAGATCCAGGGAGGAGGCCTTTACCTAGAAGTGGGAGACAACAATCAAAAATACATACCTATGTGTGGCAGCAGGTTGTAATGTTATAGTCTCCATTATAAGAGGAATGAAATTACTGACTTCCTGGTGAACATTTTGTTTGTACAACTGATACATGAGGACCACTATGATCGGCAGCTCTTGAATTACTTTGAGTGATAACACTGATCTTGGAATAAGGTTGTACTGAAAATATAACACATTTTAAACACAATCAAATAGTGACAACATGATAAGTGCTACAGATTGAACCGAGAATTTAAATAATGAATGTAGGTTAATATAATTTCTTACCGTCACAACACTACCATCAAGCAGTTTCTTTTCAGTGTGAATAGGAGTAGTGGTGTAAGTTTCTTGTAATAGTTGATCAATGTTGACCTCTGACAAGTCCTTTACCCTGATAGTGGGCTTAGGCTCAAATATCTTGGGCAAGTGATTGGGCAAGTCTGAATAGATACCTTTTACCCATTGAAGAAATTTATGTATCTAAAATAAGAATATCTTATTAGATAATTACATTGTGTTTTGTAAATGTGTAAACGTAAGTTGTGTTTTCATTGCATATAATCCATAAATCTTAATAGTTTTTTTTTTACTTATGTAATTATGTAAACACTTCATGTAGAGTAAAACTACAAGGTTAGATAATTTCCCAATGTGTCTCAAAATCTTTTTGTCCTCTTTATTGTCATAAATAAAAAATATTATATTTATAACAAATAGGACATTCCCATAAGCTTCACGACCGCTCATGTGCAAAGGGAAAAAAATACAGAGTTGTAATGGCTTTATTGTTATACAAATACATACAGTCCAAAAACGAAGCTTGTTTTTTTACAAAAGTGTGAAGCTTATTTATTTACAAAAGTGTGGAGCTTATTTTGTTTACAATAGTATGTCAAAATTTTGAACACCAATTCATGTCTAAGTAGACAAGATTACATTCTACATAGTTTCATACAGTTTACCTAGGTAAATTTTATTTTTTTAATCAGGAGTGCAAAGTGCATGAAATTGTTTAGATGACTATAGGAGGTTTTATGGCTTTAAATATTTAATTTTAATAACATCGACGGAGGAAAGGAGAAACCTTAAGCGACATGATTTTCGAAATTGAGTTTTATATATCATTAGAACTGGTTTCTTTTTCTGCGTCTTTTGAGCCGGGTTAAGTAGTAAGTTAGAAAAATGTCGCTTAAGGGGTTTCTCCTTTCCTCCGTCGACATCATGGTGTGTGGCATTTTATTACACTTACATCAACGTCTGCAGTATACGCTGGTCTGTATTGTTTATGCAATTCCATAAAAATCTTCAAGCACACTAGAACATTCTCCTCATTCTCAATCTCCATCAATTTCAACATGAGTATGAGGATGGGTTTGACATATTGCCTTAGTGTTTCACTGATAGGCAGCCTGTGTATCATCTCTAGGATTAATTTTCTAACTTGCTGAATGTTATACTCGGCTATAAAGTGCGTCTCCCCTTCTTGTAGTATTTTAAGGAATATTTTCAATGAATGTTCAAGGAACTGAGGATACTGTGGTGAACTCAGTATCACCTAAAACAAATTATTATCATACAAACATAATTCATAATTTATAATTCTTTATTCAGTAAAGATAATACATTGTCATTCATGTTCAGTACATAATTGCATTAAAAATAAATCATAAAAATAATTACTTACATCAATATTTACAAAATAAATACAATTATTTCAGTTAATGTTTATAAATAATGTTTCAAAATTTAAATAATTAAAGGTCAATGTCAGCAATGTACTCATTGATGGAATAGTAAGCCTTCTTTGTCAGCCACTTTCTAAGTCAACTGTCAAAACAAGGTTTAGACCTGTAATCTCTAATTTGGTCTTCATTAAATATTAACGGACCCATGATGTGCAACGACTTATTGCACATTTGAAAGAGTTGTTGAGTAATGGCTAAATGCTGCTCCCTACAGTTACATATCCCCTGCCCCATCCATTGTTTTTCAAGGAATTCTCCAGCATTTCACCTTTTATACTTACTGACCTCAGATATGTATCGGCTCAGCACATTAACCTTTTGAACGGCTTACGTCGTATCCAAGATGTGTCACTCACACGCCAAACATTTTTGCTATGCCATGCAAATTACACCTTATTGAAACGAAATAAAGTATCTTTCGATCTTGAACTTGTGACGGCTGCAGCCGTCGTGGCGTCAGTGGCACGACTTTACGTTGACGGCCAGAGCCGTCGGTGGCGTTCAAAAGGTTAACAAATTCTAATTATTTTCTTATGGCTGCGTTAGTGCACATTTAGTGAGAGTGTACGAGCTGAATATGAAGCACATTTTGTAATAATAGATACCCTAGACCTACATTAAGATTTTTTTGTAAACCCATCCCGTCAGAGTAAGACTAAGGAAAACCATAAAAATATATTTTATACTTATAAAAACCCCTCAAATACTATGAATCTTGGCTTAAAGACAAACCTTCATCTATTTAAGGAAATAATTGTAAAATATAAGTTCTTAACACCCATGTAACGCAGCACAAACCTCAAAATTTTCGCTTAGCTCCTGCGCAGCTTTTAGCTTGATCTCATCCTTGGCGCCAGGATCCGCGAGCATGGTCACATAGCTCCTGTACGTGTTCATTTGCGTGTGCGGGTCCCCCGGCCCTCCGGTCGACATTGAAGCCATCATATTGAAGCTTTTGTGAGGCGAGACAGTAAAATATTCCTAGAAACTATTTAAAATCGGCATGGTGTTTGTAGGTACCGCATGAGCACAACTCTTCAATGTTCTCTGTTTACATTCTACATCTCGCTTTTAACTTTGCTTCCCTGTCGCTCATATTCGAAAAATCTTTAGTCAGATCTAGCCTATTCTAGCACTTCTGTCAGTCTTTTACTTTATATATTTTTAATTTTTTATCAACTAAATAAAAACAATACACTTCCCGAGTCGAGTCTAGCACAATGTTTTTTTTACCACAGAATGTATAACGACTACGTTTGGGCATGGTTTGGTTTGGATTGTTGGGAATGAGATGGTTGGGGACGATGGATGATTTAGAACGTATTATTTCAACTTTAAAAGTAGATGTATTTAAATTAAAATAAAACTTAGATACTCAAATATTAAAGATATAAATAATAATCACCACAAATATTTCAATTTAAGTAAGGTTTGGTCGTATGAAGTGGATGCTCCTATTTACACTGTGGTTAAAACTTTAAAAACTTAGCGCAGTCAGCACGGTTGATTTACTAACCTTGCTTTCAGCCTTAACCGACTATGTTAACTAATTATGTTCTTTGTATGAAAATAGTAAAAACAATATTTTAAAAAATTGAAATAAATAAACAAACCAAAAATTATCACCCGGCAACATTGGACTGAGCTATCATCTCTATGACAAGTTCTACATATTGTTTATTCCATGTCATCGGCATCGATGGATGCATTTACATTATTTTTGTAAAGATAAATAAAATGGGTTGAAGATGATATGAAAACAAAGTAGTGACCGTGACAAAGTGCAATATATTGTTAGAATAGCAGCATAAAATGTAATCATGGCTGCCTTCAGGACAGTGTTAGTCATAATATTCTGGCTCTGGAGCACAATAGTTTACGGATACGACTTCATATCACAATACCCCAATCAACAAAATGAGACATTCCAGTTTTACCACCTCGCTATAGACAAAGTAAGCGGGCAAGTGTACGCTGGTTCACTGAATGCGCTGCATCAGCTGAGTCCCGATTTGAAACTTATCCATTTAATACGGACTGGGCCGAAGCTCGATAATCCTATGTGCCATGCCAGCGGTTGCCCTTCTGACGACATAATAAAAACAACGAAGATCGACAACGTGAATAAGATTTTAGTGATCGATCAGGAATCCCGAGTTGTGATCGCGTGTGGATCCGTCGCCCAGGGTTCCTGCTACAAGTTCAAGCTGGGTGACGTCGCTGCGGAACCGGAGTTCCTGGCTGAGAGCGTCGCAGCCAACGACGCCGAAGCATCCACCTATGCCTTCATCGGCCCCGAGAGGTACAAGTGGGATAGGTCCAATGTGCTCTACGTTGGCACAACATTTACTAACATTGGCGACTACAGGCACGATGTTCCTGCTATATCCAGTCGCAATCTCATGACTCTTGGACTAGCCCAGTCTACATTTTCCACACAGAGCTCCATTCAAATAGATGTAAAGTACAGGGACAATTTTCTAGTGCAATATGTGTATGGGTTTAATACCAGTGACTATGCTTATTTCCTGTTAATTCAGAAACATTCCCACCTTGCTGGTAATGAGGAACTGGGTTATGTGTCACGGCTGGCCCGGACATGTGTCAATGATGATAATTACAACAGTTATACTGAAGTCACCCTCGAGTGTAATGTGCGTGAAGAAAGTAATGGTAAGAGTGAAGATGTCAATTACAATTTAGTCCAAGATGCTAAAATAACTAGAGCTGGCACTAACCTGGCTACTCAACTGGGTATTGAACCAGGAGACTCCATCCTTGTTACATCTTTCAGTCCATCTAAAGGAATAACTAATGAACCTGTAGCTAAGTCAGCAATTTGTGTGTTTTCATTACAAGAGATAGAAATTAAGTTTAATGAGAATGTTCATATGTGTTTCAATGGTAGTACTAAATCCCGTAACATGGGTTACATATCAGGCATGATATCAGATGGTAGGTGCCCCAGTGTGGGATCTACAGGAAATATATTAAATTTTTGTGAAGTTGGTCTTAAGATAAGTGGTTTATATCCTATAAGAACAATGCCTGTTATATTTTGGAATGATACTTTAGTGAGTTCAGTTACATTGTCAGTAACAGGTTTACACACAGTTGCATTTTTGGGAACTAGTGATGGTAAGCTGAAAAAAGTTCTCATTGATGCAGAAAGGGCATTGCAATATTCAAGTGTTGAGCTGTTACCTGGACAGAGAATCTTGCCTGACACAACTTTATCACCATTTCAGAGAACACTGTATATATTAGCAAGAAATAGAATAGTACAAATCCCCACAGAGAAGTGTGCAGTACATAGTGACTGCTCTTCTTGCCTGGAATCAAATGACCCTCATTGTGGATGGTGTTCATTGGAAAAACGTTGCACTGTTCAAAGTATTTGTCAGAAAGGTACTCAAAGTGCTCCTAGGTGGTTGTCCCGCTATACAGGTCAACAGTGCATTGATTTTGAACAAATTATGCCTGATCGAATATCTGTAAATGAAGTTACTACAGTGCAACTTGTTATTAGGACTTTACCTGAACTTCCCTTTGAAGCAACATACAAATGTGTGTTTGGAAATGCCCCTCCCATAGATGCTGCAGTCACATCCAACGGTCTAGCCTGTCCCACACCTGATGTTAAACATAGGCCTAAAATCATACAAAACCAAGACCATGTTTATGTACCACTCTCAGTCCATTCATCAGAAACCAATAAAGATTTTGTTTCAAGGAACTTTGCTTTCTATGATTGCTCTAAGCACACAACTTGTCATTCGTGTATAATGAGTGAGTGGGCGTGCAATTGGTGTATCTATGATAATAGATGCACTCATGACACCTCAGTATGTCAGAGAACAGTTATCAGTGGAGAAAATAACCCAACAAAATTACTGAACCATGGTATTGGACACTGTCCAAGAATAAGGCAATATAAACGACAAATTCTTTTACCAAATAATGTACCCAAGGAATTAGAGCTGGAGGTTGAAAATTTACCACATTTACAGCCTGGACATACAGGTTTTCAATGCATTGTAAGCATTGAGTTGGCCAATATGATTTTACCTGCAAGAGTAGAATCCAACCATTTTATTGTTTGTGACAAGACTACTTATTCTTATGAAGAAGATGTTGGAGAGTACAATGTTAGTGTCAAGGTGGTTTGGAATCATAAGCATTACATAGACACTATTAACATTACTTTGTACAAGTGTGAAATACTTGGATCTCACAGGGAGCATGCAGATTGTTCTCTTTGTATAACACGGAACTCTGTGTATCAATGCACATGGTGTGGAAATTCTTGTTCCTACAGTGATACATGCCTTGAAAATCCAGTAACTGAATGTCCTAAGCCGCGCATAGATATGATTAAACCTCTAAGTGGACCCATAGAGGGTGGCACTATAGTAACTATAGAAGGCAGTAATCTTGGATTAAGAGTTGAGGAAGTAACTGGAAAAATCCGTATAGGGGATGTGCCATGTGAAATAGTAAATTTTGAAGTATCCGTGAGTATAACATGTCGTACTGGTCCATCAAATGGATCATCAGTAGCACCTGTTATTGTAGAAAATGATGCTGGATATACGGAGTCATCAGTCTTATTCAGTTATAAGAACATTAACCTTCAAGGAATTTACCCTGCCCTTGGCCCAGTGTCAGGTGGAACACAGTTAGCTATTGGAGGGCAACATTTAAATATTGGATCAGCTATATCAGCATTTTTAGATGAATTGCCTTGCTCTGTAAATAAAACACAGACTTCAAACAGCAGACTAATATGCATAACTCCAAAAGCGAATATGCCTCGTGTAATTCACTCGATTACAGTTGCTATCGATAATGCTAATCGCACTCTAAATGGCGACCTATATAATTATACAGCAGATCCAACTATAATGGAAATTAAACCGTTAAAAAGTTTCGTATCGGGAGGAAGAATGATTACTGTACATGGGACGAATTTACATACTATTCAGAAACCGTTAATGAAATTATATCATGCCGATGAGTTAGTTCCTGTTAATTATACAGCATGTGTTGTACTAAACTCAAACCAAATGGAATGTCCCAGTCCTGCAATCAATAAAAAGTATTTCGAAATTTTACAAGCAACTGCATCTCAAACAAGTACACCTCAAATAGCAATGAAGGTCGGCTTTGTAATGGATAACGTTGAAACGATGCATGACTTAGAAAAGTACTTCAATCCGCCACGAACTCATATGGTTTTTGTTGAAGACCCTCATGTTTATCAATTCCCAAACAAAATTAAGTCATATAAAGGAGATCCTCTTGTCATTGAAGGAGAACATCTTATAAGAGCAAGTGATGAATCGGATGTGGTTGTAACAATCGGAACTCAACCCTGCAATGTTACCAGCCTAACTATGCAACAGCTTCTTTGTACTCCGCCCGAGATTCAACCATTCAATACAGATGAAAATGGAGTACAAATATCTGATATCAATTTACCCATGGTAGTGGTAAAAGTAGGGAAGAACTTGAGGTTTCCCATTGGATACCTGCATTATGAATTACTGAGAAATTATAATTTTCCACCCGAGGCTATAGCAGGAATCGCAGCCGGTACCTTTTTCTTGGTGCTGATTTTTATGATCGTCTTAGTGATGTATCGACGTAGAAGTACAAAAGCGGAAAGAGAATACAAACGAATCCAAATACAAATGGATACGTTGGAGAGTAACGTTAGGTTGGAATGTAAGTTGGCTTTTGCAGAATTACAGACTGATATGTCAGACTTGGCAGCTGATTTGGAACATTCAGGTATCCCAACACTTGATCATGTCAATTACGTTATGAAAGTATTTTTCCCAGGTGTATCTGACCATCCAATTTTAAATGTACAGCGTCAATTCATAAATACACCACGAACTAATTACGATGCAGCTATGATTCAATTTGAGCAACTTCTAAATAATAAATGTTTCCTTTTGTCATTTATAGACACTTTAGAAGCGCAAAAATCTTTCAACATTCGAGATAAAGTGAATGTTGCGTCCCTGTTGATGATAATTTTAATGGGGAAAATGGAATACGCTACTGATATCTTAAAGTCGCTTCTTTTGCGTCTTATTGACAAATCTGTTTGTAACAAACACCCCCAGCTTATGCTTAGAAGAACCGAGAGTGTTGTAGAGAAAATGCTTACAAATTGGATGGCATTGTGTATGTATTATTACCTCAAAGATTATGCTGGTTCATCACTGTTCTTGTTGTTCAAAGCAATTAAACACCAGATAGAAAAGGGTGTGGTTGACGCTATCACCCATGAAGCTCGATATTCCTTATCGGAAGAAAAGCTTTTGAAAGAGCAGATTGATTACCAAATCGTGACTCTGCATATTGTACAAGATGATTTTGACGAAAAAGTGCAATGTAAAGTATTAGATTGCGACAGTATATCGCAAGTAAAATCAAAAATACTTGACGCCTTGTTTAAAAACACTCCATTTTCATTGCGACCGTCCGTCCACGAAGTTGATCTCGAATGGCGACACGGGAGAGGAGGGCATGTGACACTCCAAGATGAAGACGTAACTACGAAAACAGTCAACAGCTGGCGGAAGCTAAATACGTTAGCACATTATGGTGTAAAGGAATCTGCCATAATGTCTCTAATATCCCGACAAAACGACAGTTTCAATACTCCTTACAAAATTCCTTGCAAGAATTGTACCGGCATTTACTGCTCAAATTCCCATATAAGAGTCTACAACAGTGATGTAGGCGACCAAAATGTGCATTTCTACCACTTGGTTAGGCCTATTGAATACCAACACATAATTAACAAAAACTCCGAACATAGTCACAAGGCTATACCTGAAATATTCCTTACGAGGCTGCTGTCGACAAAAGGCACAGTGCATAAGTTTGTTGACGATTTCTTCAGCACGATTCTAACAGTGAATGAAGTGCTTCCTCCCGCTGTTAAATGGCTTTTTGATCTTTTCGACGAGGCAGCCAGAACTCACGGAATTATGAACCCCGAAGTGGTTCACGCATGGAAATCCAACAGTTTACCTTTGAGATTTTGGGTAAACCTCATTAAGAACCCAGACTTCATTTTCGATATCAACAAAACGGCTACAGTGGATTCGTCACTGTCTGTTATCGCCCAAACGTTCATGGATGCCTGCGCATTAACAGAACACCGCCTGTGTAAAGACTCTCCGTCAAATAAACTGTTGTTTGCAAAAGACCTTCCTACATACAGAGACATGGTGATTCAGTTCTATCAAGCAGTTTCGCAACTACCTCAGGTAACAGATCAGGAACTTAGCACCTCGATGCAACAGCTCTCCGTACAGCAATTAAATGAATTCGATACACTTTCTGCCCTGAAAGAGTTATACATTTATGTCAGTAAATATAGAGAACAAATTATATTAGGGCTAGAAATGGATCCACTTTGTAATAAAATGCACTTAGCTCATAAATTAGATAACGTAGCGTGCACAATGGAAGGCGACCCTACTTCCATATGCTGACTATATGACAATTTAAGTAACGATTTAATTGCATTTACATAATTTTATTTATACATACCTATTTTGTAAAAAGCTTTAATTTATTATAAAAATACTCAGATCTTAAACAGATGTGTAAAAAGACTGTAAGATATCAGTTTGATTAATCTAGTTAGGAACGTTTATATAAAAATATTTTTTTCAGTGAATAATATAAAATACTTAATTGAATGTAAGGATATCTATTATAATAATTACCTTCTTAATGTTTGGTAAGGAAGAACCTCATATTTTAGTATTATTGGTGAATCTTATGAACCCATTTGCTCTCCCAGTGGCCATATTTCAGTGTCCATGCTATTTTTATTATTTAAGTACTTTGAATACTCGAAATTATATTTATACGGCTCTCTTTAAAAAATGTACAATATTGTTTCCTTATGTAGATCTGGGTCTGTACCTTGAATAATTTCGTATAACTGAGTGTGTATGTATCACAAATTATTGATGTATTACGCTTAGGTGTATTTGTAAAGAGAGTTAAGTTATAAGTTAGGAAAATGTTGTGATATTTGTATTTCGGTTTAAAGATCTTTATTTCTCAAAAGAATAACAATAATTCACTTATTTGAGAAAGAAATATTACATGCATAAACTATAAAAAATCTAAGCTAGTTAGCGTAAACAATACAATAGATACAATCGCAAAACTATAAAGTTACAATTGGCGGGTAGAATTATAAAAGTATACAAAACAAGTTAACTATGTAAGTAAGGGAGCGCGCTTTAACGTACGGTGCGAGCGCAGTTAGATAAGATAACAGTTTTACAATGATATAAAGAGTTTGGAAGTGTCTTAGCAGATGCGTGCGTACTTAGTACGTACATTGAGTTTGCAGTTTTTATTTTTGTAGTTAAGTTGAATGGTTTTAGTTTGTAAGTAGGTATATGTTTTAATGTTTATCTAATTTACATATATATATATATATATTTATTTATTTTTTAAATTTTATATATAAGTATATATTATTGGATCATTAATATGTATAAATGTATTATTAAGGTATTTTCTTTATTTTATAGCAGGTTATGATTTTTCCTTATTTAAGTATAGCAATTTTTGTTAAGTACATATGTTTGGATACTTAAGATTTTAGTTTTATATACTTAGGTAAGTAGTTAGATATATGTGCATATGCTTATATCAGTGTTAGCGTTTTTATGGATGTGTTAAGAGGTATTGTGTCAATAATCTTTTAAATGTGCGTAACGATTTGGCGTCTTTGATGTCAGTTGGGAGTTTATTATATAAGTTGGCTCCCTCGTACAATATGCATTTTTTGCCGTAATTCGTACGCGGAGGCCGTAAAACAAGGTGATTAGCGTTTCTGAGCTTAATTCTTTGAAATTGTTGCTTTTTTGTAAAAGAAATTTGTATATGAAGGTCATTTGATAATATTTTTCTTATTAGTATACAAGTGTGATATATGTAGGCATGGTTAATGTTCATAATTTTAGTATCTTTGTAAATTTTACTTGTTGATGTAAGAAAATTGTAGTTAAATAAGACTTTAATCAGTTTGTTTTGAGCTCGCTGTAGGCAGTTTATGTTGGTTGGAGTAGCGGTGCCCCATATCTCGATTAGATACTCAATATGTGGCTTCACGAGTGTGTTGTATATTATGTATCGAACACGCTTTGGAAGACACCGTACTATACCCTTAAGCGAGCCAGTTAGGGAAGTTATTTTATTTTTTATTTTTTCTATATGCGGTTGCCACGTTACTTTTTTGTCTAATATGAGACCTAGATACTTTTCTTTGTCAACTTTATTGATAGGCTGATTATTTACAGTAAGAGGCTGGTTACACGGAAGTTTTTTGTTTTTTGGCACAATAATAATGTAGTTCGTTTTGCTAATATTTATAGTTAAGAGATTATTTTGAAACCACTTATTGAGGAGATTTAGGTCGCTTTGAGCATCAGCTATTAAATCATGGACGGAACGACCGTAGTAAAATAGGCTAGTGTCGTCTGCATACAAAGTAGTGTCGCCTCTTAGACCTATTTTGCTGATGTTATTAATGTACACTAAGAAGAGCAATGGTCCTAAAATAGATCCTTGAGGGACACCAAAAGTGATATTCTGCGGACTACTTTCATGGTCACCCATTTTTACTATTTGCTTGCGGTTTTGAAGGTAAGACTCAAACATTTTGAGGACTTTCCCGCCCAAACCAGCCTCCCTCAATTTACCCAGGAGAACCTGGTGGCTAATAGTGTCAAAAGCCTTCTTTAGGTCTATAAACACTCCCAGCACTATCTGTTTTTGGTCAATACTAACTCTAATTTTGGTCACAAGATCTATAGTAGCAGTCAAGGTGTTTGATTGTGGCCTGAAGCCATATTGCTTCGAATAGAGGAACTTTATCGATCCAAGATGACCTTCGAGACGTTTGTGTAAGAGGGTTTCAAGAACCTTTGAGAGTACAGGAAGAACTGAGATTGGGCGGTAGTTTCCCGGATCTGATTTCGTCGAAGATTTGTAGATTGGAGTTACTTTTGCGAGCTTTAAACTATCGGGAAATTGACCTAGTTTTAGGCATTTGTTAAGACACTCGGTTAATTTGCCAACTATCAGAGATTTTACGCATTTCACAGATTTCACTGATATTCCATCTAAACCGGAGCTGGTATTTGAGTCTAAATTGTTAATGATAGATGTAATTTCTTGGTCAGTGGCAGGCATAAATTCTGTAAATGGTGACTGGACATCTGACGTTGTAGTGGCACTGTTCAAACGTGATGTAGTAGGGATTTTGCTGGCTAGTGCGGCACCAATATTTGAAAAATATTCATTAAAGCATTCGCAGATCTCTTTTGGGTCGGTTATAGCCCCAGTCTCTGTTTCTAACTTGGGGGGAGTTCTCAATTTGTCAGTTTTATTCCTTGCCAGGTTATTTATAAGTCTCCACATTTTGCTCGGATTAGTGCTGCAGTCGGCGAATGCTTTGTGGTAGTAGCTACTTTTTGTCCTTTGTATATGTTCAGTAACTTGGTTTCGATGTTTTATAAACATTTCTTTTTTCTCTTCGTTTGCTGGGTGTTTCTTGAATTCGTACCACAGGATATTTCGTTTATTTATTCCGTCGATTATGTTTTTGTTTATCCAGTCTTGCCTCGGTGGATTTTGGTATTTAATTTTTGGGACTTTACTGTCATTTATGCATGATATCAGCTTTGCTTCTATTAGTCGGTATTCTGGATCTGCGTCAAAATTAACAGTCTCTGCTAATTGATATAGTGTTTCATAATTTATTGCCTCATATTTGGTTTTTTTAACTAGCGGGGGCTGATATTTTTTTATTTCTAGGTAAGTCTGCTTATGATCTGACATTGCTGATTCTACTAACGCCAAATGAAAGAAGTTTTCGGTTAAATTTGTGCATACGTGGTCTATAATTGTTTTTGTGGTAGCAGTTTCTCGCGTGGAGTAGTTTTCGTCTACTCGGTTCAGTATTTTATACCCATTTTCACTGATTGTCTGCTTGTAGTCGCCGGTTGCTCGATCACTGTTTAGGATGTTGATATTAAAATCTCCAAATATAATGGCTCTTGTTGATTTGCTTAACTGCTCCGAGTAAGTATCTAAGAATGCTTTTTGATGCAAGTTTTCTGGTTTCCTGTAAATAGCACCGACGTCCAAGGCATATCTATCAAGGTGTATCCATAGGTAGTGAGTACCATTCATGTTTAGACTTCTTATTTCACTATGTTTCAAATTGTTGTGTGCCAATATGGAAACACCCCCTCCTCGAGTATCTGTTCTATAATTACAGTAGTGCGTGTATCCTGGTATTTGAATTCTGGTTAATTCTTCATCAGATTTTAGCCACGTTTCTGTTAAAATAACTACGTGAATGGTGCTTTGTATAGCCTTTAAAGTACATTTAAGTTCATCTAGTTTCCCAGGTTTAATTATGCTTCTTACGTTTGCATATAGAAAGTTTAATGAATTAGTGCCCGTTGTTAAGCTTTGGTAGGTATTGGTAATTTGGTACGTATTTTCTCTCACATCGTCTGGGCTTTCTAGTTTTTTGCCGGTAATTCGATAATTTTGGGAGTGCCTTTATAATATTTTATAGTAAGATTCGACTCACCGTTTGTGGTCCTAGTTATTATTTCTTTTTTCAGGCTGCTTATATAGTTCTGCTGTTGAGGAGTTCTATCGGTGTATATGCCGATTGTTTCATCCATCCTGTTCTTCTGGTTGCTAAGAATGAATTTGGTATGCTCTTTAGAACAGAGACGTACTCTTAACATTCTGTTTCTTTCGGCTTTTGGTTTCCCCAGCCGCTGAGTTTGTAGAGGAGCAGGACATGAAGGTGATATTTCCCTTAATATTTTTAGAGCTTCGTCCATGTCATGCGCCAGATTTTCTTCTTGGGTAGGGTGATCTGATTCTGAAAGCCCCTGTATTATAATGTTGCACGATCTCACTTCACGTTCTTGTATTTCTGCTATTAGGTCTTCGGGTGAGATATTGCTGGGAGCCCCAAAGTTGGTAGATCCTTTTTTAAGTTTGCTCACTTCAGTTTCTATCGCGTCAATTCTTTCCTCTGTCGCGGTATTTATTTGCATTAGGTTATTTATTTGAGTTTTGATAACGTCTTGTTCTGATTTTAGTTTTTCCATCGCGTATTTGATATGTTTGACCTCATCTTTAATAGTGGTTACGTCTTCGGCAATTTTGTTGATTGATTCTGTTTGCTTTTCGTCCACCATTTTTGAAGTCTTCATAAGTGCCATCATTTCTAACATTTGTTTTCGGATCTCAGACATTTCAGTTAATATTTCACTGTTGTTATCACAGTATTTTCTTTTATTGTTGCGAAACGTTATCCTTTGGATTTCAGTCTCTGGAGATAGGTCCGATGCGAGAGTTAGGTTCGGTTGCGAGCCACCGAGGCCACTTCCAGTCGGTGAGCGTTCGAGAGGCATGCTGATCTTCGTAATTTGTTAGAGTGCGAACGTTGTTGTTTCTATGCAATGGTAAGTAATTGCAACGAGCGAGACCAAAATTATGCATCCGTCTCGTTTACCCGAGGAGGTGAAGAGCCGTTACCGCTGCGCCGAAATAACACTTCGAAAGTAACTGGCGTAAAGGAACTCACATTGTTCACTCGAATTAAGCACTTATTATAATTAGTGTAACTGTTTATAATCCTATAGTATTGATTTGAATATTTAAATATAATTTTGCGACACGTCCGCTCTGGTTGCGCGCTAGCTTAGTTCCAGTTTATTTGGAATATTGATAAAGCATTATCAGTTACCTCTTCGTAAAGTGTGTTACAACTACATATTTTCTTATCATCAACCTCCTTAACAGCGACAAGTAATTATACTTAGAACAAAGTTTACTAGCAAAATAGCACAATTAACTAAACTATATTATATAGTTAGGTATACAGGCAGCGAATCCGCAGAGCGGGGTGATTGATGTCGGGGGTCATTCAGCGTCGTTTGCGTTGTGCGCCCCCGCCGCCGTAGCCCGCAGTAGGTACCTGGCGCGGCCAGCTGCTGTAAAACATTCGCCCGTTCACTCATGGGATCTCATTTGCATTTCTAACTAAACAATATAACAAATCCAGCACCACATTTAAAAAATGCCTGAATTTGTCTGATGTCGAACCATCGAACGATCACACCAAAACGAATAGGTTTTTATCTTATCTACTTTGCTTAAACCCATAGTGTGTTGGTTCTTGCCGCAACCAAATATTGGTAGTACGGTAAAAAAAACACGACGCAGACAACAAACGCCCAAGGTTCGAAACCTTTGTATGTAATAATGGTTTTTCATAGCAAAGCAATGAAGATCTCGAAACTTACCTACTACACGCGATAGTTTGTTACAATTATGCTTGATCTCACTTTTGTTTATTGCTCAATTTATGTATTACACACGACTTTTCGGCAGTCATTTAAGAATTAAGCAGATGACGTAATTATAATATTCCATTTACAAAATATTTTAAGATAGAATTATTATCTAGATGTAACGTATTAGAAACGTAAGGCAGCGTAAATTCACCCGTCTCTTAAAGTTTTATATTATTGACCTAGAAATATACTTATTTATCAAACTTTTGTTTTTACTCGAACCCTTTAAGTATAGGTTTTTAGCAAATCAAAATGGATTTGTAATTTTTTTTTTTTTTTTTTTATAAAAGGGAGGCAAACGAGCAGGCGGCTTACCTGATGGGAAGTAATCACCACCGCCCATGAACACCGGCAACTCAAGTTGAGTTGTCGGTCCGTTGCCGGCCTTTAAAATTTTTTATAAAGATTATCATTTTCAACTAAGTCCCTCCTTAAGAACTCTGTTTGTACGGCAGTGATTTGAGGATCCAACCTAGGCACAGAGGCCCTAAACGGAATTTAAATGCCCATATGGAATCCTTTCAAAAAAATAGAGTCAAGAAAATATTTTTTTCTCAAACATGCTCGGAAAAAACGGTTTTCCGATTGAAACACAAGGACGGAAAGAGCCTCATTTTACTCCTAGGAGTAAAAAAACCATATGAAAACACTTTCCGTCCATGTCCATATATTTCTTAAAAATGCTGTCAATTTGCATACAAAATCAAAAGGACCAAGACAAAAATTCCAAACAGCCAAGGTAACTGCTCGCTTTTTTAGCACAGTGCGTGTGTTTCTTTTTGAATTTGCATTCCAATGTCTATGGTTAGTATTTAAAAACAATTGACAGTCGGTAACATTCGTTCATTCTGCATAATATAATTGTGAAACCGAATATTAAACTATTTGTTGTGTGAAATACTTACTATAAAAAATGAGCTCAAGCGACGAAAGCGACGAAATAGGTACCACACCGCCTATATTAAAATCTGAAGCTGCCTCGGTTAGGCAAAACCTGCTTCCCGCTAAATCTAAGGAAATTAAATTACTTGCTTTTTAGAAATGTATTTGTATTATTTCCTCACATGTTTGAGAAAAGCATTATGTATGCCTCGGCGGAAACGAGGATTTCCTGACTCGTATTTTAGCAGGCCTCGCTGTTGCTCGGCCTGCTAACCACCTCGTCAGGCAAACCCTTACTTTCCGCGCCTAGGCAACAATGTACTATTTTTTGTTTTCTCTACATTAGAAAAAAATGTGAAAGTTTGTTAGGTTAGGTTTTTATTTTTGATGTGAGTCCGTTTTCAATTTAATTAATTTTTTGGCGGAACATTGTGAATTCTATGGACGGTAACAATAAAAAACCGGGCAAGAGCATGTCGGACCATGGTCAGTGTAGGGTTCCGAAGCCGTTACTACAAACAAATTAGACCATGCGGCAAACTTAACTTTGCCGTTGGAAAACTGTTTATTAGTTTTCCTACTCCTGTACTTTTATCTGTCATTTATATAGTCACGAACACTAATATAAGAATATAGATAATATGTCCGCAGAACATTCCGTAGAAAAGTCTATCTAGTCTATTCCCCTTAACAGCACTTGTGCTTTTTTGAGCCAAAACGATATGCCTAGCTGCCAAAGCTTACACCTAGGTTAATTTGACCAATCAAAATACTTCACCAAATTAAACCACCAATCACAATACACATTGACTGTCAATCGGAACGTTAGGTTCTTTTTGGTATGTAAACTCTTTTACTAATTTAACTCTTTAAAAAACACATTTTATTTGGTATCAACCAACCAGAACGCAGCTATATTAAAATCGACCAATCAGGTAAAAGAATTCATTTCTCAAATCATTAGGTGTTTTTTAGTCCCTATTTCACAAGTTAAATCGATTGTGCAACTTTAAAAAAAAAATGAAACCTGGCAAGTGCACATCAATTTAAAAACAAAGTTAACAATAGACACATATTTTGTTGTTTTCGAATGTTTCTCGCTCGTTTGTTATTCTGTGCTTCGTTCGTTCGTATTCCAACCTAATAGGTATATTAATTTAATTTTGCATTTTATTTGAAACCTAGTCGTAGAAAAAGTATTGTATGCAACGGTGTATAACTAAGGCAAAAAATACTCGTGGCGTCTTGTTTTACGATGTTCGCCTGCGGCTTACATCGTAACCACACCACTCGTCTTTTTTGACCTCTCTTATACAACTGTTGCATAAACTACTATTATTAACGTGTTACTTACTCAAAAACTTCGTAAAAGTGCTGTTCAATCGATTTCAATAGGTACATTACCTAAAAAGTAAACTGAAACCAGGAGTGCGTTGCAACAAAAGCCTATTTGGGGAAATTGTATGACATTAACAAATCAAAATTAGTCAGTATTCGGAAAATGTAATAAATAGACTTAAAAATAAAAATAAAATAGGTATCAATAATAATCATTTATTTTTATGCTTATACTTATATGCCACTTTTAAGTTTTGTGTAACGATGAATGGAAATTCGACCGTCTATCGATAAATTAATATCGTTCGGAAGACCACAGACAATTTTGTTCGTGCCACAAAAACTTCTAACCATTGTTTAATGGTTAAACAAACTTACCTGAAGTGAAGTTTGACCGTAATTATACGAGACGTTACATCCGAAGAGATTTAATATTCACTAGGTAGATGTTTAGCGCCTTTTTTGCAGAGTCCAATTAGAGTAAAACAGTAGTTACTATGGTAATCATCATATTCTGATTAGATGACATTAACTTCAACTTAGGTAATAAATCTCTAAATTATAGTCAGCCTCAGCAAGGAATTAATCACACATTATAAACTGCCTCAGCGAAGGCATTATCGGCACTATCGTCAATTATTAGCGGCCTATTATAAAATTTAGAAAACACTAAAGAGTTTCCAGACCAGCCTGCGGTTTTCTTTATTGCTTCAACTGAGAGTCCTTTACGCTTGGCCGCTGAAGTAGCGGCGTGTCTAGTGCTGTGTGCACTGAACGCGGCTGTATCTATCCCACTGGCCGCCAACGTCTGCTTGATCCAGCGGCTGATTGTACTGCAGCTAGCATTATGTATTGGCTTTTTATTTGTTAAAAAAAGCCGTTCTGTATTTGCATTACTCCTAAAGCTTTGTGTCCTATCAATGTATGCCGATAATGTCTTTGCGGGACAGATCTCTATCTTATTTGGAAAATAAGGTATAACAAGGCATGACATTGGCTGCCCAGGGGCGGATGTTTTTGTTAGATCATCGATAATGATTTTAATATTGGTTTCATTAACTTGTACATTAGAGGGCCTAATCAAAGATAACGTCTGTACTCGTTGTCCAGTTGACAATGCGAGCAGAGTCACCGTTTTAGAAGTTAATTGTTCTAAACTTAAATTATCATTTGGATATAAGGTAGATAAGTGATCTAAAACTACGTTTGGGTCCCAGGTCGCCTGATATTTTGGAAAACAAGGTTTAATTTTATAGACTCCTTTTAAAAACCTGGAGACCCGTTTGTCCTCACAAAATGGTTACCCCAATATTAAAGACAGAGCTGATCGACAAGTATTTAAAGTTGAATACCTAGCCCCACGTTGGTACTGCTCCGTCAAGAAATTTAATACAAGGGGCGTGGTCACTGAGAAGCAGTCTAACTTATTATATTTACAATACAGCCACCACTTAGCATACACACAATTATATTGTTTGAGTGAATTTGCAGCCAGGGATGATATCATTACGTCTATGGTTTGTGGCATTAGCGACTGCCTGGAAAATGCTTCCCTGATAATAACATCGCCACCAGGGTAAGTTTCCTCCAGAGTGGGTGGTATGTCCTGAAAGGGGATAGGAGCAATTCAATGTTGGGTTGCAAGTAAATAGGTTCTGAGCACGACAGTGCAGACAATAGTGGAAACCAAGGCTGGCTAGGCCAATAAGGTATGACCATAATACCAGTTGCTTTATCCACAATTATTTTATTAAGGCATCTTAGTATCAGGGAAAAAGGCGGAAACGCGTAAAAGAAAAAAATACTCCAGTCAACTGTGAATGCATCAATATTGAAAGCATGCGGATCTGGGAGCCATGAAATATACCTCCGGCATTTAGAGTTAATTCTAGTGGCAAACATATCGATATCAGGTAACCCGAACCTGTCAGTTATTTGACTGTAAGCATTATATGATAATTCCCACTCAGTATCAAAATTGGTTAGTCTTGACTCCCAATCGGCCTCCTTATTTTCCTCGGATTTTATATAAGATGCAAAAATGAACAATTTGCGGTCTTCACACCACTGCCAGATTTCGCGAGTAATGTCATTAAGGTGCACGTATTGCACCCCACCCATTCGATTGATGTACGAAATGGCAGTCGTGTTGTCGATTCTAAGCAAAATTTCTTTATTCCGCAAATCACTGGCGAAGCACTTTAGCCCTAGGAAAGCAGCCTTCAGTTCTAAAAAAAATATGTGCCTTTCTCTTTCAACTACGTTCCAGAAACCATGTGACCGTTTACCATTACAATATATACCCCAGCCAGTAAGGGATGCATCTGAAAAAAAATCCAACGAATATTGGCACGATCGAATTGGATTCTTAATGATCATGATGTTTTCTGACCATCATTTAAGGTCTGGAAGTACTTTATCACTCAAGATCATTTGACTGTCGTAATCATCCCCGGAATCCCTTAAAGCAAGAAATTTCTCCCTCTTTAAACGTTTGGTATACAACCAACCATACGAAACAGCCAGACAAGCAGAGGTAAGTAAGCCGAGATATGTAGCAAATTCTCTGATTGTCATTGACTTTCGATTGGAGATATTGTTGGATTGGTCGTAAATATTTTTTCTAGGCTCATGTCGCGAGAGTTTAACTCGAACCCCAGAAACGTGCAAATCTGACTCGGAAGTAGTTTACTTTTTCTACTATTTATTACAAAACCTAGTTTGTCCAACAGAGAGATGGTTTCTGTGACGCAGTTGTGGCATTCGGTATAAGTACGGCCTATACTAGTATATCATCGAGGTAAATTACTAGCAGTAAGCCTTTACTTCTCAGATGGGTAATAACCGGTTTCATGAGTTTAGTAAAGACATACGGTCCTGAGCAGAGGCCAAAAGGGGGACATGTAAATTCATAGGTAGCATCAAATTTGAACCTTAAAAAATTTCTGTTTGATTTATAGATCGAAATTAAAAAGTATGCGTCTTTGAGGTCAATCGTAGCTAAATAGCCGTATTTAGGGACTAGTTTAGTAGCGGTACGAATGTCCTCCATCTTAAAGTGATGCTGATCAATAAAAATATTTAGCTTTTTAAGATTTAGTATAAATCTAAAAGTACCGTCACTTTTAGGAGTAAGAAATATTTTTGAAATAAATTGGTCAGGAGACTCTTTACATTTCACAATAGCTCCACAATCCAGAAGCTTTAAAATGGCAATCTTAAGATTTGTATATTCTGTTGGGGAGAAAACAGGGTTAATAGGTTCTATTTCTTGAACAACTGTGCAATTAAAGGGAATTTTGTATCCCGTTACATATTCTATAACAACCGGGGGCCCTAGACAAGATGCATTACGCCGAGTCGCTTTTCTGTTCGTTTCGTTTTTAAACCAATCGCGTCACTGCTAGATCACGTGACTTTTCGTATTACGTGATCTAGCAGTGACGCGATTGGTTTAAAAACGAAACGAACAGAAAAGCGACTCGGCGTAATGCATCTTGTCTAGGGCCCCGGGTCATTTGTAATATGCCGCCATTGGTTGACGTAAAACTGGAGTCTACCTGCGTGAGATCGTACCTCTAGGGCTGTTTGCGTGGCAGCCGGCTGTCCCTCTTGAACGATGACGGCTGAAACCTCTCCGATGTCGTTCGCCGAGGGTGCTGTGGAGGCCCGCGTGTCTTGTACAGTCAGCAACGAAAGTCCATGAACACATCCAAATTTTCAAAACACCTGCACACTGTTAAGGTTCATATGTAACTGAACAGGCTGTTGTACAAATCTCTGTAGACATTTGGGAATACCAAAGGTCGATGTACATTATTTTTACAAAAGTTGCTGAACATGTTTAATTACATAATTAGCCTTATCTGTAAAATATCACAATTTGCTGAACATGACTGACTACATAAATCCGCTGATATTGTATAAATTTGTCGCCGGACCGGCATCCAGTATTTGTTAATCCAATTATACTGGGTCCAAAAGAAACGTTCTGAGAAACTGAGGTCGAGTTAATGTTTATAATTGTATTTCTGTATTGGAATATTTTTTTTAGTTGATAATTGACTACTTGTCAAAAAAAAGGTTTAATGGAAAACAAACAATTCAACGGAAAAATCTCTTGTAATACTGCTTGACATAAACTAGAAGGCTAGGAAGATTAGGAATATCAAAACTCTTTATTAGAGAAAATATTAAGTATAGAGCCACTTTACATAAAGTGCTTACTCTTCATAGGACTCGATTTTGATAAGCCCGACACACATGAGTAATTATAACTAAGGCAATAAGGTATATCATTTAAATATCATGTTCGGTACAGTCATCTTCAAAAGTCGCTGAACATTTTAGTACACACAACATCACACCTAACTAACCATTAACCTTTTCAACGCCATTGACGGATATATCCGCACCACTGGTTCAACGCCATCGACGTATATATCCGTCATATAGGTCGTGTGAGAATAATAACGAATTTTGGATAATTCAAAGAGTGTTTAAAGGTATTTCTTTTCTTAAACTATACTCAGAGAAATAGACTTCCTGCTTATAATTAATAATTATTATATCAATGCATTTTTATTAAGAAATATATGTATTACAAAAAGCATTAATTCAGTATAATTCAGGTCGATTTCCTACGCCATTGACGCTTTATTCCGTCGATAGTGAGGTGGTGAATCGAATTCGTCATTTATTCTAGCTATGATATAACATTTATATTTATATTAAAAACTAAAATAATACACGTCATTTTACAGAATTTGTAAACTTTTTAATAATTAATACTCAAATGCATTCAAACTACACCATAATACAGCCGCCATTTTCAAGACATTCATTTAAAAACATAATTTGAAAATGGAACTCTCGATATATAAAATATTGATTTTAGTAACAAGACGCGTCCCTCCCTATCTTCTGACTTTAAATAAGGAAAACGCAAGATTCCTACGCCATTGACTGATAAATACGTCCGCTTATGACGTAATAGCAATGTTTAGTGTTTAACGTAGATACTACATGAATTGTAAAGATTGAATACGAATTTTAGAAAGTCCTGTTCCTGATGGTTTACTAAACTAACAGCCGAACCCTTTGTCAAACCGCGCACGGGTAGCCTTACTTCGTATTAAAATTTTACATATTTTGAATGGGCAAATGTCAAATTTCACCCCGAAGTAAGCCTTATCTATACGAGGTTTGACTTTAGGTTTCGGCCGTAAGTCAATTTATAGAAAACTGTCATTTAGACATGTCTAAGGCGTGTCTAAGAAGTGTTTAAGTTTTTTATGGTAAGACCGTAAATTCATACTGAGGTTGCAATATTTTACAATTTTCTAAACTAAAGACAAATCATTTCACAATGACCATTAAAAAGTTCTTTGAAATAGAAAGAAAATCTCGGAAACTTCTTAAATGAACAGTAAGGAACGTGTGACGTCATAAGTAGGTTAATTATTTCATACAACTCCATATACAGGGTGTCCGGTAAATAGTGGACTATCTTACAGGGCTGGATAGCTCAGCTCAAGAGTGGCCAAAATATGATAAATTATGTTTAGTAAAAGTCGCACCAAAAACGAGATAACTCAACTTTTAATTTTTTTGGAAATGCGGTATCCTGGTTCGCCATTTTCGATGCCGCGGCCACATTTATTAGAATTTTTCAGTTTCGTTTGCTGTGAAAGATAGCTGTTTAAATTTGCTATAACACACTATCAACAGAATAAATAAAAAAAAAACTCAGCAGTTTTTTTAATTTTTCAAGTCAAATTTAAAGTTTAGGAATCTGAGTTTAACTTGCGGCAAGTTTACCATAACACGGTGTAAAAAAAATGTACCAAGACTACCAAGACTTGTAGTGCTGCTTTCCTAAAAATTGGCCTGGTTAATAGAGATTCTAAAATGATATAACAATTGAGTTTATTGATTACAGGAGCGAAGTTATTATTAAGTTTATCCAACAAAGACCGAATTTTATCAAACTAGCGAATTTAATAAACGACTTTTGCTTCCGTTTAAAATCAGGTTAGCTGGTTCTAAATGTTTTAAAAGACAGTTTACATTAATGTGAAATACAACGACACTACGACACTACGAATTGCTTGCCGCCAGCCCTAATGCAGGCTCGGCAGCGTTTCATGAAAAACCTCTTGAGTTCGGAGGCATATCGTCGCTCACCAATTTGTCGGCTAGCTTCTGCGACGCGGCTGCTTCCAAAGAGGCAATAGGTTTGCCGTACACTCTTTCTTTTAAACAACCCCAATAAAAATAGTCTAGAGGGTTCAAATCCGGTGAACGAGGAGCCAAAAAAATTGGCCCTGAACGACCAATCCACCGGTTAGGATATGATTGGTCCAAGAACGTTCGCACTGGTAATGCATAGTGGGCTGGACAGCCATCATATTGTAGCCACATGGTTCTTCTCAGCTCTAAGGGCGTATCTTCCAATAGTATCGGAAGCGACTTTTGAAGAAACTGCAGGTAACCTCTTCCGTTTAAGTTTCCTTGCAGCTCGAATGGTCCAATGATATTGCCGCCCAAAATGCACGTCCAGTAATTGATTTTGAATTGATACTGGCTTCGGTCTTCTCGTATTACGTGGGGATTGTGGTCACGCACCTCCCAATACTGTAGATAGTGGAGGTTAAGATAACCATCTCTACGACATGTGGATTCATCGCTCCAAAGGATATTGTTAAAAAAAATTGAATCTTCACTGATATTTTGCAACATCGTTTGACAAAATGTTATTCTTAGTGCGTAATCTCTCGGCAATAGAGTTTGAACACGAGTCACATGAAATGGGTAAAACTCGTGTTTTTGTAAAATAGAATGGACAGTAGATTTTCTTATCCCCGTACGTTCGGCTATAGCCCTTACAGACGTTGTTGGATCGGCGTCTCGTTCGGTCAGTACAATTTCGTCGTACTCATTTTGAGGTCTTGCTTCACTGCGGCTAGTTGCACAATGACCTGTGGCCCGTTTCACGAAGCTACAAGTTACAAATTACAAGTTCACAAGTAACAAGAGCAAAAAGTTACAATTTACAAGTACAAGTGTTTCTCGAACGCGGCCGGCATGGTAGAATAATAGGATCGTATGGTAATCTCGATTACAAGTGAATGACATCTCGATTTAACAAGTCCCTATTAAAAAAAAGTTTGTTGATGTTTTGACGTTTCTAAATGTCAAATCTTGAAATATTTATATTTATAATCTGTAAATCCGATGATGTCTCCACTCCAGTCTCGCGGAGTCTTCGGAGTTGTCTCTCGTTATCGTTAAAATTTTAAAGTAGGTACGGGAGTTATTTTAGTTAGATAAACCAACCGGAAAATTTTGAAGGCAACACTGCTAAAAGAAGTGTTGCTTAAGAAAAAAGTTTTTTTTGGAGCATTTTCGGCAACCAAGACCGATGCGTGGAAAGTCATACACGCAAAGGCACAGGCTTTAGGACTTGTGCCAAATTCAAGGGATTTTTCATATACCCGTGATGTACTTCCACATTCCACAAGCTTATGAAACTTCACTTAATATTTACAAACAAAATAACAATAACAACAAACTTTAGCAGAGAATTAAACTCAACAACTAACAATAACAAAATATACAATAATAACAAACTTTTTAACAGAAAATTAAACTCAACGACGGTACGACATGAGTGACGTTTAAAAACAAACGAGGTAGGTACTATAGAATGAATGATTTGACAGCGACTCTAACAAATTACAAGTTTACTTAGCTCGGAAGCTAGGTAGTTTTTTTTACTAATTGACAAGTACAAGTTGACAATGTAACAAAATTTTCGAGAAACGTTAGTTCGATTGAAGCAATTTCTAACAATAAAAAAAAAAAAAATGTCTATGGTTCAAATTTTACACTTGTAACTTGAATTTTACAAGTTGTAGAAAAGTAGCTTCGTGAAACGCTTGTAGTACCTTTTTTGACCAATGTTGCCAGTTTACACTTGTAAAATTGTAACTTGTAGCTTCGTGAAACGGGCCACAGGTATTCTTCCTTCGCTATACGCGATGTGAACCCGAGAAAAAATACGACGATCTGGATGGCATGCGTCGTGGTACCTTTCTGCGTAAAGTGCAGCAGCTTCATTGCCATTTCCTCTACAGTCGCCGTAAATAAAATGCAAATTTGCAGACTCTGCCGATGAGTATGGCCCTCGACACATTTTTTTTCAATGTGATACAATAAGATAGTTTAATTTTGCTTTCAACTTCATTGAATTGTTGACAAGAAAACAAAAAACTAACGATGTAATTGTCTAATTAATTAAATCTGGAATTGAAAGTTTGGTGACCAGTATTACTAACAACAATTAATCAGAATGGAGTTTATGTGAAAATTACCTATTTGGAAGCTAGCCGACAAATTGTTGAGCGACTCCGAATCTCCGAACTCAAGAGGTCGTTCATGAAATCATGAAACGCTGCCGAGCCTGCATTAGGGCTGGCGGCAAGCAATTCGAACACTTGCTTTAAATTTAAGAAAATGTATGGTATTACCTTTTATCGTAGTGTCGTTGTATTTCACATTAATGTAAACTGTCTTTTGAAATATTTAGAACCAGCTAACCTGATTTTAAACGGAAGCAAAAGTCGTTTATTAAATTCGCTAGTTTGATAAAATTCAGTCTTTGTTGGACAAACTTAATAATAACTTCGCTCCTGTAATCAATAAACTCAATTGTTATATCATTTTAGAATTTCCATTAACCAGGCCAATTTTTAGGAAAGCAGCACTACAAGTCTTAGTACATTTTTTTTACACCGTGTTATGTTAAACTTGCCGCAAGTTAAACTCAGATTCCTAAACTTTAAATTTGATTTGAAAAATAAAAAAAACTGCTAAGCTTTCATTAATTCCGTTGATAGGGTCTTATAGCAAATTTAAACAGCTATCTTTCACCGCAAACGAAACTGAAAAATTCTAATAAATGTGGCCGCGGCATCGAAAATGGTGAACCAGGGTACCGCATTTCCAAAATTTTTAAAAGTTGAGTTATCTCGTTTTTGGTGCGACTTTTACTAAACATAATTTATCATATTTTGGCCACTCTTGAGCTGAGCTATCCAGCCCTGTAAGATAGTACACTATTTACCGGACACCCTGTATAAGGCTATCTTGTTGACACTTCTTAAAATGTATCACCTTTTAACTTGGTAAAATGCTAGACGTCTGACAGCTGTCTGTCATCTAGCCCATTTCTCGACTAATCTCTACTTCCTCTGTGCCCAATTGCCAAACACGAAGCAGGTCAAGTTAAAAGAAAATAGGTTCCGTTTCTTTTAAAGTCATTAAATCGGTACGACCAACATTGTTTATTGTATTTTATTTAAATAAATATTTATACGAGCTGTGTGGGTAGGCCTCCAACAAGATGGAGTGACGACCTTGTAAGGATCGCGGGAAAGCGGTGGATGAGAAAAGCACAAGACCGGTCTGAGTGGAGAGCCTTGGGGGAGGCCTATGTCCAGCAGTGGACGTCTTTCGGCTGACATGATGATGATGATGATGATGAAATATTTATAAAACTGAAACGAAACCGATTGCAACTTGTCCTGCTTCTAAATAATAAAAATATCGATAAATACGATTCCATCCCTAGCCTGTTATTTGTTTTATTGCTAATACCGGGCTCGGCGTGTGAGTGACTACTTTTGTATTTGACATGGCGTTGAAAAGGTTAAAGACAGAGCAGAGAGAAAAAGAAAGAGATGTATATATGTGTATTATGTCAACTTCTATGCATTCTAGTGCGACTCTCTTTCATGCAATATTTCAGATTTCTGAAGTGTATAGCTAGATGTGTTGCTGTGTGTTCAGTCAAGGTCTTAAATATCGGTACAATCAGTAAAATCACACATAAATAGCCGACAGGTAGAACAATATTTTCGATCCTACAGTTCGATCGATACGCATTTCTGAGAACACGGTATAAAGGTTTTTTTTTTTAACTTTTGATATTATGTTATACATATACGTAAGTAGATATTAATAATTGAATTCAGTCATGTTACTATCAAATATTTCAGTGGCTATAAATTGGAGCTATAGGAACGATCTACTAGTAACACTGCGAGAAAACCTTGTATGGTATGAAGTAAAACTATTAAATTGAAAATTTATAAAACTGACTTCTACAATCCTAAATAGGGCCACCACCACCCCTTGGAGTGTAACTTATCCATTAAAGAAAAGAATTCGTAAAATCTATTCATTAATAACGTGAAACACAATTGAATTGGGAACCTCCTCTTTTTGAAGTTGGCTAAAATGTAAAATAGTAAAAAAGTGTAAGACGCGAGAGGCTGGCATAAACAAATGACATGTCAATGATGACACGACCAAAATGAAAGAGACAAATGTATCATATGACAGTGCTGTACTTTTTTCGGTGATTGTCATTCATCACATCAGTCTAAATTCGAAAATTGGTCCGGGCATGATCTAACAAATCACTTTTAGACGATACTACGTCCAGCAACTTTTGGAAATATACTGTCCAGCAACTTCTGGAAGCCTACTGTCCAGCCACTTTTGGAAATATACTGTCCAGCCACTTTTGGAAATATACTGTATAGCTATTTTGGAAAAATTATAATGTAAATGGAATTTTGTTAGTAACTATGTTCAGTAACTTATGTACAATTCATGTGTCTAGTATCTTTTGTAAAGTTATTTTGTTCGGCAAGTTTCGTTGCTGACTGTACCCACCCTGCTTGTTCGCTCGTGGAGCTTGATGCCTGGGTGGGGCCTTCCAGTTTCCCTGACGTGGTGTATATTTCTTATTCGTAGGCGCGACGGGTGCAGCAGTATAAGACCTTTTGATTTGAAGTCCTGACTTCTCTGCTGTCTTTGAAGCTTTGATTTTTTCTCCGAGGTTCTCTCCGAAAAGATAAGAGTCTCTATTTACTTCTTGGATCATATTTGAAAACTTTTTGTCCAAACTTGGTAGAATAATCTTCCTTCTGGTGCTGGTATTCTCAGAATGAAGATCTGCCAAAAGTTGACTAATGTCAGCGACTTGCTTAATAATCTCGAGTTTTTCCATCTCGCCCAAAATGAGCGTACCTGTGACCTTGGACAGACCTGCAATTGCGTGTCCAAGTTGGTTTTGGATTTTCTCCATTCTCTTATCTCGTTGCCGAGATGACTCAGACATCACTGCTGCAATTTCGGGATTTAATTTAGGAGCCTTAAGCAATTTAAAGTTTTCTGGGATCAACAACTTTTCTGTTAGCTCCTGCTTTTGTTCTTTGTCTAAACCCTCAACTACTATTCTCCCCCATCGTTTAGAAATCTCCTCGGGGATCTTCGGACCCAAAATTTCTTCTTTCTCCTTTGATCCACCAAGAGCATCTAAGATGTGAACAGGTAAGTCCATCGATGGAACGTTCGGCATAGACGCGCTTGTGCTAGCGCTAGGAATAGGGTCGGGAGCTTGGGATGTGCTTGGTCCCGCCTCATTATTAACCGGGGCTTCGACCACCGATACCACAGACTTAACCCCCTCCGCGTCGGAGTAGTCAGACGCCGAGGTCATGGAGTACCCCTCGTAGTTTGAATAGTTAGCCATCGAGTAGTCGCATTGGGAAACTGTAAAATAGATCTTTATTGCTATGGCCGTATTATGTACATTTTTTTGTACGCGGGGTCTTAGGAGGATAACATAACGCCCCGTAGAAAACCATGTCCATTATTGTCGACATAACCGAACGTATTTGCATTTATTTTAATTGAAGTTCGTAATCGCATTACGACTCATCAATAATAGTTATAGACGTGATCGCATCACTATTCTTAATAAGTTTAATAACTTATTTCAAATAGGTAATCTTAAGTAAAATAATAAGTTTTATGTCCAGAAAAATGAACAAGAAGTGTTTTAAAGTCATTGGTTGCAATCGCGTCGCAACTCGAGACTGAAGTTATTGACCGTAATCGCGTCACGGTTCTAAATAACTGTAAAACAATTCCATCAAACATACTCGCAATATGGCTTCTAATAAAACCACTTAAGTAATTCCTTGTAATAATAATTGGTCTCAAAGGTATTCATCTATTACTACTTAGTAATCGTTACAGAGTTTTATGGAAAATTAACCTCGTGCACAAAGGGAATTGTAACAGTAAGTTTTTAAAGTTTTAAGTCATCAAGTAATAAACCGGGTTATATTTCACGACATGTAGGGTAGGTAGCACCAAGCGCCAGCGGCGCGCCGGCCGCGGCCCCGCGGTGCCCGCTCGTAATATTATTCTGATAGACTCACCTTCATCATCGCTATACGAATAACGTCGATCGAGACTTTGTTTGAGGCGTTTTATTTTGCGCCTTATGTCTTCAGAACTTCGTCGTTTCCTTTTCCCCATATTATGGAGATATTATTTGTATGAATCAACTCACTTAAAACACTGTATCTGTAAAATAATCTTTAAATAATCTTTAAATAACGAGAACGCTGCGTGCTGCGATGCCCGCACAAAGAAAGCGAATGAAGACGAACGCGCGCGCCGGCAGAGGGCGCGGCGGCGGAAGGAACGAGGAACTCAATTGACTTTATTTTATTTTATTTGGTGTTATCTAAAAATTGTGCTCGATGCCTAGTACATACAAAAGTGTACTACCTAGTGAATATTAAATCTCGAGGATGTAACGTCGATAGTATAATGACGTTATATTAGACCTTAGGTACGCCAAATGTATCAAATTCGAACTACCGTTAACCTATAAAATAGGAGAAATATTACGTAACTGGAGTAAAGCTTTTTCTCCACTTCGAGTCTTCGACCAACTAAACGGATCAACTGACCAAAATGTATTTTTCAAATCAAATTAACAGTCGTATTTCGTCCGTCAAGGAACTAGGGACACGTAATTAGCGAAACTAACACTGATGATAACAGGGACCCCCTCTTCCCCGATAAAAGCCTTTAAAAACTTACCTCTCGAAGTATAACCCAATAAAAGAATAACCCCTTTGGAAGAAATATATGACTCAGTTATTTGTTAAACTAACCATTCACATAAGGGAAACCTAATGAGCTAAAGCTCAGATCGTCAGCAGTAAATTGATATCAGTCTCTTATTGTATAACCAAATGTAAGGGTAGATAACCCTTATAAATAGCGCTTAAAAAGCCAATCGAACGGCTTTTTTCGGTTAGGGCGCATAACGTCCCACTCGCAGAATGTCCCCTTGTCCCTTTCGCGATATGTCCCTTTCCTAAATGTCCCTTACGCAAAACGACCCGTCTGCAAAAGGTCCCTTTCGCAAAACGTCCCTTCACATAAATAAAGTCCCGTTCGCAAAATGTCCCTTTCGCAAAATGACCCGTTCGTAAAACGGCCCTTTCGCACAATGTCCCGTTCGCAAAACGTCCCTTTCGCAAAGTGACCGGAGGGGCTATAGCCTAACGCACTCGCAATCGTTTTCATTTTGAAAATTGAAGGCTTGTCTGCATACAATATAAAAATGTAACCTAACCTAACCTTGCTCCATTTTGAAGCCGGTTGCGATTGCGAGTGCGTTAGACAATAGCGACGCCGTTCGCAAAACGTTATTTTCGTAAAGTGTTCCCTATAATAGCTTAGTTATAAAAGTAAAACATAGTAAGGGGCTTTCTCAGAAGGGACATTTTGCGAACGGGGTGGGACCTTTTGAGAAAGGGACGTTTTGCGAATGGGGTATTTTACATAAGGGACCATTTGCAGAGAAGAGGTTTTGCGAATGGGATGTATTTTTGGTGGAAGGACGTTTTGCGAGTGGGACGTTATGCGCCCTAACCCTTTTTTCAAGTTAAAGGGATATTGGTATCACTCAAAATATAGCGCTTTAAACTCAAAATCGCACAATACTTATACGAAGTTAATTCTTTCGAAATACCCATTCCAAACCGTTTGTAAGGGTATCCCTTTAAAAAGCAAATCGAACGTCTTTCAAGCGATATGGCTTTTCTAAATAAATCCTTATAAAACCCATTCGAAGCCCCTTGAATGGGATAGCGGGCCGGTCTTTGGAGAATAGTATAGATGTAAATGATGTAATGGTTTTTTTTGCCATATCTAACACCAGGGCCGGATTTAAGGCAGGGTAAGCGGGGCAACTGCGCGGGGCCTCTACAACAGAAGGGCCCCCACAAATTCTTGGTGCTTCCATTCCTTTTGGCCTCCACACCTCTAAATCCGGCCCTGTCTAACACGATGATGATTAATGATGAAGTACATCATAACTTCACAATATTGCTTGTCAGCTGCAGAGAAAAGGATACCCCCCCTCCTGGTAAGGATCGTTTTTTTTCAAAAACCTGTGGTTAAATTTATATGATATTTCGGTGAATTGAAGATTTTACTATTGTCTACACATAAACTCATAGTATTTTTCACAATCGTGTTATAATAGAGAGCTTTTTAGTCGAGTACCGTGTTTAGGCCACGAAGCTTGCTGAGTGGCCTAAGTAAGGTACGAGATTAAAAAGCTTAATTATGACACTATTGTGAACAATACTTTTTGTACGAGTTCATTAAAATTAATAATTTAAGTCATACGAGTATATAAGAAAACTAAATATCGTAAGTGTTCTACTATCCGACTTTTTTGACACAAGATAATTGAAAAGTAGATTTTTGACAGATGACGCGACGCTGCTACGTTCCTAAACGCCACAGATTGGCAATTTTGTATCGGATCGAGTCTCCTTAAACAAGGACACACATGGAAATCCGAAGTTCTATTTTCAAATTTTTTTCGGTTGTCTTGAGCGTATCGAAATAGTTATTTCGGTTGTTTCGGAAGGAACATCGATGAAAAGAGTGACGTTACAGTATTCTCTATGAAATCTTAATACACAGATTTTAATCGACGAGTATAAAATAGTATTTTTCACAATCGTGTTATAATAGAGAGCTTTTTAGTCGAGTACCGTGTTTAGGCCACGAAGCTTGCTGAGTGGCCTAAGTAAGGTACGAGATTAAAAAGCTTAATTATGACACTATTGTGAACAATACTTTTTGTACGAGTTCATTAAAATTAATAATTTAAGTCATTAATACGAGTATATAAGAAAACTAAATATCGTAAGTGTTCTACTATCCGACTTTTTTGACACAAGATAATTGAAAAGTAGATTTTTGACAGATGACGCGACGCTGCTACGTTCCTAAACGCCACAGATTGGCAATTTTGTATCGGATCGAGTCTCCTTAAACAAGGACACACATGGAAATCCGAAGTTCTATTTTCAAATTTTTTTCGGTTGTCTAGAGCGTATCGAAATAGTTATTTCGGTTGTTTCGGAAGGAACATCGATGAAAAGAGTGACGTTACAGTATTCTCTATGAAATCTTAATACACAAATTTTAATCGACGAGTATAAAAAAATCTTTTAAATCTAACCACAGGTTTTTGTAAAAAAAACAATCCTTACCAGGAGGGGGGGTATCCTTTTCTCTGCAACTGACTGAAAAGTCAGCGTCATATAGTACGTAGCAGTCAAGATCACCAAATAGTTGGAAACATCCAGAATGCTCATTAACATCGATGCCGCCTAAGTGATCAAATTGTTCAGGTCATCCATAGTACTCAAATATACCGGAGCACACACAAAGGCAAATACTTGATTACTTCAAGACGCCGCTCGTACCGATACAAGCATACCGCCGCTGGTAGCTTAGCGTCCGAAGTAACCAAAAGTATGACTGACTGTACAGTGCGATTAATTGGACTTTGACTCTCGGCAATTATCGACTTTCATCGGTAGAGATCGGAAGTGCAAATAACACGAGACACATTGCCGCATATTCATAATATCATAGTGTGCACTTAACAGTCTAAAACAGTATCTAATGTAGATTACCTGCCACATTTTTTCACAGCAGACCTCAAAATAACACAGATGTGCTCGATTTAATTATTACGTCGCAGTACTAAAAACAGTTCAGTTAGCATTACGATCGTAAACAGAACGCACGTCTCCCATCTTGTCAGGGCTACTCATACTGGGGGTCGCTTTGATTACTTTATCGGATTATCTGATTATGTTTTCGTGTGCACGTTGTCACAACAATGCGTCGGACGGAGCGACCTGTGGCCCGTTTCACGAAGCTACAAGTTACAAATTACAAGTTCACAAGTAACAAGAGCAAAAAGTTACAATTTACAAGTACAAGTGTTTCTCGAACGCGGCCGGCATGGTAGAATAATAGGATCGTATGGTAATCTCGATTACAAGTGAATGACATCTCGATTTAACAAGTCCCTATTAAAAAAAAGTTTGTTGATGTTTTGACGTTTCTAAATGTCAAATCTTGAAATATTTATATTTATAATCTGTAAATCCGATGATGTCTCCACTCCAGTCTCGCGGAGTCTTCGGAGTTGTCTCTCGTTATCGTTAAAATTTTAAAGTAGGTACGGGAGTTATTTTAGTTAGATAAACCAACCGGAAAATTTTGAAGGCAACACTGCTAAAAGAAGTGTTGCTTAAGAAAAAAGTTTTTTTTGGAGCATTTTCGGCAACCAAGACCGATGCGTGGAAAGTCATACACGCAAAGGCACAGGCTTTAGGACTTGTGCCAAATTCAAGGGATTTTTCATATACCCGTGATGTACTTCCACATTCCACAAGCTTATGAAACTTCACTTAATATTTACAAACAAAATAACAATAACAACAAACTTTAGCAGAGAATTAAACTCAACAACTAACAATAACAAAATATACAATAATAACAAACTTTTTAACAGAAAATTAAACTCAACGACGGTACGACATGAGTGACGTTTAAAAACAAACGAGGTAGGTACTATAGAATGAATGATTTGACAGCGACTCTAACAAATTACAAGTTTACTTAGCTCGGAAGCTAGGTAGTTTTTTTTACTAATTGACAAGTACAAGTTGACAATGTAACAAAATTTTCGAGAAACGTTAGTTCGATTGAAGCAATTTCTAACAATAAAAAAAAAAAAAATGTCTATGGTTCAAATTTTACACTTGTAACTTGAATTTTACAAGTTGTAGAAAAGTAGCTTCGTGAAACGCTTGTAGTACCTTTTTTGACCAATGTTGCCAGTTTACACTTGTAAAATTGTAACTTGTAGCTTCGTGAAACGGGCCACTGTAGTCGGTGTAAGCGTCAGTTTGATTTTCCCTGCTCCGGTATCTCCGAGAGCAATTTCCGAAAACTTGGCGACCGAAGGAGTGCCTGGCGCTGCTCTGACTGCAAAAACAACTCATCTTCGCCAAGTACAAGTGACCCACAGCTCGTGACTCAGCTAGAGGAGATGAAAAACAGCCTCAGAAATATCACACTCAAACTGGAGCCTCTGGCTTCCCTCGTGGAAGATATGAAAACTGTTAAGGCTGACATATCTCATCTCAAGGACTCTGTGGAAATGGCTCACAACTCGGTTGGTGAATTCTCGAGTTCACTTGAAGTCCTGAACAATAAAGTCAAAGGCCTTGAACAGGAGATTTCCAGCCTCAAGAAATTGCAAGGGGAGGTCTCAAAGATTCACGGAGACATGCATGAGAAGGAGCAGTGGGCCCGCGCTAATAATGTGGAAATAAAGGGAATACCTATGAAGCGGTCGGAAAATCTCTATGAGCTTGTGTCTCGTATCTCGGAAGTCATTCAGTGTCCAGTACGGCGTGAAGACATAAATTACATCGCCCGAGTTCCCAATCTCCAGGATAATGCGCTGAAAAATATTATTATGGCATTAAACAATCGCTATACTAAAGAAAATTATGTTGCCGCATCTCGTGGACATGGCGGCCTTTCTCTTAAGGATATAGGGTTCAAGGAAGAGGGGAGGATTTTTGTTAATGACCACCTGACCCTTCACAATAAGTCGCTGCTAAGTGAGTCTAAAGTTTTAGCAAAGGAAAAAAACTGCAAGTATGTTTGGATCAAGCACTGCAAAATCCTTGCTCGCAAAACAGATACCTCCCCAATCTTTCGTATAAAAGTGAAGGAAGATCTTCTAAAGATATAAATCCAAGAAAAATTAATGCTGTCAAGAACAAAGACTTACTTATCAGTCTCGGATTATTTTATTTTCTTAATTAATTCATATATTTAGCGGCCCGTCGGTTGGGGAGCACTGCATCAGGTATGACTCTGTGTGCACTGTCTTTTGTATTTCTTATCGCCAGTCCATTCATTGATTTCCGACCCTTTGCTAATTATCGATTCATTGTTTTGAATCTTAATATAATGAGCCGTAGGTTTACTACTTCAGTCATACTTTGGGCTTTAAGGCAAATTTTGCCTGAAGTTATTAATAGATTAAAATCGGCCTCAGCTATGAGTGTTAATACATTTAAAACCTTATTTAAAATCTACCTTCAATTCGTAGGGGAAAAATGGATTTGTTTTTACACACTTATTATAATATCAATTACGTCTGTTGGTATTCGACTTGCAGAGTATCGCGCTACGGACCTTATTTGTCTAACTTATTATTGTACTTATAGTTTCTTGCAGTTGTTAATCTAATTTTCTATTACCAAAATGCTAGAGGATTGCGAACCAAAACGAATTTATTTAAAAGGAATCTTCTTATAAATTCATATGACGTAATTTCTATAACAGAAACGTGGTTACTCGATGGAATTAGCGATAGTGAGTTGTTTGATGATCGTTACCTAGTGTGGCGCGTGGACAGGGATTACGAACGAACTAAGCAGATCTTCGGGGGTGGTGTGTTACTGGCGGTGCGAAAAGAGCTTATTGCTAGTGGTAGACCTGATTGGCATTCCTCGGCGGAGGATGTCTGGGTCACAATCTCGACTGGGTCACGTAAGAATCGTATTAATATTAACATATGTACATTATACCTTTGTTCAGAGAATGATGGTTACTCATATAATACGCAATGGGCAATGGATGATAATTTTAAAAGTGCTTGAATATTTTTATATCGGTAGGAATAACGTTCCTTATTAACAGGAAAAAATTACAGATTTTTAGGTATCGTATATCATTAATAAATAAATAATTCGTTTGAACTCGACCAATTTGTCTCCTATACAGAAGTATGGTTTAATTAAACCGTGGTCCAATAAAAAAAAAAAAAAAGAGCTGCCGTTGTTATACTGTCAAAACTGTCAATCAATGTAATTCTAACCTCTCTCTTGGCTTATTATTATCGTTTGCGTTTGGATATATCTTATCTTATATTTTACGACTGCTTACTCACACCGGACCTTTGATATTGCCTTCTTAAACGACGACCTCAGCTTTGGACTCCGGATTTGATACTGTTAGCCTTTACGACGACCACTGAGTTTGAAAATGGCAAACATTGATTCTGCTGTGTTTGTTCGAGCAGACTCTTCCAATTTACCGAATGTAGATTCATTTATGCTGATGGAGTTCATGAAAAACAGTGACAAGTACAATGCCGCTGAAATAAGAGGCGTTAAAGCTTTACAGTAAGTATGCACCCAAGGACGTTGCGTAGTTGTTCAAACGGTAACTAGTCTGTAATGTATAGATTTAGTGAATAATCCTTTCCCGTCGTATTTTCTCGGACGCGTCTGTAGTTTGTCGTGCTGGTACCACGTTTTAACGCCGTTTCCTAGTCTGCTTTTTTGTGATGCCACCCGACAACAAGCTAGCTAGTAGTATATTTGCACACAATTGTTTCTGAGATATTTTATTTTTCTTTCGATAGATTCAATTTCTTTTCAATAGAAATACCTATGTAAAGGATAGGCTATTAGAGCTTACCATAGGAACATACATATAGGAAAATTTGTGTGAAATGCCACTCATTGCCAAGTGATGTTTATTTTATTAATTGTATTTATTTATTTTTAGCTCTTCTCGGGAATCTTATGTTGAAACTGCAGTTGGCTATGTGGAATTAAAAAGAGCTGGTCCTCTATGTGTTGTCAGAGCTAAAATTGTACCAGAACATAAACTAGCCAGCAAGTATTATATTGTGACAGTTCTCCTCAACAATGATACCATTACAGATACTTCATGTGATGGTTGTGCAGCTGCAGCAGGTTTGTTGTTTTGTTATAACAGATAAAAAAATATGATTCTGAATTCATAGAATATAATAACCAGGGGTCGGACAAAAAGTGCGGATGACGTAAAAATGACGTAATCTTGCACACAGGATGATGTTTAAGTTTGTATTTAGACTTCCGTGTGACATGTAGTAACAAAGTAGTATTAATGAAACATAACAAAATAATCGTAAAAAAGTTATCCATGGAATTAATAATACAGAGGTGATGATGAGAGAGAGAGGGTGATGTAGTGAATAATAGTATATTACACCACTAGGGAGATAAAACAAAGAAAGTCCGAGATCGCAGATGTTTGCGGCATTTTCCGTACGCGTAGCGGGCGTAAAAAGCGACTTTATGGGCAGGTGTGACATAAACTTGTTACCATAAGGTATAATTATTTGAAATTAGAACAAGTCTGTGGGAACCTCAGATAAATAGGTTCAATACTCAAAAGTGGGAACAGTTGGTAAGATAAGTAAAAATAAAAAAAAGATAATTTGGTGTTATTTTATTATACTTATTATTTAATGAAATTATGCATAGATGACTATTTTTCTAACAAGTCTATTATTGTTGTCACAGACTTAAAATATGCTTGAATGATTTTTTTTTCCTCAATTGGCTGACCGGGGGAAAAAAAATTAGCCAACAATTTCGCGGTATCCATAACAATCGCAGTACTTGATTGCTCAGTTTGTGTAGAGATATCTTTGCCTTGTCCTGTAGTCTGCGTTCCTACGGATATTAAAATATCATATCAATATATATAATATTGTCACAATATTCGAGTAAAGATGACATTTTACAGCGTTTTTTATACATTAGTAAATGTAATTTTTAGCTAAATATAATTGTGAAGATACAATAGCTAAACAATAACGAAGTCAATTTATTGTTCATCTGATTGACAATATGTCAGTCAAAACCGTACTTACTCATTTCAAGTGGCGATATAATTTAATAAAGAGGTTGATAAATGATAAGTGATAATTGTTTATGAAAATCAAAAATACTATTTGAAATCATCCTATAAGTGGTTTGACGTCATCTGCACTTTTTGTCCGACCCCTGAAATAACCTTCATTTTAATTTTGTAATGTTATTGTCTCAATGTGTATCCCTTTGGTGAAAATAAACTTATTTGTATAAACCTGGATTCAAAGCCTTAAAACTTGGACATCTGAACCACAGCTTCATATTATTGTTTTTCAGGTGGTTGTAAACACACAATCTTAATGCTGTATTGGTTACAAAAACGAAGTAGTGAACCATCACCCACCAGTGTAAAGTGCTATTGGGTAAAACCAAGTTTAAAAGGTGCCCAAAATGAGGTTCTACAGTGCAGTGAAATTTTCACATGCAAAAAAAAACCAATGGGGCCAAAGGACACATCAGTACTAGAAAAATTTCGAGCCGAAGCAAAAAGTCATGCTTGCACCAACTCATTAATAATGGCTCATGGTTGCAGTAATGACACAGGAAAACAATTAACCTCTTACTGTTTATTTAACCTGATGATTGATTTTATTGCTGAGGAAGATGATAACAGTTTTGAAAATTTTAAGGAATATTCGGAAGCTAAAGTGATAATAACTAGGGATAAAATTTATAATGACACAATTAGCCAGGTGAATTCTAAATTGTGGCATGCAATGAGGCAAGGTCGAATTACAGGTTCCAAAATATACGAGATGGCCCACTGTGGCACGCCTGATGGTAGCCTTGTGCAAGAAATATTAGGTGGCTACAAATATCATGAAACCAAAGCCATGAAAAGGGGAAAACATTTAGAAAAGAAAATAATAGGAAAAATAGAGAAGGAGTTAAATAAAAAAATTGATGAATCAGGTTTCATGCTAATAAATGGAATCTTTGGGGCATCTCCTGATGGAGTATGTGAAGATTTTGTTGTGGAGGTGAAATGTCCCATATCAGAAAAAACAAAAAAAAATTATATAAAGGATGGAAAAGTAACAGATAAATGCATGGGTCAAATCCAGTTGGAAATGCTTGCGACTAAGAAACTAAAATGTTTATTTTGTGTCGCAAGCCCAGATTTTGAAGTAAATGAACAAGTGGTGAAAGTGTGGGTGGACTATAACGAACAATACCTTGAAAGTTTAATGAAGAATGCTGAAGAGTTTTGGAAAATTAATATATTTCCTAAAATATTAAATAGTGCATGCATGTAAATAATTATAAATATGAATAAAGTAAACAAATTTCACTTTTAATCATAAACTTGTATTATTTCTTCTAACTTCTGGGATCAGCAATGAAGTATTACCTATTACAAGTATATCTGTCATAATAAAATAACTATTTTCATTAAATTTTGCTTAACACGTTCATGGACGCGGATGCTATAGCAGTCGTGTATCATACCGGCTATAGCATGGGCGTCATAAATACGGGGGTCAAATTAAAATGGTTTTTTATTACTGTCCGTGAACGTGTTAAACTTAATTCAACTCAACTATACTGCTTATAACGTTGGTACTTTGGACAGATTGTCAACCAGTTGTTCAGTTCAGTTATTTTACTCATTTATTAGAATTAGTAAGACTGATTATTGTCCTTCCTTTTGTCCTCAGCATTAAAATAATTACAACTGGCTTTTAAAATAAGGTTCTTCAACTTCAAGGCAATATTTTTGTTTCTAAATTTTAATACAAAAACCTAGTGATCCTATTAATGAAGAACAGACTTGGATATAAAATAATAAATAATGTATTAAATTTATTTTATTATGGGTTCCTGTAGATTAATGAGACCACATGCAATTATAACCATTTCATCTAAATATTTGACATGCTTATTATTGACCACAGAGTGGGGTTTTAGCATGTGAAACTCTCTTACTCTTCTAATAACTCTTTCTACATGTACTCTTAGACTTGCTATTACTTTTGTCTCCATTACTTCTTTTTTACTCATGCCTTTATTTTGATAAACACTTGGAGGACGAAGAAGCTTTATATTTTTGGCACTTAATAAAGCTTCTATTTCTTTAAATCCTCTATCTGCCATGATGACAGTATTTACTGGTAAAATATCAATGAAACCAGACTTTTCAGTAATATTTTTATCAGATATCCTTCCTCCAAAACCTCTTGATACAAAACAAATTAAGCCAGCTGGCGTACACCCTAATAAATATTTGACAGTATTACATGATTTATATTGAGACCATGTTTGAGCTTGTTTTACTGGATTACTTGGTTTTTCAATTTGTATTTCGAAGCAATCTATTATACATTGAACACTGGAGTATCTTATTTTAAAAGCAAGAGGTAAGTTCTTTTTTATCTCAATAGCTGGAGGTAAATATATGAAATTCTGAAAGTATGTAGCCAAAATAATAACATTTTTTTCAAATAATAATCGAATGGTGCACCTCGTTATTTCAAATGTATCTCTCATCCTGGTAAAGGAATCATTGTTTTTTATTTTAAATAGCGTTATTATTATGTGCAGTGCCAAGGATGAGTATTGTTGAGCAATAAAATTTATAAGCCACCAGTATTTTTTAGGCAAACCTAAATACAGTTTTGGTTTATCTTTTATTACTTTCATTATATGTTTTCTTCCCTCCAGTTTTTTATCATAACATTGTGCTGCTGATGATGATGTGGAATCAAAGTTTGATGTCCCAAATAATGAAGGTGATTGCGAAACCACATCCTCCTCAATGTCAGAATGTATTTTCAGTGATGGCATTATTTTTTGCTTGACAGTACGTGCCCGAAAGTTAGTACTCTTGTCTTTGGTACTTGGTTTGACCAGAATAGCTAAGTTTTTGTGTTCTATTTTTTCACATTGTATGGCCACATGAGTCTGAAACAAAAATTCAAGGGTAAGACTTAACTATTAGGTTTACAAAAAAAAGGTATGAAATGTACCAAGTTAGCAGTAAAAAATCCACTACATACATCAATTCAAAGTAAATGGTAACAATAAATAAAAAAATTGGTCAAGTGCAAGGCAGTCTGCAAACCATGTAAATAAATACTTTTGTATAATTTTATACTCACATTTGCACATTACCTCATCAAGTACCACAGAATCTACATGCTATTTAATTAATGTACACAAAAAAAACTATATATTACTACTAAAAAACTAAAAAAACCTGAATTTTTCGTAAAATATTGAAAATTATTCTGCTATTGAGGTTTACAAGTTTTATTGGCATAGAGTTCACTAAAATCTGTTCCTTGAGACTTGTCTTATTAAGTAAACAACTTTCTAACCTCAGAATGCATGATTTTTGACTGAAACAGCTCTGTTATCATAAATAATGCAAATTGAGAAAACATTTTGAAAGTTAGAAAGTTGTTTACTAAATAAGACAAGTCTATTGGAACAGACCTTATATTATAATACTAACATTAGAGGGCTTCAATATATCAGCTGTTCCTGGTATGGTTGTATCTACATTTGAGGTATGTCTTTCCACATTAGCCAAATTCTGTAAAAAAAAAGAATAGCTTATTGTATTGACTATTATAAGACTAGGTAAAAAAAAATAGCGCTAATCCATTTTGTCATATACAAGGTGTAACAGAACCCCTGATTAAAAATAACCTGAGTAACTATGATAAAATTGATAAAAGTGCAAGCATTTTTAAAATTTGAAAACAAAATTGCTCACTTTGTGTGGAGTTAAGCTAACCAGGAAAGTGCAAACATTTTTAAAATTTGAAAACAAAAATTTTCACTTTGTATGGAGTTAGCTAATCAGTAATGCACTTTCCCCATTTTCCACAGGTGCCATACTCGGGGTATTGACCCTATCATACTCATTTTGAAGTAGGTGATGATTTTTAAGTTCAAAGATATTAAGCTGACTCCCTTACTTTTTACTTGTGCATACAAACCTATAACTACTACTAACTAAAAGATCTACTTCTACTTACAATATTTTTCAGGGTTGTATTCAACTTAAGTCTTGGTTTAGCACCAGACATCCATTCCTTGTAATTTTCTATATCCTCTTCAACCTGCAAAAAAAATATGTTTGTTTGGTATTTTGAAAATATGTGAATATTGTAGTCCGAAATTTGTAATAGTGAACATTTAGTTTGATGATAGATACTGAATAAAATGACATAGGCATGAGGTTAAGGTGCATTGGTTTCAGTGGTGCAGCAGAGTACCCACACACAAACACACAAATTTTGTGTACAAACATACAAATTTTGTAACATTAGTTACAAATCTTAGACAGTAATGACCGTTATAAGGGTTAAAAATTATCAAAACTTTTGGACACCCATTTATTACTACAAATTTAACAATAGACGATCTATATATATATGTATATATATATATATTTACGACTTACGTTTATATGGTCTTCACAACAAAAAAGAGGACGCTTCGGACAGTTTCTACCGATCATTAGGCACCAGCTCTCTTTTAGTTCTTTTCTTATGGTAAAGAATCTCATGCCCGGGTTTTTCACGTCGTTATGAGAACATATCTGCAGGAAACATGTCTTGACTGGTTCTCTGTAGTCAGTAGAATCCATGGTAATCAACCAAAAATAATTTAATACGCAAATACAAGTGCCGGTCCTGTTTACGTGTGTAGTGGTCGTCGTAAAGGCTAACAATATCAAATACGGAGTCCAAAGCTGAGGTCGTCGTTTAAGAAGGCAATATCAAAGGTCCGGTGTGAGTAAGGAGTCGTAAAATATAAGATAAGATATATCCAAACGCAAACGTTAATAATAAGCCAAGAGAGAGGTTAGAATTACATTGATTGACAGTTTTGACAGTATAACAACGGCAGCTCTTTTTTTTTTTTTTTATTGGACCACGGTTTAGTTAAACCATACTTCTGTATAGGAGACAAATTGGTCGAGTTCAAACGAATTATTTATTTATTAATGATATACGATACCTAAAAATCTGTAATTTTTTCCTGTTAATAAGGAACGTTATTCCTACCGATATAAAAATATTCAAGCACTTTTAAAATTATCATCCATTGCCCATTGCTTAACTTCTCTAATAAGCTAAACGACAACATAACCTCTGCTCCTAATGAAATTTTTATAGTACTAGGGGATTTTAATTTACCGCTCATAGATTGGCAGTTGCTTCCAAATGGTCGCATTGAGCCGAGTGGCATAGCCGGGGAGTCTCAGATATTTTTCTTTGACACCATTTATCACTGTAATCTGGACCAATATAATTTAACTCGTAATTCCTATAATCGTATTCTTGATCTGGCTTTTTCGAACAATCCGCTTACTGTACGTCCATGTCAGAGCCCCCTTGCTGAACCTGAAGATCCACATCACAAGTCAATTACCCTGGAACTATGCCTTGCCGTCCCGATACCTTTAATAAGTAGCCCTAAGCAAATATATAATTACAAACTTGGCAACTATGATAAGATCTGTTCTGAAATTTCTGCTATGAATTGGGAGGTACTTCTTCATGAGGGTTCATTGGATGAAGCTCTGTCAATGTTTTACTCTGTTATCTATAATTTAAGAAAAAGATTTATACCAAATAGAATTGTTTCTTCGTCTAATTACCCTCCGTGGTTTAGTCCTGCCCTTATTAAAGTTTTAAAGGAAAAACACAAATATCTGATCAAATACAATAAATATGGATCCCTGTCTGACTTTCAAACTTTTTCGTTACTTAGGCGTAGAGTTAAGGTGTTGGAAGATTTATGTTATAACGAATACATTGATAAAGTTGAAAATGATATAATAAATAACCCTAAACGTTTCTGGTCTTACACCAAGTCACTCAATAAGGGATCTCAGAGCCTTCCAGCCGTCATGACTTATGAGTCATCTCAGGCGGATACTGGTGAATCCGTCTGTGAGCTGTTTGCTAAATACTTCCAAACAATTTTCCTCGACGGAGTCACGAGCCGCAAATCCGATTTTCCGGAATCTTGTGACTCGATTATTGGTATAGGCGACATCGAGATTAACCCCATTGAGGTTCAAACACTGCTAAAGTCTGTTGACCTCAATAAAGGTGCTGGACCTGATTCTATACCTCCTTTTCTGATTGTAAACTGTGTAGATTCCCTTGTTTTACCTCTCTGCATTATTTTCCGACGTTCACTTGAAGAAGGCAAGGTTCCTCAAATGTGGAAGTCTGCATTTATAACCCCGGTACATAAGGGTGGTGATCGTGCCAATATTAAAAACTACAGACCTATCTCTAAGTTATGCATTTTTGCCAAAGTGTTTGAAAAAATTGTTCATACTCAAGTCTATTCTTCTCTTAAAAGCATTCTTATTATTGAACAACATGGCTTCCTGAAGAAAAGATCCACTGATTCGAACCTCTTACTATTTAATGAGTTTATAACCCGTAACATGGAGTCTGGCGGCCAAATTGACGCCATATTCACAGATTTTAGCAAGGCATTCGATAGAATAGATCACGTCATATTACTACAAAAACTAATTAATTCTGGAATACATGGTAATCTGTTTAGATGGTTTACATCTTATGTACAAAATAGGACTCAAGCAGTGGCCATTAATGGTTTCACGTCTGCCTGGCTCAGTATTCCGTCTGGCGTGCCACAGGGCTCTTTGTTGGGCCCCCTATTATTTGTTATCTTTATCAACGATATAAATTTCATTTTTAAGCACTCTCGTTTTCTTTTATATGCTGATGACACAAAGATTTTTAAGTTTGTTAAGGACGAAAATGATTGCATACTGTTACAGGACGATCTCAATAGTTTTAATAAATATTGTATGGATAATAGACTAGATCTCAACGTTGCAAAATGCCTCTCGATGTCCTTTACTCGTAAGCCTAATCCAATATCGTTTAATTATACCCTTAATTCATCAAGAATCCCTAATGTAGTTTCAACCAGAGATCTGGGCCTGTACCAAGACCAAAAACTAATATTTGATGTTCATATAGATAAAATTGTGAAAAAAGCCTCCAGGTCTCTTGGCTTTATTATTAGATCCACGGCTAAATTTAAAAAATTAAAGCCAATCAAAATATTATATTGTTCGTTTGTTCGCTCTATCCTCGAGTATGTGTCCGTAGTGTGGAATCCCTGTTATGATATATACGTCAATCGTATTGAAGCTATTCAAAAAAGATTTTTAAAATACCTTCAGTTTAAGTCTAGATCTGCTGATCTAAATTATCGTGACAAATGCATCAAATACCATTACCTTCCCCTCGAATTAAGAAGAAAAATCAATGACATAGTTTACCTGACAAAAATCTTGTCAGGGACTGTTGACAATAGTGAGCTAATTGGAAATATTCACTTTCGAGTCCCCAGAGCTCCTTTAAGAAACCACTACCGACCTTTAGCGCCACCTCAAGCGAAAACGAAATATCGTAATAACTCTTATTTTTGTCGGGCTGTGAGGTCTATGAATGAACTATGCCAAAGTAATAATGATCTGGATATGTACCAATTAAAACCCTCTGCAGTCAAAAACCGTTTGGCATCCAGTTTCTTTGCTCCCCATCGTATCGTACATTAATTTTTGTACTCGTCGATTAAAATGTTTGTATTACGATTTCATAGAGAATACTGTAACGTCACTCTTTTCATCGTTGAATAGTCTATGTTACTTCCGAAACAACCGAAATAACTATTTCGATACGCTCTAGACAACCGAAAAAAAATTGAAAATAGAACTTCGTATTTAAATAATATGTGCCCTTGTTTAAGGAGACTCGATGCGGTACAAAATTTGCCAATATTGTATGGCGTTTTGGAACGTAGCAGCATCGCGTCATCTGTCAAAAATCTACTTAAACATGCTGCTGTATCCAGGACATTAAAAAAAACCGGTGGTGTGATAACTTTTCTTTTAAAAGCCAAGAAGTTTACGTTTTCTCTGTGGAAATAAAAATCATCATTCATAAAGATTTCATAGAGAATACTGCAACGTCACTCTTTTCATCGTTGTTACTTCAGAAACAACCGAAATAACTATTTCGATACGCTCTAGACAACCGAAAAAATTTTGAAAATAGATCTTCGGATTTCCATATGTGTCCTTGTTTAAGGAGCCTCGATCCGATACAAAATTGCTAATCTGTGGCGTTTCGGAACGTAGCAGCGTCGCATCATCTGTCAAAAATCTACTTTTAGTTTTCTTATATACTCGTATTAATGACTTACATTATTAATTTTAATGAACTCGTACAAAAAGTATTGTTCACAATAGTGTCATAATTAAGCTTTTTAATCTCGTACCTTACTTAGGCCACTCAGCAAGCTTCGTGGCCTAAACACGGTACTCGACTAAAAAGCTCTCTATTATAACACGATTACGAAAAATACTATTTTGTAATCCGTACGAAAAGTGTGACCGATTTCTCTGCTGTTTCCTTTTCTTTGTTTCTTTGTGCTATTTTCTGTTTAATTTTGAATTTATCTGTGAAAACCTGTAATTAGCTATGCTGTTAAATATTGTTTTTTACCTAATATTGTCATCAAAAGCTGTTGGTTTTCCGAATAAAATAAAATAAAAAAAAAACACAAATATTAAATTAGTAAATGTGAATTACAGATAATTTAATTCGAAGCAAATTCCTTTGATTTTGATGGCTAACCCGTCACATAAGATGAAAAGTTGATTATGGCCTTTTAAATATTTAGAATATTAAGTTTCTATACTTGGTTGATGTTTTATTTTTAATATTTTATGTGAGTAAATTTTAGGATTTTACATATCGCACCTTTGCGACAAAACTGTGACATCTGCGCAAATCACAGCTTTGGAGATGTCACAGTTTTGTCGCAAAGGAGCGATATGCTCTATGTCAAAACACTTACAGATGTAGTGAATAATCCTTTCCCATCGTTTTTTATCGTATAAGTTCGTATTTATCTTTCTTTCTCAGTTGGTTTATTGGTTGGTGCTAAAGCTAATTGAGAAAGCTAGATAAATACGAACTTATCCGACAAAAAACGATGGGAAAGGATTATTCACTACATCTGTACCTTTGCGATTAAAACTTACTTTACGGGATATAAATTTGATAAAAAAGTGAGTGTGTCGTACATTCAGGGCTGGTATTCTAGGCGGTGAAAACGATATCATAGTTAATCTGATATGGTATTGTTATGACGTCAACCGCCGTTACTGTCAAGTAAATAAGAGCTATCAAAACGGTGACAATACGATAACAGCTCAAACACGATATGGTTTTTAGCGCCTAGAATACCAGCCCTGAATGTACGTCAACAGGCATGGCGCAACTATAAGGCTTCTTAGTAAAAACCCTTACCCTAAAAACAAGAGGATGACTAATAAAGAAAAAAAACGCACAACTATTCGTACCGTTATTTATTTTGTTTATATGGACATTCAACACACAAATAAATAAACAATTATTACAAAACATTTACGCAATTAACACAGTAAGCTCTATCAGTATGACTATGTCTAAGGCAAAATATAAAGCGACGTTTAAATTTTCTCACTTGTGCGGGTTAGAGCTTGTTATATATTTATTGGCGTCGTCGATCAATATTGCCGTTAGAAAATTGACATTCTTGATTTGCTTCAACGTCTAACCTCTCTTCTTTTTATTTAAATAAAACGATCTAACGTTTCTTATCGATAACATGTACTTAATTAACGAAGAAATCTTTTCATTGTTATAAATGGATGTACATATAAAAAAGTCGCCTATTATTAAATAACTTTGTTTTTATAAAACTTTCCTTATTGATGATAGGTACTGGGGATTTATAAAAAACGCATAAATAAGAATCCCGGCATCTTTGTAATGATATCACTATGATCGATCACTGACACATACTGATCCAAGGGAAGAGCACATCATGACAGCAAGACTCTAAATTTAACAGTTTACAAGCTATAGATATTTTAATGGAGGAGTGTACCAGATACATCTCGAATATCTACGCAATGAGACACAACGAATCATAAGGCAGTTTTATCCGCAGTCAATACCTATGTATTGCACACACTTTCAGATCAGAGGGCTAACGCACTCGCCATCGCAATCGCTTTCATTTTGACAGTGCGAAGGAGTCTGCATACAAAATGAAAACAATTGTTCCACTTGAAGCCGATTGCGATTACGAGTGCGTTTGTGCGAGACAATAGCGACGCCGGTTTAATATTTTCAACGCTTGACGAAATAGTTAGCATCAGCAGTTAACCGAAAAAAAGGACAGAGAATTACAGATTGTATCGATCAAGGATTACATGAGTTCCACATAACGAAACGGTTGATTAAATGGGTGTGAGTAGAATAAGGTAAGCAAAATTTTATTTCGTTTATCTTTAAATAACATAAATTAAAAGCAATTAATACTGTTGTTCCTGAGATTATAATATATGTTATGTATATATATATATGAAGATTACTTATAATAAGAAACGCAACTGTAGCACTACAGTACGATAGCTCTTAGAAGGTGCTTCGCTTTGATACTTCTCTCATTTTACCGCATTTAATGAACGTTTTGAACGCCACCGACGGCTCTGGCCGTCAACGTTAAGTCGTGCCACTGGCGCCACGACGGCTACAGCCGTCACAAGTTCAAGATCGAAAGAGACTTTATTTCGTATCAATAAGGTGTAATTTGCATGGCATAGCAAAAATGTTTGGCGTGTGAGTGACACATCTTGTATACGACGTAAGGCGTTCAAAAGGTAGTGATAGAGAGCGAGAGAAGAGTAAAACAAGAGGCACCTTCAAGTGTTCACAGACTACCAGTTTCTGAATAGCGAACGGCCATCTTCGTTTTCCTATAAAACATGAGAGACAGATATACTGTCAGTTGCGAGTGAAAGTGTGATAGATAGGGATAGCCGGCCGAAAGCTATTTAGAAGCTGTAATTTTACTGAACCACTATAAATACCTAACGCTTTGGTTGCGAAACTGGTTTATATTTTCTACCCATCTGTGCGATTGTGCGGAGGCCGAGTCCACGATGCCACAATCAATGACCATTCCCACTGATAAATAAATAAAAACGAATTTTCGAAATAATCTAATAAGGGTCGCACCAACTCGAACACGTTGGAACGGCGTCGCTTCGCTTTTACAGTTGTAGTAATACCGTCTTCCTCTCTGTAAATACTCTAACAACAGGCCACGAAATCGTCTGCAGATGCAGCCACACTATTAACCTATCTAGAATTTATCAATCATAGGCGACTAAGGTAAGAGCCTTTTGTTAGATCAGTAGTTAAACTAACTAATCGTTAAAAACCGTAAGTAATGGTAAAAAAATAGGGAAATTTTCGATTCTTTTTTCGAATTTTAATAATTAGTTTAGTTAACTACTTCATATCAAACAACAGGCCCTTAATATGTCTGGTGACTGGGTTAAGTTTTACATATTCACCAATAATGTCCTTATAAAATTAAATGAACTATGAAAGAGTTCCTCAAATTGACAAATTTGCCGGTCAGATCAACCCGGTCGGTCGGTCGGACTTTCTCTTTTTATCCACTATTGGACCTTATCACTATGCAATCAAATGAAAAAGTGGACACATCTCTTGGTAGTTGACTGTACAGTCAATGTATCGTATCATTTTAATTCCTGGAGTGCGACGCAAACAATTCATTAAAAATTAGTTTCTTTTGAAAAAAGAACGAAAGACGTTACGCTTTAAGGTGGGTTCACAGTAAAATCTGCTAGCGATAAAATTACGTGTAATTTTGACTCGGTCGATCAGAAGCAGCGATATGACTAGACTAATGCTTCCGATTGGTCGAGGCAAATTCACGCGCGATTTCCTTGAGTATCTTTACGGTGTGAATCCACTTTTATCCTGGCTAATTAATCTAAGAGTAAAAACTCTTTAAACATAATATTACAGAAAATAACAAAACGGACTTTTTCAACTTGGTTTTTTTACCTAACCAGATTGCCAAACAGTATACAAGTTTTACAGATGTAACAAATGAATGAATTAATATTATGTTATTTGGTCGACAAAAGAAGTATTTATCTCATTTGGCATCAGTATCCAACGATAACGTATTTGCGAAAGCAAGTTAAATACGACTTATCCGACAAAATACGAAGTAGTCTGATGCAGCGCTACTATTCCGACTAATTATTTATTATGTTGCCATCAATATAAACAATAAAACTTCCGAACGATCAACTAAAAATAAACATTACTAAAAAATTAAATAAATAAACCTATATTCGTTATTACAGCTCTCAATTGTACTTTAAACCCTGAGTTTTGTATTATCAACCCAAGCTTTCTTTTTACTAACATAGCAACTTGTGTTAAGTGAACAAAAAAAAACATAACGTTTTGACTTTTAGTAGTAATACATATAATAAGTAATAACTAAAGATTTATGCAATTAACACAGTAAGCTTTATCATTACGACTATGTCTCAGGTAAAATATAAGGCAACGTTTCAAATTACTATTTTTGTTTCTTTTAGTCCATATAATTTGATGTATTTTAATTAAAACAATTCATGTTTCTTAATTTTAAACTTTGCAAGAACACGTTGACATGATAATATACGGTACATACTTAATGATAAATATAATCTCATAAATAACATAGTCAAATGCAACACACAATTATCTCAACATCTGCGAAACTGGGGTGGAATGTTGATAAAAATTGAATTAACTATTTGTTGTATTAAATTCGAACTACGGCAGCTACTGTTTCTTATAAAATGGTATTCGAACGTAATCACAGTCTTCCCACAGTCAAAATTCGTGCTTTAATTTTTAATCGCGAGTGCGTTTGTGCTTTTCTATAGCTAACCCTTTTGCGAAGATAACGGACACGTGATTATTTTTAGTAACATATATATACAGTGTAATGAAATCAGATTTCATGCTATGAAACTAAACTAAATATATTATTTACATATATTTTCTGCATTTTGTAGCATAAAATTACTAATTAGTAAACTCAAAAGTGCCCGTTTTCCTTGCAAGGAGGTGCGTATTACTTATCACAAGCTCAACTTCATTTACAATAAACGTCGTAAGCCGAGCGATGACTGGCAGTCCGATTAAAGAAAATAATAATCCTATGGATGTCTAGATTTCGATGACTACATAAGTACATACAGTGAACACACAAATAACTGCGCTGCGGTTCATATAGAAGAAATATGAAAGAAAAAACCGCAGCACATAAACATTTTATTGTAGCAGTTTGGACATAAAATTGCCCTATCTATATTATTTCAATAATGCACGAGCAATATTTCAACATCTAAATCTATGTATAAAATATCACAATGTGTAAAATCAAGAAGGCCGTTGTTATTCGTTACATATTGGAATGGGCGTTTGAGATTATTTCGCATAATGCTGCATTGGAATTTTTAATACTATCGTCAAATTCACGCACGTTTATTTCGGTGACACGTCGTATACGAGCGATACGAATTCCGTATGAACAGTAAAGGCGCCGGGGCCGGCCAGGCCGCGTATAACAATTACAAAATTAGAAATCGAACTAGCTCACTGAGTCAGTTGCGAATCGTACGGGTCACGTTCGTCGTCGAGCCCTGACGGTTTGATTGTTCCCAGTTCAACTGGACCGTTGGGGTTGTTTGTCCAAGGGGTCGCGGTAGACGATGGTGGACTTGATGAGGTCGGGCTCGTCGTCCTCGCCGCGCTCGGCGGCCGGCTCGGCGTCCTTGCGCGCGCACTTGTCGTGCGCCATCAGCAGCCCGCCCGCCAGGCCCACCAGCGCGCGGTCCAGCCACGTCACGGGGTTGGCGTACACCAGGCCGCCCTCGTAGAAGCCCAGGTGCCCGCCGTGTGCGATCTCTAGGAACATCGTTTTGTCGTGCGAACCTGGTTGCAACGAATAGTATATTATGGTATCTGTTGATGCTCTCACTGTAACTTTTTATACCTTGACATATCATATCACCCAATGTATAGAAGGTTCAATCCGACCCATACCACCACCACCCTTCCACCCTGCATTTGATAAATAACCGATAGAGATGCCAAACAATGTTTATAATTATAACGATCAATACAATATGTAAAACTATTTGTTTTTTAAACTTTAGGTAAAAAGTTACTAATGATGGGCGAATTGGCCCATATAACCAATACAAATCTCAAGTATACCACGTGAAAGGTAGTTATATAAGCTTCATTTTCTAATACGGGGACAAACTTCAAAAACCCCGGAGAAGAGAGTTATCAGCCTTCAAATATTTACACACTAGCTGTGCCCTGCATGCGTTACAATGCTATTTCCCGATTATCCGATTCACGCTTGACAGTTTTTTTTTGACTGAACTATCTCTCATGAAACTGGCTATCATGTACAAAAAGATTTATTCCAATTCGAAGGGTAGTTCGAAAGATATCTCGTTTAAACAAACACACAAACCCACAAACACAAAACTGTTCTGCTTTATTATATTAGTATAGATTTATTCTTAAAAATAAATACAATAGTACTAATTAAATAGTTGCAAATCAAATCTTCAACATGAACATGAGAGTTAAGAGCCTTATGGAAAGCGAGATCAGTCCATCATAATTGCTGATTGTGAGGGTTTGTCCTTAACACATCCCCATAGAGTTGAAAGTTACCCACGTTGTCATTCCGGGTCTGTACGAACTTAAATATTTCGATTATTAAAATATCTCGATTCTCCCAGCCTGCACAGTCTAGTCGTCATAATAACAATTACAGCAAATAGTGGGATCAATAAGCCTACATACGTTATAATAGTATTGGTGTTTGGGCTGGGCTCCATACATTTTTGCCCATCATTCTTTACTTTAGGAAATAAATATCATACATTCGTTCATTCTCCAATCTGTGTAATATTAACATAGTACTTTTTTTGTAAATAATGGGGCCAATTAGGGTCAGAGTTCTGTAATTTTAAATATCTGAAAACCTAAATGTATAAACGTAAAGCTAGATTCATATCTAAAAAAGAGTTGCCACATTGTTCTCTTCGGAACTGTAGTGTATAATTTACGTTGGATGGTGTGGCGCCTCATAACGGATTTTAAAGAAAACATTATAATTCTGGGGTCCTAGTGAAAAAGGGTGTAACTCTTCTGAAGATCAAGTGATAAAGGGTTTAAGTCTAGTGTGTGTGTGTGTGTGTGTGTGTGTGTGTGTGTGTGTGTGTGTGTGTGTGTGTGTGTGTGTGTGTGTGTGTGTGTGTGTGTGTGTGTGTGTGTGTGTGTGTGCGTGTGCGTGTGCGTGTGCGTGTGCGTGTGCGTGTGCGTGTGCGCGTGCGCGTGCGCGTGCGTGTGCGCGTGCGCGTGCGCGTGCGCGTGCGCGTGCGCGTGTGCGTGTGCGTGTGCGTGTGCGTGTGCGTGTGTGTGTGTGTGTGTGTGTTTGTGTGTGTGTGTGTGGTTAGGTTAGGGTGTGTGTGGTTAGGTTAGGTTAGGTTAGGTTAGGTTAGGTTAGGTTAGGTTAGGTGGTTAGGTTAGGGTGTGTGTGGTTAGGTTAGGGTGTGTGTGGTTAGGTTAGGGTGTGTGTGGTTAGGTTAGGGTGTGTGTGGTTAGGTTAGGGTGTGTGTGGTTAGGTTAGGGTGTGTGTGGTTAGGTTAGGGTGTGTGTGGTTAGGTTAGGGTGTGTGTGGTTAGGTTAGGTTAGTTTTATAAAAATCCTGAAATATTTAAAAAAAAGCGTTTGTCCAAATGATATTTTTGGGAAATGAATCAGTTAATATGAAGGTGATAAGTACATTAAAACCTGACTATGACATTCACCTACACATATTTACAACTTCAACACTTAATCGCCATACCCATGATTTGAACTCTAATAGCGTTAATCATTTTCAAGGTCTCTGCTGTGCACAAACCATTTGATACTAACTTAGCTCCCACGCGTGAACTTAATAAATTCAAGAAAATGACTAATTGAGATTAACGCTTAAAACCTTGTTGATGTTTACACTAGTAATACGGAGCTCTTTTTATGGCATGCAGAAGACAAACGCCAACAGATAATAAGTGGGCTCTTGAGGGAGAATGCGTTAACAGTGTAGTTAAGTGCAGTGCAGTCTTAAATAGATCCTACTATACCTACAGGGCGAACGACATGAAGTGTTACCAAATTCACAAAATCGAGCCTGGTGTCAAAGTAAATGCGACTTACTATCGGGAAAATGTTTTGGAAGCTGCGTTGGAGCCTTGGGCACGCAAACATTTCGGTAGTAGACCGTGGACATTACAACAAGACTCGGCCCCGGCTCATAAAGCTCGTGTGAACCAAGAATGGCTGAACAACGCGTGCCACAATTTATTTCGTCCACACAATGTCTTTCGAATTCCCCAAACGCGAACCCGATGGACTTCTATTATCTGGTCCATTGTGGAGAGCAAGGTGAGGAGAAGAAAACATGCCAGTATGGATGCATTGAAGAAAGCGATCGTACGTAATTGCCATTGCATACCGCAGAATCACATTCGTGCAGCGTGCAACTCATTTTACTACCGTCTGAAGGCCATAGACAGCAGAAGGTGGTCATATCGAGTTAAAATAAAGTAATCTTAAAAATTTGATATCTTTTTCTCATTTTTTTCTTAATAATGAATAATTTAAGACATAAAAAATAAATCGTAGCCTTTTGAATTTGGTAACACTTCATATCGTTCGCCCTGTATATTAATTAAGAATACAAATGACTTCATAATTTAACTATTTGAACTCTAATTACCTATAAACTACTGGACTGGAATGCTTAATTGGATGTAATATTTAATTGAAGTTTGGACATTTACGAAAACTATTTCTTTATTTAACTTTATTATAGATATAAGTTTGTAGTTATTTGTTTGTGCTACGTAATAGATGCTTGCCTTAAACAATAATTCGTACGCCTAAACGGCTCAGCATGGTTGTACAACATATAAACCTTTGTCACCTACCTGTTACCTATGTTGACGAAATAAAGGAAATTTGAATTTGAATTTGAATTTAGTAACACTGAGCAATGACATTTTCTAAAGTAGGTAGGTATATTACATTATAGGAATATTATTATTATTTGTATGTCTTTACCAATCACGGGACTATGGGAGTCCCGGACCTTTGGAAGGCGTACATGGAGCCGAAGCCAACACGCAGAGGCCCTTTAGACAAGTTTAATTTAGTAAAGTGATGGGACACCAACCGGTGATTGGCCCCGAGTTCAAACTATGGAAGTATGCTCCCACTTATTATTATTATTATTATTAATTAGCCCAATATAGTGTCCCACTGCTGGGCAAAGGCCTCCTCCCTTGATTTTCACACCTCTCTCTTTCTTATAGGAATATTAGGATTTTAAATTTACGAAGGCGCCCTTTTATACCCAAATTGACGTTGCGCAGAGATGCATTGGGGTAGCGGGCGACCTCGTGGGTTAAAAACGAAACACTATAAGGAATAATTAGTGTTGGTACTTACTGGCAAATTCTCTGATAATAGGCAAGAGCGGCTCAGGTACTATGGGGTCGTCGCGTGCGTTGATAAAGACCATGGGCGTCTTGATATTATGCAGGTAAAATGCAGAGGAACTCCACTTGTAGAGTTCCGCTACTGACTCGAACCCGAGCACTTTCCTGGAAAAATATTAAGGCATACTTAGTCAAATAAATAAATAAATATCAGGGGGCAATGTCACCCCAATTAACCTACTCCCAAACTAAGGTCTTGTATTATGGGTACTAAACAAAGATATAAATCCTAAAAAACATAGAAAACATCCATGATTTAGAAACAAATATTCGCGCTCATCACACAAATATCCGCCCTTACCGGTATTTGAACCCAAGACCGCTAGCTTCTTAGGCAGGCTCACTAACAACTAGGCCAGCTGGTCAAACTACTATTACTATTTTTTTGTGCGAGTGTCTTAATAGTTGCATTTAAAGTTTTAATGGAAATAATCTACACGTAATAACATAGTTGTACATTAAATATCAGCTAATAAAAATGAATGAGTGAAGAGTTTTTTTTTAAGGGTTGTCATTAACTTATCTATGGATTGGATTTCATTATCATTCACAGTCTTATTCATTGATTTTGTTCATAAATTATCGTTCGTTAGTTTTGATTTATTATTTTACTTATATCATTAAATCACTCCTAACTTTTTAATACAAAAAGGTCATATAAAAAAACTACACTTTTTTTTCGTTTACGTCAAGAGTATTTTTATATTCAATGAAAAGATCTTCGATGAAGGGCATTGTGTGGTAGGTAATGGGAAGGGGCCCGCCCTCGTCAAGCTTACGCTAAAACCCTATATCAGTACTCAATGTCCGGAGAAGCGGGGCTGAGGCGTCATGGAGCCGGCAAGGACCCATGGCGCTGTTTTGCCTCAGGAGAAATTAAACTCATTCTCTTGGGGGATGTCATTTCGGGCCGCAACCAAGTGACTTAATGCTAGAGGGGCATGAGGGCGCAAATCCTCATGATGGTGCCGTGACCGAAATCACAACCTCTGGACATTCCCGAAAATGAAAGAACAACAAAAGTCTTGAATACAATTTACCCTAAAGGTAATCCTGACTACATATACACTTTCTTTATTTTTTTCTTTGACTTTGATTTATTTAAAAAAATACAACAATGTTTATTTGTAAATGCGAACCACTTTACAAAGCGGAAAAACTTTATAGCAAACAATAATAAACGGATTTCATCCAAATTCAACCCTTACATTTGTTCGAAAGAAACAGAACAGAACCCCAATGGACAAGAAAACCGAAAATTGGCAGAGGAGACTACAACCAGCTCTGTACAAGTAATACCTTTAACCTCAGAAGAAATTATCAAGTCACTAGGGGCTCCTTCTACTTCTAACCGTATGATAATCTTAGCAATCGTATATTTGTATATTTTTTAGGACGGTATAAACAACAATATCAATCAATATTATCAATATATTCTTAATATTCGTCCAGAAGTGTTTTAATAACCGTAAGCACGCAACTCATCAACAATATTAAACTCGATCAAATTGCAAAACTCCAAGTTCGACATATTGTTTCCGCAAACATCGTGCTATATTAATTTACACAATTACGTCACACTATCTGATATCGTTTCATTTCATTGGTCACACGATCGCAATGAGTGAACTAGCAAATTGCTCTGTTGATATACCTGTAATGATTGCAGAAAAACCACCACGGCAAATTACTAGCACGGGAAATCAGATCCGTTGATATGCGCACTTTCACCGCTATCCACGCGATTGTGTTTACTGTATGCTCTCTAATGCGGTTGCTGAGATAAACCCTTTAGTTAGAGAGGTTAAGCAGTGGTAAGTCTACAATCTTTAATTTTGGTCGTTATTGGAAATGGATGTTGTATTATTGTAAAGGACCTAAATGCCCGTACTTAAAACGTAGTAAGCGCTAAGTTATTTTCTTGATGCAATGACCCTTTGAGCTGAAACGAATTACTTAATCCAATTACTACCTAATGGTTTTCATATCATTAGTACCATTACAGTAATAACTTTATCGATTAGCTGCTCGTGTAAGCAGTCAAATATTCGATAAAATGTATTTAGCGTTAATTAATTTTCGAATTTTATATTTTGCTACTGTGCTACTTTTTTAATGAACGAATGGGTTATCAATTTAAATGATGATTAAAAAACATTGATTTTACAAAACTTACTGCTGTAGCGAAGGTGAAATTTACCGTTTTAAGTACCACATTTTAATTATTATATCTCAGCTGTTAATAAGGACCTTGCAGTTTCCTAGTATTCTAGAAGTTCCAGGAACCTAACAAAGTGCCTCAAAAATTGTATATACGTTATTACAACGATCGAATATAATATCATACGGGTTATACCTATACACAAACCAACCTTCTGACACAGCCATGACCCATGACACTTTCGTTGCACTTGCAGTTACATTTCCCACGGTCGAGACAAGTAAGGAGTTGCACTACTACGAAGTAAAATAATGCAATTCCTATTCGTTATTATAACAATGCGAGTATTCAAATAAATACAATATAACGTTGCCAATGCACTCAGAACTTTTGCATGTTTTTCTCCGAAAAGAGTGTAAAAGTGTCATTGCAATTATATTGCTAACTACGAGTATTTATTATTTCTACACAAAGAATTATTATAATAAATACAGAAGGACGATTGAATGACTCATTCAGCCGATACACCAAGTACTAGAATATAATTCGAAATTATATATACTTATTATGTGACATTTTCATCAAATTCTGTTAGCTTAGTTACAAGTAATGTACCTAGGCAAAAATATTTTGAATTAATACAATAGCATTTTATAAAAATGAAATCATATTTAAATACGGTAAAAAACAAAATGTAATGTTTTTCTTGCTAATAATTAGGGTGATGTATGGGCAAGGCACCAATAATGGACGCTGATTCTTATTTTATAGAAAATAAGGGTTATTCATTTGCTTTGCAACAATCAATTGGGACCGAATGAAATTTCAATTACGAGTGAAGTGTCCATTACTTGGTGCCTGTCAGCTAAAAGGGTCCATCATTGGTGCCGTCACCCTAATATACTTATTTATAATCATTTTTGGCTATAAAGCCAACTATAATATTCTGGCGTGCAAACGTATCACTATACGTTTGCAGGGAACCACAAAATATGTACTTCGAACAGTAATAAATAACATATTTTTATGCGTGTATATGTTTTTTGTGCCTATAATACTTTGTAGGTAATTATCATATGTACTTTGTGATTTTGTATGGTAGTGAAATATCAGTTACTAAGCAACTCTTATTTAATCTGTGCGTTCTAGAGTTCTTTTGCCGCTGAGACAGAGAACGCCGCGTTCACCACAACGGAAAAACTTATTGAATTGTTTAGAGAATCAAGAATAGGTCGCTAAGTAATTCATGAAAAATACTAGGTACTGAATTCGCCTTGTTCTTCTCGTGCTGTGTTAATTGGATTCACCCAATACTTTATTTTTCTTTTAGAATCTTCGAGACTCCAAACACGTCACACTACACACGTACAGAATTTGAACGCCACTTGTGCGTTGGAACTCTGGAGCGGGCAAAACGCAAAACTCTGAACGCGGAACTCGGAACTCTAGACCGCTCTCTGTCTGCGCGGGCGTCGAGTTTAACCGACAGGCCGAAAGGGACGCAGTTATCTGTTACAATGAGAAGGTTACATACGTCTCTGTTCTAGTACGATTAAATAAAATAACAAGCCCTAATCGGCCGGCGGTATTTTTTTTGGTGCCCGTTAGAATATATAAGAGGGAGTTCGTTATTGAATAAAGTAGCTTACCTAGAGTATGCATCGTCTAAATCCGGGAGGGTCCCGGCCGAGACGATCATGTTGTCGTCCAGCCCGTACTTAGCCTTGATGTCGGGGCTCAGGAGCATCCGCTTGTGCCTCGTGATGATGTTCCGGTAGTTGTCAGTCATGATGTACAGGTAAAACCGCCGGAAGTTCTGCCATTGTAGTAAGTATACTAAAGTGCTGGAAGTAAAGGTTAATTTTTTTAAATTAATTACATATTGAAAAGTTTTATTTTATCGGGGGACAATTTTTCACATATGTAATGAATTAGTTGTGTACGGTACTTCGTTCCATCGTAGATACTGAACGGATGGGCCAATTTCTACTACTGACTATCGTTCGTTCGTTCAAATAGTATGCATTGCTTTTATATTGTAGTAAGTGTCTTATAGTTTTCTATTTGTGGATAACTTTTATTGGCCTATCCAAAATGTCTCACTGTACATTTTACCTTTTATTTCCTTTCACATCAAAGCATGCAAACTATTTGAACGAATGAACTATACTTCGCGTCGCTAGTTTCACTGGGTACAAAATATCAAAATAGCAGTCATATAAGGATACCTATAACATGGGTGTTTATCATACACAGACAACATTATCAAAACATGCACATCGGGATTTTAAAACTTGCTTTTCGAAATATTCCAAAAAAGGAGGAGACTACGTTCGGCTGTATGTTAAGTTCGTTAGTTATAGCTCCAAAAAAAGTAATAAAAATATATAAAACCACTTTTAAAAATCAAGTGATCTATCATCAAAGGAGTGTAGAGTTTTTTAAAGAATCAGATATTATATAAAAAAAAATTTAAAAAAAAGGTCGTACGTTTATTTGCACACCGTACCATTTACATGAGTAATTTGATATCAAACTGCCGAAAGACGTCTACTGCTGGACATTTGCCTCCCCCAAGGTTTGCCACAACAAATGGTTCTCACCATTTTATAGTCTTTCGACATACATATTGTCGTTTAAGCTCCATTCCAATTCCGGGGCTCGATTTATGAATCTTATTTGACTATACTTTCCGATTATGTATGACTGATTTCTACTAATATGTATTTATGAATCTCACTGGTACCAAAGTTCTCACGCCTACGATATTAAAATAAGAGTATCTATCCACTCTAAAACGAGATCACCACTATCTATCAGTGATATTAAAAAGTCGACTCTGATCACGAATTTATAATAATACGAAATAAAATGACAATATGCATTTAAAAGAAAAGATTAAATGTTTTTTCGACAGGACATTCAAAACTGAAATTAACATCAGTGAATCAATTTCCAATGATATTATGCAAACATAAACTATTAAAAAGATAATACAAGAGAAAGCAAATTTTGCGTTTGTTAAGTTCGAAAGAGGAAATGACCATTGATTACCTCACAATTTATTAATGTTCAGGTTATCAACAAACGTTATCCCTCAATGTAACACATGATTATTGAGTACAATATTGTGAGATTTGTGAGACAGTAATTAATAACTAGGGTTAGGATTTTGGTGGCATTTCTGGTTATAGAATCCATGGAGCCGCTATTTCCTAATTATTATAATACATGACACTTTGATTTTGACCTTCAGTATGGTCATATTTCAAAATGAACTGATCACATTTTTATTTCGGTTTTTCTGTCCCTACTAATATTTGCTTGTTTGTAACGCTTTCACAGCAGAGATATCCTCCATACCAAAATTCATTTAAATTGGTTTATCGGTTTAATGAATAAATTAATTATAAAATATTAAAATACTGAAGGTCAAAATCAAAGTGGTATGTATCACAATAAATAGAAAATAGCGACTCTATGAATTCTAGAACCACGATTTGCCACCAAAAGTCCTAACTCTATTAATAACTGTAATTACAGACTTTATCTACACACATTATCATAATAGTTAGGGAGGCGAATAGGGGAATTTTCGGTAATACTCGAGCGTGGCAGTTTAAGATATGAGAGATACCTTAGACCGTTAGACCTAATAGAACAACCTTGTAAAGTATTTAGCTCTATATGTAGTGACGCGCGCCTAGGATAGACGATCAGATTAGTAAAAAAAAAACGATAGTCTGAAATACTCGAGCGCATCAGATTAAGATATTGGGGGTTGATTTTAGTGTTTTAAGACTAAATTTAACTAATCTGACGATAAGTCCTTGACGCCGCCGAGTTAAAGGGTCGCGAACTTGTAAAAAAAAAAACGTTAATCCGGCATTGTCGAGCGCGATTTTTTATTTTTTTATTTTGAAGAATATAATCTAAAACTTACTAAAAATACAAAATCTGCCGGTTTCCGCATGACCGGAAGTGTGGAGGAGCCATTTCGTCTTCCGAAAAACGCGTTGCGGCATATAAGTCGCGAACGATACATTTTACAAAAAAAAAGTTTAAATAAACAAAAAAGGGAATATCTATCGCTTTATTGTCATTCTTAAATTCCCCGTTTTATCAAGGAGAAAGAAAGGAAAAAAAAGAAACCATACATACATACATACATACCTTCACGCCTTCATTCCCAGAGTGGGGTAGGCAGAGCTACAGAATTACCAACAACTCCAAAAACTTTTTGATAACTCTGTAAAAATAAAAGAAACCAAAAAACCTTTTTCGGTCAGATTAAGAGAACCCACCAACATTTTTCTCAGATTAAGAAAATATGCGTTCAGGATACCGAGATAAACCTCCCCTATGAAAATTTGACGCGCTCGAGTATTTCAGAAAAACTTTTTTTTTTGCATTTTCAAAAATTCATCGTAACTTATCGTCACGCCGAAATCGTCAGTTTTTTTAAAGGAAGCTTCCTTGGGGCCTACTTAACACCCCTTCCGAAAAGCTGACGCGCTCGAGTTTTTTTTTTTTTTGCATTTTTGACTTCTTTATATGCCTACCCCCACCACGCAAACCGGCAGATTAGTATACCGTTGTTATCAGAGGCACTTGGGGCATACGTAGTATGAATATCTGACGCGCTCGAGAATGCCCAAGTAACTGTTTTTTTTTAACATTTTTGAAAAACCGTACACCCACCGCTAAAATGGTTTTTACCATACGAGCTTTTCTTTTCGAAATTATTTTATCTTTCGATTTTGATAGGTCTCGACGGCGCCGTTGAATTACGCCATTTAGCTACCTCGCCTCCCTAACTATAAGTGCTGTATTATGCGTGCAAAACCCGTAGTAAATGACCAGCATTATTACAACCAATTTTACTATGACAACTTTCTTGTCTGTAGTAGTAGGTAAAATCTGTACTGTAATGTTATTACAGTATTGATTTTTGTAACGTTATGATTATGAGTTTAAATTTGGAACAGCTTTCAAAACTCAAGAGGGTCTCTATTCTAGTATTCATACACATTAAAATAGTCATCGACTCGAAACGTCAATTCAATATGTTTTTTTATAATATAAACCGCACGACATTTAATCTCGAGTGACTGGAGAATTGGGACTTGATTCGATTACTACGATTTAAAAAAAATCCTTCGTCTTGACGGAGGATCGAATTGCCGCCATTATTATGGTCATTTGTTTCTTGTTTTTTGCTGTTACGAAAGTAGGATAATTGTAAACTTATGATATGTGTGTAGATAAAGTAATGTATGCAACTGTACATAATTAGGCCTTAAAACACTCGTGTGATCCAATTATGAAACTCACTCAAGCTCGTTTTCAGACCTCTCATTATGCATCAATTGCATAAACTAGGTAGGTACTATTGATTGCTGGCTGGGCCACATTGGAACCCAGATATAACAACTGCAGAACTCACGAATAATTGAACAGACGATTAGAGGTTGTCAAGGATGTCAAAATGTATTGACTAACAGCCTCCTAACCTAACTGATGATGAGTGATGAACCACCAAACTATATTTGGGAATGCATTTATATTGAACGCTTGTAGGTTCCAACCTGGACACTGGCACATACTCACTAGACAGAAGCCAGGTAGCCATCGCACTTCCAGATCAAAACAGTATCAACTCAAAATCCTTGATAGTTTTGTTTCAAGCTCATAGACGTTGTATTAAAGTTGATTTTAAAATACAGTTTTATTTTGAGTTACCTCTGTTTTGATCTAGCAGTGCGAATAAGAAAGAATTGAACTTGACTAACTTACAAGGGCCTTTGACACGCACGACCCTACGGCAGAACGATATCATTCGTTCTTAGAATACATCTTGTCGATGACCACCAGCATGTTAAATTGGCCGGTAAAATGCCACATTAGAGCGTCAAGTCAAATTAATCATTGAGCTGCAGTCTTAACAATTAAAGTCCGTGACCGTACATAAATGAATGCGGTTCAATGTTAGGCGCAATGTTACAACGGATAATGATCGAAGCAAGGTCTTGACAGTTAATCGAATCACAAATCGATACAAGGGCCACCTGGCAGGTCACAAGTAATTGATGCCACCGTTTCAGGTTTCTGTACCAAAAAGGTAAAAGAGGAACTTGTGTTGAGACTGTCCGTCGGTCTGTCAATATGTCACAGCGGTTTATCTTAGCAATATCTTATGCTATCGATTTGAAATTAGGAATAGTTTCAGGTATTGCTTAACTTTTCTGTCAATGAAAAAAAAGGATATTTATTTTCTTCTCAAATGTGGCGAAGGCGGTCCGAATTTCAAAGTGAGGTTACTTGTCCAAGGCCGTTGTCATAACAAAAGATGTTGATTTGCACTTTTCAAAATCGGTGTTAATTTTATGCCGTATAGTTTACTTATAAAGAAAAATAACAAAAAAAGTCATTCTAAACTCACGAGCCGAAAACCTATATAAATTTCAGAAAAAATAGGTGTGTTTTCCAATTAAATATTGTTTTTACAAAATAAACAAAAGCTCTTATAGAACCTCAGGTACTCCAATTTAAATATAGGAGAGAGGAAAATTATTACTTCTACTTACTTATTAACATGTGAAAAATAATGAATAACAGCGCATTTAGAGAATAACTACATTGATCGCTGTGAGAATGTAACACTTGTGTATGAATTTCTCTTAATAAATTTATTACTCAATGTCAAGGCAATGATGAATTCATTTAAGGTCGTTTCTGCCCCAGCGCGCGGGTGAACGTCATTGTTCCGATACTTACTCAATAGCGTTGTATCCCTGGCATATGGAAATTCCTCCTATTATGTTTGTGGGCCTCTTCCGCTCCTCGCCCAAGTATTTCGTAATCAAGTTGCCTCCGAGACTGAACCCGACTAGTATAAACTTAGAACTAGGATAACGTTCAGTCAAATTGTCAATCATGTAAGCGTAATCGTCGGTGTGACCTGAAAGTAAATGAATTGATCAGAATGACGTAATTAACATCGTCTTGTTTAACCTAAGTGCTTAAAAACTAATTAAGTAATTAATATAATCCGTTACTTTTCAACTAGCTCCTCGCAAGCTCCGCGTAGGTACTCAGCGTGATTTTTAAAATGCTGTCTTTAGCTTTTTTTACTTAGTATATAAGATTGCGTGTAGGTTCATATTTTCAGCACTTCTGATGCCACCATGTTTATGCAACTGCCATGGGGTAGGTAATATATCGTTAACGGTATCAGAATGAATACTCCCTTTTATTATCAAAATTGCACAACCGAAGCAGGTAATGAGCGTTTCCATGGTAATATCAGTTCTATAATAATTATTATAGCATTGTTATCAGTGATAAACAGGGATCAGAAATTCGGATCGATATTTGCGTATACTTTCACATCGGCTTTGTTGTTCAGTTGTATGGAGGCGGACTCAATCATAGTATTCATTACTAAAATTTCTGGAATTTCAAAATAAATAAATTGCACCGGCATTAATTCATAATCAATTATTTATATTAACTGTTTGAAGTTATTTTTCATGTATAGATTTATTTAATTTACCTTGAACACATCAACCTAACGAATTTATAGGAGCAAAAATGAATGTTTTATCCTACATGTAAAGTAATTATTATATTAACATTTTGTAGAATCCCAGAATACCGGAACTTATATTATTAAAATAATATTTTTAAGAAGCCGACGCCATGTTTGCCTACCTTTTTCCGCGATTTTGCCAACTTTAGGTAAATATCGATCCGAATTTCCGATCCCTGGTGATAAATAACAATAATACCTTATCACCATGGTTACGGTCATTCCGGATATAAGTCTCGGCGTTTAGTAAACACTTAACATCCGAATTTGTATAATAAAGCGTTAAAAATGTTTTATTAATAATTATAAGGACGTATATTCAAAACAAAATTAATTTAGATAGGTACTAATAATGTTCTTAAAATTAAATTTTTACTAAATCACAAATAAGATTAATATTCATCGACTTGTTATTTGGTTACCATGGTTACGCTCAATATAGATATCAACAATGGCGCTTCGTTTGGCAATGCATTTTTTATGATAAGGGGAGTTTCAAAAAAATAGCACACCCTGATTTTAGCATGTCCTTCATATTCATCTTTTTTTTCTGAAATCTGTGTAGCAACTTTTAAAGTTTTGATGACTGAACATTGCACATATATATATATTTAAACCCTTTGTAAACTTATAAACGATTTAAAATAAACGTATATTTATAATTAGTAGTTTTTTTACCAAGAACCCCCCTAATTTTGTTATGTCCCCGCCATGTTTTCAAAACTTCAGATCGAATTATTCGTGTTTTATGAACTAGAAACCTGCAACTATTTCGTTGTTTTAAGTAGAAAATACTTTGTTTTATACGACAAACTATTTTTTTTTAGGTCAATATAATGAAAAGTTATTAAAATAAAAATAAAACGTAGGTCCCCGAATTTTGGCATTTCCGGACATGTCGGTTTTGTTACCTCAATAACTCCCTAAAATATTTCTACCAACTATCATTTTTCTTTTTAAATGGCAGCACTGAACTTCATACGGTGTAACCGTTTTTTAAAACCAAACGTCAGTCGTCTATTTATTGTCAGGGAGAGCACGTGTGTCGACGAGTTGGACTTGTAAAGAAACTGACTGTCAGGTTTGTGATTATGTATTTTATTATATACTTCTTTATTTGTTAATGGATGGTCTTTAAACAAAACCCGCTTTTTATACGATTTGTTTGATGTATAAATGTAACCTGTCGGAAAAATCATTCGCCGACTATATTTTTTTTAATTTAAATTGGGTACACTGTGTTACTTCGGTTTTGTTACTACAGGTACGGTAACATATAGACGGACCGGGAAAGTAACAAAACCGACCGCATAAAGCTTAGTTCACATGATTATTACCCGACTACGGCGTTACCCAAATCAGGGTTATGTATTTGAGGTGTATGTTATAGTATTAACTATATTTAAAAATCTAATTTCAATAGTTACTAACGTTTAAAAATTGTTTCTATTTGTTCGGTTGAGTTCATATTTAAACCGAAAGGAGTGTTTTTAGTGTTTGTATGTTCGTATCTGGGGGCAACCTGTTACCTAAACTTATTTTGCGGGAGTAATGTTGAGAATGACTATAAAATAACTCTATATTGATATTTTTCGGTCGTAAAAAGAATAGAACGAAAAAAAATACCTGTAGTAGACATTGTATCCTCAAGCTTCAAAACTACAGTGTAAAATAAACAAGTACTCAAATTAAGTCATGTAAAATAAATACGGTACTCAATTAAAGTTCTGTTACTTACCAAGTTTTTATAGTAGCATCGATAAACTAGTTTTTATAGTTCGTCAATGATAGTAGGTACCTATTCCTATAGGTACCCGTAAAGCCAACTTTGTGTTTTAGTAAACTTTGTTAAGACTAAATTTAAAGCTATTTGAAAGGTATTTTTTTTCAGAATCATGCCATTAACAGCAAAAGAAAAGATGAAAAGATATAGGGAAAGATTAAAAACTGAAAATCCGGAAAAATACGATGAACAGCGAAAAAAAAATTTAGCGAGAATAAAATAAAAAATAAAAAAGATTTCTCAAATGACACCAGCAATGTATAATTATTAACAGTGGTCAGAATAGGTAGGTACTATCCTACATTGCTGCATATCACTACCTATTTCGATCACTAGTGAAATGATTAAGGAATCCAACTTCAAAAATTCACTATGATAAATATTTATCAGTACAATTATAACTAAGGAGTAATAGTGAAATTTAGTAGTTGGATTCCTTAATCTGAAGAAAGACTTGATTATTGGTAATACGATACTAAATTAAAAAAAAACATTTTTTTTATAAACACTAAAAACCATTCCGTGCACATGGTGTATTTCAGATCATGTAAACCACTCTTTAGAGTTTTGTTACTGTCGGATTTGTTACTGTCCCTAAAAATAATTAAAGACTTAAAAGAGTTTTCTTCTACATATTTTCACTTATTTAAGGAAAGTTTGTTTTAAATTAAAATAAAATGTGTTTAAATCGTCCTAATTCCTTTTTAAGTACATTGTTGTTTATTTTTAAGTCGTAAAAGTAAAAATAAGATAAGCTTTGGGACCGACGGTAACAAATCCGAAAGTAAATATTTTTTAGATTTCGTTTTGTTAATTTCTGTGGATTACTGAATTATTTAGGGAATTTTGATATCATTGTCATTTCAAATAATAAATCGGAGTTTTGTTGAATTCATCATAGTTTTATTTATATTTAACCTAAACTGTGGTAACAAAACCGACAGAAATTAATTTCTTTCTCTCATTGTTTTAAGTTTTTCTCGATAAACAGCATTCTAAATTAAATATCATATTAGTTTTATGAATAAAGACAATATAAGTATTCAAATACAGTTTTTAAAAATACCCTAAAGTAAAGTAATTTTTTGGACAGCTTTTTTATTAGGGTGTGCTATTTTTTTGAAACTCCCCATAAATTGGCAGAACTGTTTTAGTACGGTCACGGACGTTAATTGATATGCCACTTGCCACTGTTCGTATTTTAGCGGTGTAATACAAATCGGGTTCAGTCGGTTTTACTCGTATATCGAGATAAGGAAATTCGCACGTCTTCGTATAATACCTGAGACCCAAGTCTACCAATCAGACCACAGAGTGAATTCACCCAAAGTCAAATTGCATGTCTAGTTGCTATGGTTAACATTTAAACAACAGCTACTATTGGTGATACAACGCCCAATCAGCTATTCTACTGAACGCAATCGTTTTTGTCGTTTAATAGGGTTGCTATGGCCACGTTTAAACAACGGCTACTATTGGTGATATAGAATAATAAAATGGCATCCATGACAATATAACTGTTGCAAATATCTGAATATAAATAACACGTCAAACCCCGCCACCTTGAAAAGAATTGATAAGTGAGCGTGTAAGTCGAGAGACTAATCGTGGCAATAAATAGTCAAACTTAAAAAAAATATTTATTCTAGTGTATACTAGATATTAAATTTATAAATTATTAAATATTCTTGTTCTTTTAGTCTCTTTCTGCATAACTATGGCTGATTGAAGCATTACAGTCAAGGACTTTAATTGTTATGCTATTGTAGAACCCTGTCATAATGACAGCGTCAAACCACATGAAAGAAATTACGCCAAAATGAATGATTAACGTTATGCGACAGGGTTCCATAGTGGCATAACAATTAAAGTCCTTGACTGCCTCACAAGTAGAGTAAAATTTAATAAAATAAAAACGTAAAATACATTAAATAATGTTTTAATCGGTCAATAAATTATAAAATACAGGTTTAGTGTATATTCCGCAGATTGTTGAGAAGAAGCAGCATGAAAGAAATCCAGCAATGCGTTTGCACGATTTTGTCAGATTTTTTGCGTCGGGCTGTTAACGACCACCTTTTTATATGTTAAACCGCAACAAACAAATATAGAAGTAACCAACCCACCGATATTAACAACTGTCTTGCTATTGCTCGCAAACTTAGCCCTTCTTGGTGCAAAGTCACAATCATATGACAAGTTTCCGTAGAAATTGCTGATGGCATCTTATTTTCTTAAAATTTGCTTATTTATAATAATGACGTCTTAACTTGATATGTATGTCATTATGACAACGATCCTGCAATATTTCTAAAATGCCAGGTGTCAATATTTTTATCACGTTTAACCTCCTTGTGATTCGAACTAATCAATCTATTTATCCGTCATCTTATTATGTAGTTCCCGCGGCGTCATGTATTCGTGATTAATCGTGTAATCTCGTAAATGCTCGTGGATGCCATAATACTGCAAATTTAAATAACTTCACAATGGCATAACAATTAAAATCCGTGACTATACTAACTTAACTTTTTAAATTTGCAGAAGATATTAACGCCAATCGAAATAATGAAGTGACATTACTCACAAGTAACAGAAAAATCAAGGAAAGGATGCAAGAAAAGTTAGCCATTGTTTATTTATTTCATTATCATTGTAGGATTGTAGAAAAAAAAATTGTATGAAACTGTACATAATTGGCTCTTAAGGTACTCATGCCTGTAATTAGAGCGCGAGCTTGCGAGCACTCGTACCTTAGACGCTTCATTATGTACCAGTTACATAAATAACTATTTAATTCTAAACAAATTATACCTATCAGTAGCACTATTAAAAGTGAATAGTAATAAAATGTTAAATAAATATTATCTGTAAGTTGTTACTGTAAATCTTAAATGTAATCTTTTTTATTATATTCTCTAAGACAATGAAAATGACACAGCGTCATTTTAAGATGTATTTTTGTAATGGGTCGTCACAGGTTGGCACGTGTGGTACCTAAGTGGTAATAGGTACGTAGTGGGTACAGTCACAACACGGGATTGTTGAGCCACTTGCCACTTGTTCGTATTTTGGCCGTGTAATGCATATCGGGTTTAGTGCAGTGATCTGATCACCAAAAATTAAAGGGACGGTTAACGGTTTGACGGTTGTCAAATGTATTGACGAACAGCTGATTAAGACTTAATCGTCTGTTAAATTGGTTGGTGAACTCGGGCCTTAGTCGGTTACATTTGAGTTTCCACTCTGTATTACTCGGCTAAATTATGAAGAATAGGAAGTGGCTTAACATCCCCGTGTTGTGACAGTACGTTCTATTTTAAACTTTAAAGCGCACTTTTAAAATCAAAAATTGTTACACGTGCGATGTCTTCCCCCCACGTGCACCAACGTCACACCCCTTCCTGGCGTGTATAATCTTACAGTTCTGTTTTATTTAGCATCCAAAACCTAAGACAGAAGCTTAGACGAAACCCAGGACTTCTCGACAGAATTTGCTAAAAATTAAGAAGAAGAAAACAAAATCAATATGCAACATGTACTAAGAGCAACAAATTTAACTGATCACTAGTAGTGAGCCTTATTGTAAGGTGACAAGATACACATTGGGTCACCAATGGTCAGTAACTGTGTTGCGGTTAGTACCACACGGGCAACGCTCTGCCTGCTGGGACGATTTCTCGACGAAAGTACGAAACCCTTAGATCATTTAATTTACGGTCTGAGTCTGATAAGAATACTATAATTTAATAACCGAGAATAAGTAATGTACCTATGCTTTTTTAACCGAACCTGAAGGTCTACCTGATGCAGAGTGGTCACTCATGTCTCGTAATATAAGTAAATCGCAAACTCAAGATATCAAATGCGTTGCCAACCATGAGTACGATGGAATAATGCATTATGTCAATCATTTCACGGCTCTCACCCATTCGCCGGAACAAAACACAACGGTGATAGCGATCCGGACAGACGGAACCTGAACTGAACTAGGTCTTACGCTAAAAGATTAGAAATCACCTACCTATCTACTTATCAAATGCGTATTCGAAATAAGTACAACTGTTGCGCACTAAAAGTAGGCAATTAAAAAATATCGTATGATACGACGCATAAAAAATGAGAATGTTCAGTTTAACGAAAAATGTTATGACATAGCTATGATAATAAAATGATCTGTTTACGACTTTTAAGATAAGTTGTATGATAGCAAAATCCATATGCGATTTTTGTTAAAATGTATCCGTATACTGATTTACAGTTCTACGCGCATTATCGCCTTAGATAAAACACTACCGTTTTACATTTTACCAAATTGCGAATCAACTTTTAAAGATACCTAACGTCTCTGTCTCTGATCTCTTTTTAGAACAACCTCAAAGATAACTGATTGGCATACAATTATCCAATACATAGTAGCTGCACTGTGTCAGAATTGCACTGGCGTTTTCACATTGTTTTATTTCATCTATTGAACCACCTCTCTGTGAATGTTTATTATTTTTATCTATACCATCACATTATCATCATGTCAGCCGAAAGACGTCCTCTGCTGGACATAGGTCTCCCCCAAGGCTCTCCACTCAGACCGGTCTTGTGCTTTTCGCATCCACCGCGTCCCCGCGATCCTTACAAGGTCGTCACTCCATCTTGTAAACTCTTGCCTCTATGCTATTCATTTTACCGGCTGTCTCACCTTTCTCACGGACACGACAGTGCCAATGCTAATGCTTGATAACAGCTTAGGTTATTTGGTGAGATGGTGATATTCATATTATATTCCTATCAGTCCGATACCTATTCCTAGAGATCCGGATGGACCCTGCATGCGGTCGGTCCTATCACCACGTATTACTGCTATTACCTCGTTAATGGTGTGAAAAATACCGTCTTACATAACTATGTAAGCAGCCAAGTTTAAATGGGATTGGGTTGATAACGTCTGCCGCATCCCAAGTGAGCTTTGGTCCCAAATATTCCCTCATTGGAAACCAAGTCACAATAGCAGAAGCAGACAAAGAGCGATAGCAGGACGAATGTACCAGTTGTGTAGGCTTTTGTCTAGCAGTGGAACAGAAGTAGCTAGAAGACATACCTAATGATTTTATTTAAATAAAGCATGTTAAACAATGACTACTACTTGTTAACACTCTTTTTTTTATTTTTAAAGGCATTTATTTTGGCTGTGCATAAATTTTATGTTATTAATAAAGATACCTGGCGACGTGGATGTAAATGCCGTCATCACCTAAAGTGGTATGGAGTAATTAGCATACGGTATAAGGCGGTGACTAACATGACCTTGTGACTACATTTCGGTTGATCACAATCTTAACTCAAGTTAATCATTGATTATTAGGTACATTATGTATTCTGACATACGTAATGTATTCTGATAGAATTCCGTAAGTTATTTTGAATTGTCATTTTCGTTATTTTTAACATATTTATACATACAAACATACAACTAGAATACAAATAAAAAATATCTTGATACATGATCATGAATCAATTACTGAATAAGCTCGACCGTATAGTCAATCGATTTAATTTTTATGCCGCTATGGACAATCGAACATCTACTTCAAAGTGATGTAAGTAATTAATCAAAACGTCTCAAACATTACTCGGATCGTCATAGTGGCCTAGGAACCAAATGTGTTGACTGAACATAATAAATAAGATTTACTGTCATTTCATTAGGTACAAATGGAAAATCGTCCACGTGAAATAACCATTCTGAAGTTGGGCCAAAAGTAATAGTGGCCAAAGACAATTTAGTCAAAATGTAATTATGCTGAAAAATATATATGACCAAATTTATTTTCGATGTAAATTAATTAAGCCCGAATGGGATTATAATAATAATAATAATAATAATAATAATAATCTTTTGTCGGGTGGCAATAAGGTGCGTGCCTTCAATGGCTGGGTGATGCCGCTGCTCACATACTCCTTTGGCATACTAAGATGGACTCAGACTGAGCTGGACGCCCTGGATAGGAAGGTCCGCCTACTGCTCAAATCACATCGCATGTTGCACCCACGCTCATCTGTCATGAGATTGTACATCCCGAGGAAATGTGGAGGTCGAGGCATTTTAAATGCTAAGAATCTCCATAACCGCGAGGTGTGCAATCTCAGGGATTATTTCCTTGGCAATGAGTGTGGGATGCATCGTGATGTGGTTGCAGTAGACAGGAGCCTCACGCCTCTCTCCTTGGCAAACGAAAACTGGCGTAGACCAACAGTGTTGAGCACTGAAGACCGCAAGAACGTATGGAAGAGCAAGGAGCTACACGGACGCTTCTACCGGGCCCTAACAAGGCCCGACGTAGACTTTTTAGCGTCCGTGAACTGGCTACGGTTTGGTGACCTCTTTGGGGAAACCGAAGGTTTTGCCTGTGCAATTGCTGACGAGGTCATAATGACGAACAATTACCGGAAATATATTCTGAGGGATGGCACGGTCGACATTTGTCGAGCGTGCCGTTGTCCCGGCGAATCCCTCAGACATATAATTTCCGGTTGTTCGCATTTGGCCAACGGCGAGTACTTGCACAGACATAACCTCGTAGCCAGGATCATTCATCAGCAGCTTGCTCTTCAATACGGTCTTGTTGAGTCTGAAGTGCCGTACTATAAGTACACACCGGCGCCAGTTCTCGAAAATGGTCGTGCTACGCTCTATTGGGATCGATCTGTTATCACAGACAGGACTATTGTCGCCAATAAACCTGACATCGTGTTGACAGATCGATCTCAACGCCGGGCAGTGCTCATCGACGTCACCATCCCGCATGATGAGAACCTCGTGAAGGCCGAGAAGGATAAGCTCAGCAAGTACCTTGACTTGGCTCACGAGGCGACCACCATGTGGGATGTTGACTCGACGATCACTGTCCCGATAGTTGTTTCGGCAAACGGTCTTATAGCGAAGAGTCTCGACCAACACCTCAAGAGACTCTCGCTAGATGGCTGGATCAAGGGCCAGATACAGAAGGCAGTACTCCTCGACACGGCACGCATAGTGAGGAGGTTCCTCTCTCTGCAGCCCTAACCACCGGTAGCTTGAGCCCTGCCCCGCTGCTGGCGGCACCCGTAGATTAGGTTTTTTATAATGTTTATTTTTTGTATCGGTATTGTTATTTTACCTTTATATTTGAATATGTAAAAAACCTAATTTATAGAAAATTAAATGAATATCTAAATAATAATAATAATAATTGGCGGCACCCGTAGATTAGGTTTTTTATAATGTTTATTTTTTGTATCGGTATTGTTATTTTACCTTTATATTTGAATATGTAAAAAACCTAATTTATAGAAAATTAAATGAATATCTAAATAATAATAATAAACTTTTATTTCGAGCAACGAGGCCCATAGTTACAAATACCTTATAGACTAACATACATAACAATATAAAACTTAAAAACTAACACCGAGGTGACAGAACAGTGTGGTTCTGTTTTGCCAAACTTGGCGTGATGATCGATGCCGGTAGGTTGCCCCGAAACCGCCGGAACACGACACCGCCGGTATTATGTCCATTATATTTTTTGAGAAAAATTAAATACGCACCAAGTGAATGTAGTCTTATATGAATTAAGGCCAAAGTATAAATTATTGTACTGATATAATTCCGCTCAAATTGAATATAGTCCTATATGAATTATTATAATATTTTTTGGGCCTATATCTTATTTGACAATTTTACTATGGGACATAATTCTATTTTCAACATTATTCTGGTTGGACAATTTTCCTTAAGGATGTATTCAAATTGTATTTCTTGTAATTGGACGAATAATTTCAAGTGGTCGATTTTCCATTTGTACCTAATGACAGTAAATCATAAATAAGTCATCCATTTTCAATTCCCAGCAGTGAACGGTCAGACGAGAACTAAAAAACTTACTTGATAATGACACCGTAATTTCCAGGAGAACCCGACAAAACACCGCGTTTAAGGAGACAAACCACATAATGATAGTCTTTGTTCGAAAAACATCCAACCTGTTCCGAGTAATTTGTACTCATTAAAACTTCATTGCATACTTAACAGTCCAACACAAACAACTCGCGATTGAAATTGTGTATGCAAAACAAACATAAATTCTAACACCATCGATACTATTATTATACGAAAGTTTATCTGTCTGTCTGTTACGCTTGCACAATAAACATATTGATGAAAATTATGAAGAAGAGCATGGAAGAAGTTTACATTTTTTAAAGTTCTCGTGGGATACACGATAAACGAGTAGATCGCACACAATATCTAGTATCTACATAATTATAAGTGCTAACTTGTAACTGCGTTGATAAATGTATCAAATACCTATGGTCATTGTCAGATTAGAGGTACCTACCTTTTTTCGTAAGTTTCAATAGGTAATATTTTATACAATATAAATCATTCACGGATAGAAGACAATGTAGTCGATTATTGCACCAGTTCAACATCATTCATTCATAAACGTATATTTAGATAAGAATATTAGGATTCTTTGTATAGTAAAACAAACTCGCCTCCCGCCGTCTGCCCCTCTGAGCTCTGTATGTACGCTTAGATTTTTCAAACTACAAAACGGATTTTAATGCGGTTTTCATCAATAGATAGAGTGATTCTAGATGGAGGTTGATGTATACAGGGTGTCCCAGAAACCGACGTCAACCCGCCTAGGGCTGATAGAGCAGCTCATAAGCTATCGATTTAACCCCCATGTATGTTCAGCAATTGTTATTAGTTTCCGAGATATTGATCATTTTAATCGGAATTTTTGACATTTTTCCTTATGTCCTTGCTACGAAAAATCCCTTAATTCATGTATTAATTCATAGTTTTTTCAGTGTTTTCTTGCATGATTAGAATCACTGTAAAATAAGGAAGTTTTTAAAGCTACATGCCAATTTTTTTTTCATTACAACTTTTTGAGAAAACACACAAAGTTTGTTTTTCCATACTAGGTGAAAAACAAACGCGGGGTTCTCTTAGTATGGAGAAAGTAACTCTGTGCGTTTACTCAAACATTTGTAATAAAAAAGAAATTGGCATGTAGCTTTAAAAACTTCCTTATTTCACAGTGATTCTAATCATGCAAGAAAACACAAAAAAAATATGAATCAATACATGAATTTAGGGTTTTTTCGTACCACGGACATAAGGAAAAATGGCAAAAACTCTGATTTAAATGATCAATATCTCGGAAACTAATAACAATTGCTGAACATACATGGGGGTTAAATCGATAGCTTATGAGCTGCTCTATCAGCCCTAGGCGGGTTGACGTCGGTTTCTGGGACACCCTGTATAATAGTACCCGAAACAAAGCAAGGGCGGGTGGCTAGTGCTAAATAAATGTGAAGGAGAGAGGCACCTTCCTTAGCCTTTGCTCAAAACTTCAACCGCGTAATAGAACTCGTTTATCATTTTAAATGTTATTTATTTGACAAACATTTAAGTAGTACAACTAACTTTCGTAACCTTGAAATTTCCGGTATAAAAAGTACATTAGTATGTCCTATGTAGCAGAGCTGTGAGCCCACTTTTATCAATTTAATTAAAATATACTTAACCGAAATTCAACACCCTCATAAACTTGCATGTATGTACTGTTATAATATAAATCTAAAACGGGACTTAATCGCGTATAAATATTATACATATACATATACCTCGACGTTTCGATCGTGTTGCAACAGTCGTGGTCGCCGTTGTCGTGGAGATCGTGGTGGTGGTTTATATTATACTCGTAGTATGTATGAATATCGCAAAAGTTTAAAACAATCAATTTTATGAATGTACCTATTACCTATGTAGGTAAGTCAAGACTTTGTTGTACAAAACAATGAATATATTAATATTATTACGTGTATACATTACACCAGTAGGATAGTGCTTCAGAAAGACAGACAGATATTATCGTATTAATTACTTAACGTAATTACTAAAGGCGCTCTAACACGGCCAATTTTTGATTGCCTGTCAACAGAACGGCTCATTCTATTACACCCAAATTAGAGTAAAACAAATATGGTCGACGGGAAATTATTGATCATAAAATTGCCCGTGTAAGAGCATCGTAAAACAAGCAGGCACATAATAGTTACACCCATATGCGTGTCGGTCGACAACCCACGTGACCATCAACGACAGAGAATGGAGGAAACCCGCGCTTGGCCTATCCACATAACATAACCGGGTGTTACTAACTAAGCGATCAAACGCCTAGCAGTAAGATAGCTTCATAATTTCCTTTCACGTATCCTTACTAATACGCGCAAGAGGGTGAATCAACTTTTAAGGTACTCCTTTTCTTTTGCGGTTTTAAAACTTTCCTGGTGACTTATGGTTAAAAATGATCTATTAAAATCAGACCACCAAATTTACAGACCTTATACATTAAACAGCTCAAATATTTTTTAATCCGCGAAAAAACCAGGTAACTCAGGGGAAAATGCACATTTTCCATACAAAACCTAGGGACAACATTGTCCCCTGCGTTACCTATATTATTATTTAAAACTGTACTATTTTAAATCAAATAACTTCAAATGTGAGCCTATTTGTCTGATTTAATAAGCGTGTAAGCCACGTCATTAACAAAAATATAGTTTTTCGAAAAACATATAATTGGTGAAACATGTCGAAAAATGGGGAGTACCTTAAAAGTTGATTCACCCAAGAGTGTTTGTTTGTACTGCTTTTATTTTACAGTTTATGGCTCGGAGATGAACAAAGGGTAGGGACTTTTAGTTCTGGAAAATCGGAAAGATCGCGAGTGAACAGCGGTAAACCATTTATATGCGGACGTAGTCTCGGGTTAACGCTAATAGGTAGTTAGTATAATGTATATAATAGAATGATTAATCACTACATAGTATAAAACAAAGTCGCTTGCGCTGTCTGTCCCTATGTATGCTTAAATCTTTAAAACTACGCAACGGATTTTGATGCGGTTTTTTTTAATAGATAGAGTGATTCTTAAGGAAGGTTTATATGTATAATACATTCCACGCGGGCGAAGCCGCGGGCGGGTCGCTAGTGTAGTATACTTTAGAGGACAGTCCGTCGAATTGACCGACTTATTTTTTGGTTGAACCATTTTAAGAGAAATGAAAAATGAAATAGTATAATTGCTCAACATGGGTTATGTTATGACAGGTATTTACAATATATAAAAACACAATATTCTGCTACATTCTGCTCGGATGATGCAAATTATACATGTTTAGTTGCACATATCTCTCTCATCTTATACAAAATAAAGAATATTCTTAATCCTAAACTTGACCCGTTCACAGTTTAAATATTGCAAAATTGACTCACGGAGTAGCCACATAGTTCAGTGAACCAAATATACAGTATCCTTTTAAACATTTTTAAAGGTAGGTCTCTTATGTTATGTCCCTTGGAAACTTATTGAACATTCACATGAAGTAGGGACTGCGTGACGTTTGTTTTAAGTGATATTTGGGCGGGAACAGTAAGTTCTGCTGCCTTGAAGGACTTGGAAGTAAAGGACGATTTTCACAAGACCAGCCAGCAGACTAAATATAAACCTATTCGTTATTAATAACATGTTCTAATATAAACAAAAGTGTTGTCCGCATAACATCGAGGTAGTAGGTAACATAGTGTTCCGTTCCGTTGACTCACCGTATGAGAATATCCTCGCGCCGGTGACGGGCACGCTGTTCAGCGCGCCGATGTGGTTGAGCACAGCGCAGCGGTACCCGTGGCACTGCGAGTAGTGGACGTACGTCCTTATGTACACGCTCTCGGATGTGTTGCCTATGCCCGGGCATATCGCTACTGTCACGTCATCTGCGAAAAATATTGGTAACTATAATCCTCATCCGACGATACTTTAGACTCGAGCCTTATAACAGACCGCTGTAATATTATTACAGCTGTATAATTAAATACAGGTAGGTATATTATAACGACATATTTTAATACATCATTCCGTTTTACCCTTCAGGAGGTCACACCACACCAGACGGAAAATTTACTCGTATACATCGTTTTTAGGATTGCCTTCTCGAAGGGAGACCAACGGGACCCTATTAATATGCCTATGCTATTTATTTGTCCGTCCGTCCGTCCGTCTTACTCTAAAGAGCTGTATAGGGTGATTTCGCCGTTTAGACTGTGCTGTTTAGAACAAAACCTTGGAATAGTAAAATAAAAACAGTTACTCGCGCATGTTTGGTCTCGTTGGAGGCCTTCGGGATACCTAGTTGAGACTAATAAAAAATTACGGTGGTTGGTGTTTAACTTTCTTGTTACGAAAGTGTCGTCGCGGTCGTTGAAAATTAGTGATACGATGAGATTTCACGCCAAGGTTTTTAAGTGTTTTTTCGTGATTGTATTAGGTTTTTTTGTGCATAAGGCTCAATTAGAACATAGTGAACTTAAAATAATGTAGTAATCGTATTTTATCTACGGTAAACACATAAAACTAAAACTTTAGTGGACTAATACGTAATCTGCAAAATATCAGCAGTCCAGAGGACGAAAACTGAACAGTCAGGTGTGATTTAGTATCAGTCTCAATTTGTAACAACCAATGCCAATTTATATATGTTTGATGTAAAATGATCTTTGGTGGTTACTCGACCAGACATTCCATTTTCATCCACCCAATTGTCATTGCTGCACGAGTAAAATCAATTTAAATATGTAAACGAAATAATAAATAGTTAAAGTATTGGATTACTTTTCGTCCTTTTGCTTTGGAGTGGACGAAAACTAAAATGTACACCTCAGTTTTCGGACAGCAGATTAACTAAAATGTATTTGTATTAGTTCAAAATAATACTTGTTGTTAGGTAATATGAAAGAAAACTTAAATTAAGTAGGTACCAATAAAATATATTATTAGCCAAACATTTTTTTTTACTACATATTTCTTAACTCATCTACAAAATGGTCGAAAACTAAAACACTTGCGGCCGAAAACCAAAATTTTGCGGACGAAAACTAGTAAAATCGGTACTTTTATCATTGACATTTTAAATATTAAAAACTGAGACAATTATATTATAACTGAATGCTTAATCTAAACCTAAAATAAAGCTTATCAGCACTAAAGATTTGTTTTTCTATACATACTCATATACATTTTATTACTTGAACATATTATTTTGGTCCTCTAAAGTTGGCAACTCAGCTAACTGAACGAAAACCGGCGAAATCAACCTATTTTGAAACGAAATAAAAAGCGAGTTTTTTTTAAGTATGTGTTATTGCGGCGGTACTTTTTTAAGAAAGTGAAATTGTAAATGCGTTCCAACGTATTTTTATAATTGTTGTATCGTAAAATCGATAGAACATACAAGCGTCAATTTTGGTATGATTGATTATAGTACAAGCCCATAAGAAAAAAAACCGGTCAAGTGCGAGTCGGACTCGCGCACCGAGGGTTCCGGATTTAAGATAATATTATGCTTGGTAATCGCAAAAGAAAATACTCAGTATGTTGTGAACTTTATTTTCTATGCAATAAGGTCCATTTTGACTAGCCTAAATTTTAATACAGACTTTCGAAGTTTCTTTGTTATTTCTCAAAAACTGTAAATAATGACCACTTCATTTAATTTTTCCCATAAAATATAAGTAATTACTTATCTAAACTTCGCGGAGATAAGGGGGGAACAGTAATGTTTTGTACATTTTTGGTTATAAATCAAAAAGTACATACAACAGTAAATAAAAAAATATATTTTTTCAATATGAAGATTCAGCCCTTTCATATGACACCCTATTTGCTATAATAAAAACCACTTTAATTTTTCAACCCCCCATTTTAGACCCCCTTTTCAATTATTATTAAAAATTACTTCTTTTTTTTTCTAAAAACAGATGCGGGCAAGCAAGTTGTACAAGTATGCCAAATTTCAAGTTGATAGCATTTGTACATACATACATACATAAACTCACGCCTTCATTCCCAGAGTGGGGTAGGCTAGGCAGAGCTACAGAATTACCAACAACTCTAAAAACTTGTTGATAGCATTTGTAGTTGCTGAGAAAACCTGCTGTGACGTACAGACGGATAACGAAGTCTCAACATAAGGGTTCTTTTTTTACAATTTCTGTACGGAGCCCTAACAACAAATACCTACCAAAAAATGGTCAAGTGAGTGTTGGGCTCGCGCTGATTGGATTCTAAAACAAATTCAAATCGGAATAAAGCTAATACCTACAGAGCGGTGGAATGGCTTTTTTTTTCTTTGGATCTGGTTAGAAAAAAACATGAAATACCTTTTTACTCATTTTTAACCATGAAATGAAACTATTTCACGTTATTTCTTGTACTGAACTGATACGACACCTATACGAGGCATGACTGCATCTAACCAATTATTATATTTTTCCACGGTTCCTACCTACGTAAGGCAAGGTTATCGAACCCATCATTCCAAAAATACACAGCAGATTTTAAACAAAATTGATTTATGTAAGCAATCTAGCACATTTTTTACCGAAAATCCTGGACACGTTTAACCACAGGAAAAGCAACCATCACCTACACAAATGGGGACTGAGTGAGTCACCTCAATGCGACTGCGGAGAATCTGATCAGACCCTGTCTCACGTGGCGTGATAAATGAGGGGTCACCCTCGCGGTTTTCCCGGTTGCATGACGGAGTTGCGTTAATTTTCGCCTGTTGCATTGCATAATGGCTGGAAGACTTAGGAATTTGATGCATGCAGGTTGATGAGCACACTATAGACAACTTCACCAAACTACGCAAAAATCGCGACCTAGAAATTTGTTTGAAGAATTTTAGTTGAGGTATTGGCGTTAAATCGATTTGAACACTTTGAACTCACTACTTATGTTTATTTTATATTTGTTGTTGTAATTTGCGGATGAGACGGATATTTACAGAATAGAATGCATAACCGTGAGAGCATAGCGTAGGAAGTGTAGAAACATACCATACCGCAAATAATCCTCCTTTTTGTACAGAGAAAACGCAAACGCAGTTTAAAACGAGCGCATCGTCGTATAGTCCAATAGAAAATAATTACTATGGAGACTACTCAATAGTTTACTTGAAGGCATAAGACGTAAAAAAATAAGAATAAATTCAGGAGACTATTAAAAAAGCATTATTTATTACTTTTATTTCATGTTAATGAATGCCTATCTTAGAGACTGCCGTTCCCGTCGTCAAACTGTTACTCCAGTTTTGTGGGGCAATGCCTAATTGTTAGTTTTAATTAAAATTGTACTTATTAAATAAATAATAAAAAAATTAAAAAAACATTGCGGTTGCTTGCACAGCCTAACTAGACCGAACCAAATGTCTTATTTATGCTGATTATCTCAGGTTCATATTAGACCTAGAGGGAACTGTCGTTAACTATCAGCAGATCACGTAGCGGATAAGGCCGAAATGTAACTAAACCAAAAAAAGTTAGTCTGCCTAAGCGGAACGTGCCAAGTTCCGCTGAACCTTAGCTAGCCTCGCAGACCTTACTTTTTTATAAGACCGATATTATTTTAGTATAATAAAATCAGGTACATATATAATAAAAATAAAATCGGGCTGTTTTAAAGAATTATCTTTAATTAATTACTTTTAATTATCTTATATGTTATATGTAAGCGCTAGCTTTATCTCCGTGTCTCGTAAAACGTATTCAAATTGTTTTTTCTTGTTATCTCGCAGCTATCTGTTAGCTCGCAGAAGTTCTAAACGTTTTAACTGTTTTTATTCGGTTGTTATTTGTAAGTTATAGTCTTTGTAACCGGTGTACCTATACTGCTGTTTTTAAGTTAAAGCTAGGGCTGTTTCTACTCGGTAGAAACATATTGATTTTGACATGTTATCTATCTATCATGGTCGATTCTTGACAATCGCGACTGCTTTAAACGACGCGACTTCAGGAATCTTAAGAGACCACATATGCTGCCACGCCCACACAAGAATGAAAGGGGATGGCTTTATGTGCTACGACAGGAAGAACGTAAGATGGAGATAGTTTGCGCGCGCCTTGAAGGCAGCGTCGTATTCAAATAATTGATGTTTACTTTAAAACCCCCCTTTATAAATAACAAGAAGTTATAAATACTCAACTATTTAATCAAAAATCATCGTTAAAGATCGTACGGTATTCTCAGCTTCTTAATAGGTTTCGGCTGGCTATCGCTATCACGCTTGCACTCGCAACTGATAGTATATTTGTCACTCGTGTGACATAGAAAAACGAAGATTACCGATTGCTAGTTGCACGGTAAAGTTTCGAAGATTCAAAAATAAATCAATCGAGGATTTTGTTCCTAATCGTGTTTTCACGTTTAATAGTCTCAAGGAAATATGATCAAATGTAATGTTCAAAGAACAGACACAGGTGTTATGGTTATTGAGATACTGATGGCGGAACACTACCGACTTTATCATATGTGGATTTATATATTTATTTAATTTACTGTACATTAGGTTTTTGACAATATAATAAATATTCAAATACGAGTATTAACCCATATATGCCCAGAACTATGTTTTTAATTGGTTTCTTATATGATTTCTGATTTGAAAACGATCAACACCGTACACACCCACAGTCAAACTGTGTAAACGGTTTTGTGGGACATATGTTCCTATATATAATGTAATTTCATATTTTTTAATAAATAAATAATAATAATATGGTGCTGGGCATATGCCCAGAATAATTTTGGATGTGGTTCGTTTTCGAATCAGGGGGCAAATATGGGTTAAAGGAAAATAACAATACTAACCCAACCTAACCTACGGGTGCCGCCTATTATATTTATTAAGAGCCAGATATGTCCCACTACTGGCCAAAGGCCTCCCCCATTTTATAAAAATATTAAAAATAAAAAATCTTGAGCTGTGAGACCAGTAAGTCATTTTGATTGACCCACTATGTTGTTTGTGCTAGAGCACAGATTTACCTAAGAATCTAGGATTACTCATTTCGCGATGAATGAATCATGAAGCACAAAACAATTACGACCACAGTGTTAAATGTTGTATATTCAAAAGTGATTGTACAATTTATTTATTTATTTATTTTTCATGGGACAAAAAACAACTGAACAAGGTATGTTGCAGAATAAGAATTGCTATAAATACAGGTCAAGTACAGTCTACTACATTATCCACATATTACTAATACAATGTCATCTTGTAAGGAATGTGCTTATGAAATGCTATGCTAAGGTACAATTTAATTTTTAAAGCACTTACTAAGGTACACAACATACATATGTAGATCATAATATAAACAATAAAATGTGGTATAAATCAACTACATAGCTAACCTAAGGCTTCTGATATGGCTTTTCTATAATGAGAAGCTGATAAAAATGTAAGTTGAGAATAAAAGCACACTCTGGACTCTGGTTGATCTAGATTTCAATCATTTAATAACTAACTAGGTAGCAACAAACAGCATCTAAGACATACCTTCATGCTCTGATCCAACTGGCTCATACAGGTCATAGGTGAGTGTCGATTTATCAGGCAGGACTAGTGATATCCGAGCTCCAATGGGCCAAGGGCAGCGGACACGGCCAATGAGGCTGTGCAGAATCGTCTGGACGTGCCCGCTAAAGCCCCAAAGGCGAGTTGGGATGTATCTGCAATTTAAAAGGAAAGTTAATACAAATGAGGATAACAAGAATGATAAATTAAATATTACATAGTTATTCATATCACACTGCTAGATGAAGAGTCAACTAAAAATCATTGTTAGTTTTGTTTCAAGCTTATAGACGTTGTATTAAAGTTCATTTTAAAAAACAGTTGTATTTTGAGTTACTACACTTTTGATCTGGCAGTGTGATATTTTAGTTCTGGTAAAAAATAATTAACCACCTAAAACACAATATTAACTTAAGTGGGTACAATAACTCCAAACTAATACATCAGTTGTGAATTTATCATAGAAATCCATACTGTAACTAAAAGTAATACCTGTTTTTTTTATTTATATTTGTGGAATTACTGCTTTTAATAAATAATCTTTATAGTTATTATCACAGTAGGTTAATTGATAATTCAGTAGGTAATGTTAAAACTAAACAAAAAGTGTGTAATATATAATCTTCACAGGGATCATACACTTTAACATGTTGTTACTATGGCCAGCAGGTCCGATGTGACCACTATAATTTTACAAATGGTTCCAATGAGTCTCACTGTGTTGGTTGCCAATGACTGCCATGGTGGTTAGTGTATTAAGACTATTTTATTTATTTATTTATTATTTTAATTGTCACTTACACTAAATCTAACTTATCTAGAAATAAACAACACACTAAGCAACAAGCAAAAAGAGTTAAAATTGTATCAACTGTATCAAGGTGTATAACTTGTTCAGTTTGTTTACATTTGAATGACAAGTGAAACTGTTTACATTGCCAATGAACCAGAGATAAACTAGTTGTTTTAGATACAACCATTCTTAGATAATAACATTACAATGCAAAAGTAAGCCCAGATGATTGTTTGTTTCAAAAGCTTTATGAAAATAGATTAAGGTGTTTTTTGCAGTTTATTTGGTTACTTGGGGAGTGAACAGGCTACCCTTAATTTTCTTGAAGAATAGGACCATTCCTTGGAAACAACCAGAAAACTGTTATACACAGATTAAAGACATTTACAGAACACTCAAAAGGCAAACAAAAAATAATGCCCATGGCCTTGAAAGTGCAAGATGAATCATTGTCAATGAAATTTATTAAGTTCAATTTAAATGTTTTTCTTTAGACAAAAACTGTTCTAGGTCACTGTAATACTACAAACATATTGGCTAAGTGAAATGATTGTTATCATGTTAGATTTAAAGTAATACCGGGATAGTTCAATAACTACCAACCTATCTCTGTTTACCTAAGCTTCCGCTATACAATACATGTGCATATGATACTCAATACAAAAAAGGAGATGATGCATTACCATTATAATTAAGTATTGAAATTATCTATATACTCAATACTCTAGTAAAATTATTTCTCCCTATCTAGACGACTAAACCTCTAACGCGTTCACTTCAAAAATATTATGACATCACCACGCATGCTACAAACGCGTGAAAGCGTATCCTCAAAATGTTCATTTATATTAAAACTGATTGACAATTTACTTACGGTTCATGAAGGAAAGGTGAAACAAATAAGATATTCTCAATAAAATTTCGATCCCTCCCATAAATCACAGGTTTCTGTGGTTGGCTGTTAACATTTAGTATACGGAAAAGTATACACAATATTACGGCCACTACAGCTAGAAGAACTGTCGACATTTTACAATTCGTTCGTTATCCAGTGCTTTTTAATTTAGAACATACTTTTAGCAAATTCACTACTGTTTAGAAATGAAAACAGCGGTTATGGGCCATAAAGAAGTCCGCCGCCTCCACGATAAAAATGACAACTGACTGAACTGAACTGATGACAGGCAGAAGACACTGACGTCTGTCTCAGATTTAAAGAAATTAAACAGGGCTGATTGGCTGTTAGGCCAACTGTCATACTAAAATGACGCAATAGTGGGCTGGGCCCGATGTTTGCGCTTAGTCGCTTACCAACTAAGGCAATTGGGTAAGTAAAGTTTTTGGAAGATATGTAAATTATATTTTTTTTCGATAGTCGTCATCCTGAAGATCATGGAACTGCGGCTCTTTTATTTTTATTTCCTCTAATATTTTAGAAATCTTTTTTTTAGTTATGAAGTTGACGTTTGTAAAATTTAATGACCGACAAACTTGTTGCCTTCGTACTTAATGAAAAAGAAAAAAAAACTGTCACTTCTATAATTCTGTCATTGTCAAGTCAAATCTATCCTATAATCTGTGGTCAAATCAAAGTAAACAAACGATTGAATCCAACGGCTCTTTTCTGTTTGCTTGCGTTCGTTGTGTTGTGATCAGTGTTTTAGAAATAATTAGCCACGAGAGCACGTTTGAATCGTACAATCCACGCGATGAATTCCGGCAATCCCACTTTGGAAATGGAGTATTACAAAGATTTACTCAGATGCTTTGTACCTTCTTGTAAAAAATACAGACGAGACTTTCCGAACTCGGCGTACTTGAGCATACCACCGTCTGCAAGCGACTTGGTGCCATGCTTTGGGGATGATTGCCCAAAACGCAACTTGTATGTCTGCGAGGAACATATCAATGTAAGTGTATTGCAGCTTTGACCCCCTCCCTAACAAGAATTTTGTTCAAAGAATATTTCAAAATTATACTCCACGGCTGTAACCATGGTTATTGATGTATCAGTATGATGCAACTATAATTCGATTTAGCACATAACTTTGTACATATTCCTGAACAATAATGTATTTTGTCATAAATTACACTCAGAATATTTATATACAGAAGAACGACTAAGACGGCTTTCATTTAGAAACTTAAGATTGTAGTATACCTACAGTAAAATGTTTAATTTACGTTTGCAGATTGAGGAAGATTGCTTTAGAAACAAAGTTGGCAAGTTACAACTGAAAAAGACTGCAAGATTGATATTAACTAAAACATATGATGAAAGCGTAAGTTTACCTATATCAATATATTTTTATTTATCTTGAGGTTTACTAAATGTACCTATTTAATATAAAATTAATCTAAATTGTCTAAACTAGACATGACAAGAAGGTTACCTATTACAAATCATTCTGTCTTTTTCTGTGGTTGAGTTAATGTGACCTTTTTTTTATTGCAATAAGTTTAAAATGTTGATAAATAGGTATTTCGTGGTTTGACAACATAAATTTTTTCAAATTAGCCTATATTATTATATAAATAGTACTATTTAATCATATATAAGTAGGTACCTATCTGTTTTTTTATGATTATAATATGCATTAACTATAATTTTTGATAAGCTAAGTATTTTAACATTTTGCTTACTTTCAGGAAATGCAGTCTGATAAGAGCAATGTTGCAGAAGGTGCCCTGGACAGCTCAAAAGATCTACCTAGTACATCAATGCAGTTTTTGCAACATGGGAGCATGCCATATTCAAAGGTATTATTATCTCTTTTTATATGTATAGAAAGCAGTACCAGAAAAAGAAAAAAAAGGATGTAAACTAGAATAGATACAGTTGAATACTCAGCATTATTCAGTTTAAATAAGAAAATTTAATTTTTCTAGAGTGTATAATATGTCCTAGACATACACCTATTATAAGTATTACTGTTAGAAACTTTGTCCAATATGGTAGTTTACTGCTATTTTGTGTTTCATCAAACCAACCTTTATAATTATTGTAAAGAAAATACATTAATGTTATTTCATTGATGCTATAAAACCTACATAATGCCAAGTTTTCTGATTTATTTCTTTATAAATCTTGAGATACATATGTAGAGATTCAGTGATAATAAAAAAATGCAATAGCACAATGGAGCCCAATGTCTTTGTCTTTATAGTATGGATTTGATGTTTGTTTCTACGCTTTATAAACAGAATCAATAAGAGTTAGGTATAATTCAAATTCATTTATTTGCAAGTACATAGGTACACGGATCTTATAAATATACATACATGTCAGTATACTATTACTTTATCATATTATTATAATATTCAAAATATTATATACTATATACATATATTATATACTTACAGTTGCTTGTCTTATAAAATTTAAAAGTACCCAAACCTTATGTTGAAACCAGGTGTGTGTGTGAATTTAATTTTATTGTTTGTTTCAGTGTGATTTTTCAACTCAGACCCATGTGAAATTTGCCAACAAAACTGTTTTGATGAAACCAGCTGTAAAAAGTGTATGTGGTTGTATGGCAAATATTAGAGTCACACATATTGCCGAAAAAGTAATGCCCAGCCGGCCTTCATCTTCCACCACAAGTCATTCGGCAGGCTCATCTCAGTACGAACCCTCTTCTAGTCCTATAACGTCGAGCCCAACCAAGGACTTGGCGAGAGAGAAAGATGTAGCGGCACGCGCCTATTTATTAAAAATTATTAAAGAAAACCCCAAGATGTATCTTCGTGTACCAAAACAATATTATTGGTTAATAGATTTTTTAGCCAAAAAGTGCAATTTACGTCCGCTGCATATTATCATTACCTTATTTAAATTAAAACAAAATGACACATTTCAAAGAATGAGTCATAATTTTAATTTAAGTGAGGTTACATTGCAGAAGATTGTAAGGATTTGTATACCTCATTTGGCAACTTACTTACAAATGTTTATATACCTGCCAGAACCCATTACAATAAAAAAGACTGCCTCCAGTATTTAAAGTTAGGTATGCTAATGTGCAGTGCTTACTCGATTGTTTCGAGATCCAAATTGAGAAACCATCGAACCCTGTTATGCAAGCAAGGACATGGTCTCAATACAAGTCATGCAACACATTGAAATATTTAGTTGCATGTTGCCCGAATGGGTTTATAATGTTTTATTTCAAAGGGTTATATGGAGGAAAGATTTCCGACAAAGCTATTACAGAATGTAGTGGTTTTGTGGATATCCTTCCTCCAGGGGCTGTGGTTTTAGCTGATCGAGGCTTCAAAGGAATTGAATCTCTCTTAACTTCGAGACATGCAAAACTTCTTCGGCCACCAAGTGTTTCCTCAAACGAAACACCTACGAAAAAGGAGGTGATTCAAACAAAAATTATAGCAAGTTTGAGAATTCATGTCGAACGTGTGATTCGGAGGTTGAGAGAATTCACATTTTTGAAGCCTCACTCGGTTATAAACCATAACCATGTCAAATATGTGGATGAAGCAGTTATTATAGCATGTGCTCTAGTTAATTTGCAAGGGAACATAATAAAAATACAATAGTAAATGTCTAAAGCGTATTACAGGGTCGAGGATTATCTAACAGACAAAAATGCACGGCCTAAACCCGAAACTTAGTCAATAATAATTTAATCAAACCAAAAAGCTTTAACTTTTCTAGGGGACACCGTTACCGTCTTGTAAATTATACCTATATACATATTACACATAAGTAGGTGTTTTTTTTCTTTCTCTTGTGTTGCATGACAGGTATTGAGACCATGATCTCCTTCGTAAGATTTTTGGAATGTTTTCCTGCTGAACTACGCACGTTATTTGATATTATATTAAATTTCATATTTATAGTTTTATATAAGTAATGCTAGACTAAGTAATATGTTTAAGGACCATTTGTAATATGTTTAAAAAATGACTAACTGCTGAGTTTCTTGCGGCGTTTCTTCTCAGCAGGGGTCTCCTTTTGGGAGGTGCTGGCAGATTATTGACGTGTAAAAGTGCCCGTGCGGCCTACTTACTGAATCATGATCATCATCATCATCATCATTTCAGCCTATTGCAGTCCACTGCTGGACGTAAGCCTCCCCCAGGGTTCGCCACAATAAATATCTTATCAATACTGAATAAATATGTTTTATCTTTCTATCTTTATCTTTAGTTTTATTTTATAAATGCAAAAAATATTAACAGGAAATACCTTCAGTGACAGGCAAAATAAATATAAAATTCTTGAAAAACAAGCTAATATACCTATGAAGCTGAAATTTGTATGAAAATTATAACGCAATGGGATACGTTATCTACGCGGACGGAGTCGTGGGCAACAGCTAGTATATTATAATTGGTATACCTAAGTACAAATATAATCACTTTACCTTACATTAATAACTTGGTCATCTTGGAATTAGGTAGCTAACAGAAAACAGTTACATACTATCTACTTACTCTACCACAAGTCATTGAAATAGGCATTTATATTATGTAGGTATGTTATGTTATATACTAGCTTTATTGTCACAACTTAGTGGTTCTAGACCTGCCTAGTCTGTTCTTGTGGGAACTTAGCTGTGAAGTTCCTATGGAATACCCATGTTTATTATTCTGTCTATAAAATTAATTGGTTTTGATAGTTATTTGTTTAGTCTTTGGCTTGCCATCACTTCACAGAATAAGAGCTCTTAAACTATGCAGCAAATGTGAAGCAAAAGTAGATCTAACAGAACTTCTAAATCTTCTAATGCTGCCTTTGGTGTGGTACAAAACACTCCCGATATAGCCATACATGCAGTTCTTTGCAACTTCACTAGTGTGATAAATCACGTTAGTAAAGATCTAGGTACCTATGTTAAATAAAACATGCAATATGGCATACAACTGTATTATAATTATCCACTTTTCATTTTTACAATGACATAGACACATTCAACATAACCAAGCCTTTGCTAACAGAGCCACCGTAATAATTTTACTACGCTTTGTATCTTTAAATAGTCGCTACAGGTTTTTATTCCCCATCATCATATTTTTCGTTAGCTCCCATTTTTCTTCCAAACATCAACCGTCCTGTCCAATCTTCTGTTTTTTGTAGTCTCCTCAAAACCATGCAGGCAGGCACAAGCGTCAAACGATTCAGCAAATGTTGTAAATAGTTTTATATCAAAATAAATAAAGCTCCTCCAATAAAACAACGACCTAAGTCCAATTCTACCGTAACACTAGTGCATCAGTAAACGCAACAAATTTAACCCTTTATAGGGCAGAATTTATTCAGCTTCTCTGGATCTGTTGTTCCTAGTTCTATTGCCCTCTTTTTCGCTGGAAAAATATATTTGGAAGATATTGGTTGCGTTCCTTCATTTGCTAAACGAGGTTTGGTCCAATAATATTCCACAGAAGTAGAAGATGGTTCAGAAGCTTTCTTCTGAAGCCAATACAATAATACTAATGTGTGTTTACATCCACCTGTAAAGAACAGTAAACATACATAATTACGGCAAAAAAATGTTTATATGAACGTTATAAAAGTATTTACCTACCGATGCAGGACAACCATCACATGTCGCATCAATAACATTACTATTTTCTTCATCCAAGTGGATAGTGACAAGATAGTACTTTTTGGTTATTTTGTGCTCTGGAACAACTTTGGCCCTGATAATGCATTCAGTGTTCCCTCTTTTAAGCTCCACATAGCCTACCGCATTCTCTACATAACCACCTCTTGATGCCCTAAAAACAATGGATAAATAAAGTAATGTAAGGTATGTAACAATTATCAGAAGGATTATCGTATTATCATAGGTACTTACAGAAGTGTTTTCACACCTCTAATTTCAGCAACATTGTGCTTGTCGCTAGCGTGATAATATTCCAGAATAGTAATAATATCCATGTTTGGCAGGTTTCTAGAATCTGCCCGCACGAATTCGCTCATTTTGTGGTGGATTCAATCGTTTGTTTACTTTGATTTCAAGTTCAATTCAATTCAATTTTTATAGGTTACGGCTCACTCGAAACTGACAATGAGAGATTGAGAGGACAGATAACGAAAAGAGTTTTTTTTTTTTTCATAAGTACGAAGGCAACAAGTTTGTCGGTCATTAAAGTTTATAAATGTCAACTTCATAACTAAAAAAAAGATTTCTAAAATATTAGAGGAAATAAAAATAAAAGAGCCGCAGTTCCATGATCTTCGGGATGACGACTATCGAAAAAAAATATAATTTACATATCTTCCAAAAACTTTACTTACCCAATTGTACGCGCTGAGCTAATTGTGAAAAAAAAACAACTTTATTTATTAAATTAAATATAACATTAAATGTTCTATGTCGTATGAAATAATGTTTTCCAATGGGCTAACTGAGGCCTATACTCAGCTCAGCTATGCCTCAGCTTCAGTCGAAATACGATACAAAAATTGATCACAGAATTCACAGATTATAAAGGTACGAATGGATGGTAAGTAGAGATAGAGAAATCGCTGCGCTGCAAGCGCTGTCGGTCGATCCATCCAGTGTTTTTTTTTATCCTTGCGGCCCCGGAAGAATATTGCTTATGGCCCGAATTCCATCAAAAACGGGCAAATGGAAATGTCAGGTTAAAATGGTAATTTGAAAATAATGAATAAAAGATCAGAAATGGAAAGAGTATAATAATGAAATAACTGAATGATATAAATAATACCTAAATGGCTACAAATTGGACATTGCGACTTGATTCCGCCCGTTTGTACTTTCTTTACGCCTGTAGCACACTGAAAGTGAAAATAAACTGAAAAATGATGTCTAAAAGTAAACTGAAAAAGTGGCTTTTGGAAAACGTTTTTTACAACTATGACGAATTTCTTAGTGTTCCACTAGCGCTATAAAATGTTAAACAACAATCATGTGATAATAATATTATTAAATAATTATATACAACTAATCACTAGTACTATTAATAGAACGAAATGTTAATTATAAATTATTGTACACCGTGATATGTACACCTAATCTTATCTCTGACATGTAACAATTGTTATTAATAAAACATTTCATTTCATTTCATTTCATTTCACACTGCCGCGAAAGCGAGACCAAGCGGGATGGAACCGACCGAAATTATTCTAGTAATCTGTGATTCCGCCATTTGCTTTGCTTTCGACTTCCTTGGATATGATAAAAGGAGTGTGCGTGACAAAACGACTCTTAAAAATAAGACATTTAGAGTTGTACCGAAATATTACCTCCTGAATAATCGCGTTGAGGTCAAAGCCTTGTGGCACTCCTCAAATAGCCATTGGGCTAATTTATGAGGGAATCCATATACACACACACATTAAAACCTCATCGCGTACATTACATAATAAAGACCGTACCTACCGAAAAGTTTTTTTACAGAGTATATTTATGATACCAATTAAACTACAATGAACAGCAATTATATTTGGTTCCTCACCAGGGGATACTTTTAGTGAAATCTGATGATGGAGCACCCCGAGCATCGATACAGGACTTCCAGTGCCTAGGATACCCAACTGATTGAATCTGCGGTTAACGCCGGAATCGTGCATGTTCAGAGAAACACCAAAAATGCCAATAAAATGTACGGAAATCCAAGTGCTGACCAAAACTCTCTCGCTGTGGTGTTAACTGATTGTGCGATCAGTTAGATATGCTAAGCTCTTTTGACCTCCTCTATTGACCTCGGAGTATCCACCATTAAACCTCACTCAAAACAACCTCTGGCCAGGAACCAAGGCTTCGAAATAACCTCGTTTTTATGAAAAACGCACTCTGACCCGTATTATTTGACCGAGAGTGTATACAGGGTGTCCCAGAAATAGCACGTCACAGTGACACTGGAGATTCCCCAGCCTCAGACAAACCAAACAAGCCTAACATGACCTCAGTAAAAGTTGCACCGTTTTCGAGTTATACCAATTTAAAGATTTTTCCAATTTTTCATCTCTTTTGACATTGTAAGTGCTCGCATTTACTGGGATAGCTTTAGAATTTCGTTTTTTTTATTTGTGCGCGTTTATGAATAGTTGATTAAGATGATAGAAGTATTATTATGTCAATAACTAATGTAAAAGTTGAAAAAATACTGTAATGAACTTGACTTAAATTATCATCAACATAGTAACTTAAAATTTGAACACCTGCCATAACTTTTTTTTACTAGAAACGAAATGAGCAAATAACTTTAAAAACATGCGTATTTTATGCCAATTCTAAAATGGTATGACACATTATATCTTAATGCAAAAAAGTAGGAATTCGTATCACATTTGCCAATATGGATCCTCGGAAACCAACGCTAATCATCTAAAAAAATATCTTGTACTCTACGATATCTCATTTGTTTGTGCTCCTTTGAAGAATATGATTGATTTTTGGTTGACCTTGGTTCAAAGATAATAAAAAACAGGTTTAATTTTCATTAGTTTTTACAATAAATGTTCGAATTGTTTCCGTCCTACTCTAAGGCACAAATGGCATCTTTGGATAAAATTTCGGTTTTATTTTCGTAAACTGAACTGGTTTCCGATATGTCTCGGGCTGCATTGAAGACACATCGCCGTAGTTCCTCTTCGTTACTTATTGGTTTTGAATAAATATTGTCTTTCAAACATCTTAATGCAAAAAATTTGGAATTCGTATCACATTTGCCAATAAGGATCCCGCCAACCAAACAAGTTTATCATGTAAAGAATTGTAGGATAGTTATTAATTTATTGCAGTTGTAGCCCTGTGACCCAAACTACTCGTAGTTCGCTACCTTGCGTTTCGTGCTATACCCGTTGATTAATATTAAACCTCGTTTTAATAGCAGACTTTTTAGTTACGACTGCGTCCGTTTTCCTGTGGTGTTCCTGAATTAAATCGACTTGGCATTCCTCTGGACTCTGATTTTGTTTGTGGAACTGAAACGACTACTCGGCACTCTTAACGGAAGTTGATTTCGTTTTGTAATTTTTTTTTTTTATTGGTGATGTTTGAAAGACAATATTATACCCTGTATACATAATGTTTATGATTTCAGTGTTTTGCGGCTGAACAATCGGTTTTTTTTTCTTCAAGCCTGCCGTTAAGTTTTGCACAATAGTTTCGGTGACTTTGTTGGCGCGTTTTTTCAACTTCTGGTTTAACAAATGCCCAATACCGCTCGATAGGCCGTAACTCTGGGGACAGTTTAGGTGGTTCATATCTTTGGGCACTTTTTATACTTAGTTTGAAGCCAGACACTCTTGTGTGGCTCAGGCATAATCTGCAGAAGCCAGATCGGGCCAAAACCACACATTCCCTTCATGCTTATAAATGGTAAATTCAAACATTTTATACATTTCTGGACATAAATATCTGCAATTATGGTACCTTTCGTGATAAATGACACAGTGCGTTTTCCACAGGAACATATTGCTTGCCAGATTCAATATTTTGCTCCTAACTTTCCCATAAAAGTACATTTATTTTGATCGCTTATATTCGCCTTATTTTCGGTTGTGAAGAATTGGTCACCTCACCTGGCAAAGTCGTAAAAGCTTTTTTCACGTATATCTCATCGTCCATGAGAACGCATTATGTTCTGTCCAAATTGTAGAGAAGCTTGTACAATTTTCGCGACCTTGTAACATAACTATTGTATTGCTTTACCACCTGTTTCGGTGCTTTAACTTTTTTATAGGTCTTTAAATTCACTAAGATAATTCCCAAGCTTTGCACCCAATGTGTAAAGCTTGGGAATTATCTAAGTGAAGATCTGCTAGTTGAGCATGGCGTTCCCCAAGGAAGCATAATCAGCCCCACTATTTTCTTAGTTTATGTCAACAATTTGTGCAATTTAAATCTGAGCAGTTGTAAATTAGTCGCATTTGCAGATGACACTGCTTTAATTTTTACCGCCGACTGTTGGGACAATAGGTACTTTTAATGCCGCTCAGCTAGGTTTTAATAAAGTTACAAACTGGCTATTAAATAATAACTTAGTTAGGGTTCGGCCGTTAGTGATATAACGGCCGAACCCTATATTCAAACCGAGGATAGATAAGGCTTACCTCGGGTTAAAATAAACTTAATAAACACATGCCATGTGCCATTTTTTGCCGTTGCCAGTACTGCGGATACGGTGTTCTGTATGTGAATAATCGTCCGCAATTCAAAATGCCCTTGAAGCAGATCATCAATGTCATCATCAACCAAAAATGACAACATACATTTAATGTATTTCTTCTTCTTTTTCTTTAAAAATGTGTACTCGTATTATGCATTGGGGACGTTATGCATTTTTGTTATTTTTCGTTGATGACGATTTGCTTCAAGGGCATTTATAATTGCGGACGGTTTGCTCCCTGGGCTTTCTTCACTGCGGTCCTTCTCATTAACGGACATTATGCTTAGCAGACTAAATGACACACAGGACGTTTTGCTCTCAGTACGACCTACTCAAAATTGAAATTTTAATCCGAAGTAAGCCTATCTGTCCGCGGATTGAATATAGGGTTTGGCCATAAATGTAGACAAAACAAAATTCATGAACTACTTTATTAAAAAGCCAACACAGGATATAAATAAAATGTAAAAAATATTTACGGTACTTACGAATGAAATGAGACACCCTTTTTTTCCTTTTTCAGTTTCAGTATAATTTCTACAGCCTTGAAAAAGACAAGACGGCATTTGTATAAAATCGATTTGTTACTTTTCGGTAATAAAAAATTATTGTCTTTGACGAGAGCGTGGAAGGCAACCTTACCTTAACCTTTCGTATGCCGGAGAGGCTCGCACACTTGTTCCCGTCGTATGCCTAGTTCCGTATCCGTACCTATACCGGTCGTATGCCGGAGAGGCTCGCACACTTGTACCCGTCGTATGCCTGGTGCCGTATCCGTCCCTATACCCGTCGGATGCCTAGTGCCGTATCCGTCACCAACCAGATTCAATCACATTTTAGTAATTTTGAACTGTATAGTGTAATAAATAGGGTGAGATATCAATGTCATTCGAAACTAAATGAATGTACGATACCTTTGATACCATTCACTCGATCACAAATGAACAATATTCGATTCTTAGGCGCATTCAAATTTGAGCGTCGTAACCGTTGTGCATCGAAAAGGTTTCTGAAGAAAAGTGTGAATATAATTTAGAAAAACGCAGAAAAGGTAAGTGTATCTTATATTATATTGTTATTTTGTCTTTCTAGAAGCTATAAAGAGATATCAATTTTGTAACTATTCCCTATTTTTCGAATAATACGCTATCAAAACTTACACCCAACAAGAACTGTTTCGCGAGCGTAACTAATTTAGTGTTTTCCAAGTGTTTGTGTTATATAATTTTATGAGTAACTCACGGCATTTTAAAGATAATTTTATTGAGATTACTATAAACCATGACTTTTTTGAAATAAAACTGAATTTTAGCAATTACATCAATAATCATCGAAGTGGGTTCAAAATACACGCACACAGACGCAAAAAAAATGGCGGCCGACCAATGTATGTACACGGCATCAGCCGTGGTTATACAGCATGTTTTTTTCCGCTTGTAATTGTATCTACTTAGGATGCATAAATTTGTATTACTGTTTCGATATTTGCGTTTTCAGTTTTCGAGGATAAAAAAATTACGACAATACGTATTCGCCACTAAAAATGTAATTAATCGCGAATCCAAAACTAACGACGTATATTATTATTTTTATAAGAATAGTAAAAAATTAATTGTATTTATTTATCAATTTCCTATAAAAATAAACATTCCGACGTGAAATATGTATAAAGAAAAGAATATTATCGTGGCTACGCCTTACGTTCTTTGTCAAAAGCCGCCGCCGAGTTACGTACCTATAGTGCCATAAAGTCCTTTGATATAAGCCGCTTTCGCCACGAACGGGCTAGTTTAGTTACTTTTCAACCTGTAATTCTCTGCGAACACCGTGAGCAATTAATTAACACTTGTTTATCCGAATTATTCGTTATTTATTATTATTACAAGTTTCACCTGTGTCGGTGTCCGTAATCAAATCTTACGAGTTAAATATGACCCACTTCCCGGTGTTGGATTGAGCTGAAATTTGGCACACGTATGCAAAGTCGGTTACAATGCGATAATATGGCACCATGGAGCTGGTCATGTGTGACGCATGATGGAGCCGGAAGGTGGCCATAGGAACTCTTAAACTACATAAGATAAACCCGTCGTGTTTGAGCTTGTTGGATTTGTCTTGACAAGTACTATAGACGTAGGTGGGGTCCAGGGTCTGATGATGGAGCCTGAAGGCTGGCCATAGGAACTCCTAAACTACTCATGATAAACTTGTCGTGTTTGGGCTCGTTGCATTGGACTTGATAAGCAGATGATGACTATGTAAAATAAATTCGGTCGGCAAGAACAACTTGTCACAAAAAAAAATAATTAAGATTTTCTTTAGTTTCACCTGTCCCGGTGTCTGGGTAATCAAACCCTCTTTCTCTCCTGCTGTCAAATGTAACACGCTTCTATTATTTGAAAACTTGACACTGATAATCGGTTGAAAGTTAAAATGTAGAAAATAGCTTGTTTTCAATCCGAATAAGTTTATTTTCAACTTTTTGGTGTAAGTTTTAGCAATATAAAAGCTTGTTAAATGACCTATTACATTTAAGTTTTTTTTTGATAATGAAAGTAAATTAAAATTAGTTTACGACGAAAAACGTTCTGTTGCCGCTCTAAATATAACTGTTTTTGATATACGTATAGATAACATTCACAATGGACTCGCCACCCAGCACGCCATCGTCAAGATTGCTGGTCGGCATGCAGATAGAGAGGTCGCCACATGGATCCCTAAGGGTTGGAAATAGAGTGTTGATGGAGAGAACAGACATGGGAGTTCTTAGAGTGCGTAAATTTTTCATTACGTAAATTTTTAATTAATTCAGCCGAATATGGCTCTTGATACTTGTAAGGAGTCCAGACAAATTATAAATAGGTAGAAATAATTAATATGAACATTGTACGTTTTTTTTTTACTTAAAATATATTTTGGTTTTCATTTTCTAACAGCATTGGCGCCCTCAAAATATTAATGTTGGGGAAGGTATTGAGCTCATAGACCAACAGCCCGACCACGAGTATCGAGCCCCGGAGCCCGGGCCCCAGACACTTTGCCCAATTGACGAAGAGGACGATGTAAGTATACCGCTTATTATTATAAGCGGTATAATAACAATATTTTATTTCAATATTATAATATAATAATAATATTTATAATTATGAGGTTGAAAACAGTTAAATTTCATTAAAAAAACAATATTTACCGAATAGATTCTTCATGTCTATTAGTCGCGCCAACATCAGAAGTTTAAACTAAGCTAACTAAAATTTCAATTTATTGTTGACCAGATTTTATCGAAGCCAAATGAAGGATAATAGGTATAGTAAAGAGGGAAGCATTTGTGTAAGTGTCAATTACCCATTGCATATATGCACGCAAAATACTGTGTGGGTGTGTGTGTGAGTTGAAGTGTCTTTCTTTTCCCATGGGATGTCTTGCATATTGTTTTTATTTTATTTCTTATTTTTATTTACACTAGTGTTTAATCATATAATGTGTTCTTAATCCTGCACACGCACCAAGGTTTCCAGCTTCTAATATTTTACTAACAAACACATTATTTGTTTTGGGCTTGATATTGCACTCGTTCTCGTTTGGAAGTTATGATGATTAGAAATAACAAAAAATACTAACAAGTCTAATGCACAATACCAACTCTTATTACTTCTTTTGTAGCGTGTATTCTCATACGGCTGTGTGTTTTTTATGAGAATTTGGTGTGGCTTGTTTGGGTGTTTGTTTTGGTTCAGGTGGCATGCAATTAATAATTATAGGAGGAAGATCTTCTGGACGCTGCTCTCACCGAAAGCCTAGCTGTTGATTCGGGCAGTGAGGTGGATGACGACGATAATCTCACCGAACAACAAATTCTTGACATTCTCGAAGGCGAAGAAGACGAACAGTTCCCCGAGGAAGAGAACGTAGAACTCACCCAAGATCCTACCTACTTGTGGTCCGACAATTATGAATCATTTACTGGCGTAAGGGAGACCTTGCAGGAAGATCCAGGTTCCCGAATTGAGGGAACAAGTCCGGCGGGCTTGTTCACTCAAATTTGGGACGAAACTTTAATGCAAAGTATTGTTACGGAGACAAATAATTATGCCTGGAATTTTATTGCCTCGGCGAATGAAACCGGATCAGGAATACCCATTGGGTCCCGGGTAAATGACTGGGTAGAGACATCAGTATCAGAGCTCTATCGATTGATAGCAGTTATGATACTGATGTCTCTATGTCTGCGCGGGAGAGTGGACGAATACTGGACCAGTGGGGTATTAGGTATGTCGGGATTTCGTGCTCTTATGGGCAAAAATAGATACATACTTTTAATGAGATTCCTGCATTTCGTGGATAACAATATAATGACTTCCCATGGCCCCGACCGGAAGTTGGCGAAAGTAAAACCAATCATCGATGAGCTAAATAAAAAGTTTAAAGCCATTTACTCGCCTCGCCAAGAACTTTCTTTAGACGAATCGCTGCTGCTTTGGAAGGGGCATTTAAGCTGGATACAGTGCATACGAACCAAAGCAGCGCGATTCGGCATTAAGAGTTACGAACTTTGCGAGGCGGTAAGTGGCTATGTGCTTAACATGATATTCTACACAGGAAAAGATAGCTCACTGGTAGAATCGATTTTTGGTTTTACCAACGCAACTTCAAAAATTGTGCTCAAACTTTTCCAAGATTATTTAGGAAAAGGTTATACCCTATTAATGGATAACTTTTATAATAGTGTTAGGTTAACCCGATTTTTAAAGTCGCACAAAACCGACGTCGTAGGGACCTTAAACCGTCGTAGGCAGGACACACCTGCAGACATTAGGTGTCTAAACGATAAAAGAACTCCTCGCGGAACAGTCGTAAGTCGACACTGTGGTGACGTGTCGGTCACTTCTTGGAAAGACGTAAAACTGGTCACCACAGTGTCGACTTACCACAACGCCGATGTCGTAGAGGGTCGGCGAGCTGGCCAGGCCATTCTAAAACCGAAAGTTATTAAAGAATATAATAAATTTATGGGTGGTGTGGACTCCAAAGATCAACAGAAACGAGGTCTAAAATGGTACATGAAAGTTTTTCGTCGTCTTATGAATATATCTATTTTGAATTCATATATTATTTATAAATCTAACATTGGCCAACGCAAACCACTAACGCACAGACAATTTAGGTACCTGCTGGCGGAAGAACTTACCCAGCTATACTGCACAGACGCACCCACAAAGTCTTGCAGCTCAAGTAACCCCAGTGGTCGGCTAAATAAAGATTTAGACCATTTTCCCGAGCACTGTGAGGTTACAGGAGACAGAACTGCAAAACAAGACCGCTTTAAAAGGATGCGCTGTGTACGTTGCATTTCCCTCAAAAGACAAACTAAAACTAATGTCAGGTGCAGTCAATGCAAGGTTTATCTGTGCGTTGGTGCATGTTGGAAAGATTTCCATACCTTGGAGAATATTTAACATATTTTTATGTACTTGTTTATTATATATACCCCCTTACTAATAATCGATGAGTAACGGTGGTATAGCTATACAATGTTTTGTCCTTATCTGTCAAATTCAAATGTCACAATGACAGATAAGGACAAAACATTGTATAGCTATATCACCGATACTCAACGATTATTAGTAAGGGAGATAGTGTTTATGTATATTATATGATTATCTTTCTTAAGTATATATATTTCAATATTTCTATACATATGTATGATGATTATCTTTTAAACTATATTATTTTGTTTTTATGTATGGCTATTTTAAAACTATAATTGTATTATTACTAGTACCATTTTAGACCACCTCTTCCACATCATTCTTTCGGGTCCATATTGGCTCAAATAAAATTGATTGCCAGAAAGTTTCTTCTACTATCTATTTTTAGTCCGATTCATCAAACTTCCTAATTTTGGTATTTCATATTATTTTTGTACATACATTTGTACTTCGATGGTAATAACCATCGAAGTTCATAACAGTCTGTATTCCGAAAGTTTCGATTCATAATGGCATAACTTAGATACCATTGAAGTTCATAACAGAGTGTGTTCATAAAATTTTGATTCATAATGGCATTACTTAGATTATATTTGTACACATATTTTTGTTTTTATAAAATAAAAAATAAAAATTACATTCAATTTTCGAACAAATTTAAGTTGGTTATGACGCGCTGTTTTGGTAACAGTTCAAACTAACACTCCTCGATTTTGAATATTTCCGAGCTACGATCGTTAGTAAGAGACTAGTTATGAATAGTGATTATAATGATGTAATATTTTATGACGAACATTTTCAGACTTCCGATAATCCGGTTTGTAAAATTATGTGAACTTAGGCGCACCCCATTCTATTCGAACGCCGGTTCCTGTGTTTACCCATTTTGTCGGTGTGTTTTTGTGTAATAACTATTAACTTTTAGTTTATTTTTTTCCGTTTCGCCTACTGGTTAACTGGTAGAGAATGCCATTGGGCATTAAGTCCGCCATTTGTATTTTACTGCATTTATAATGCAATTAAGTGCCGAAGTAAATTATAAATAATTATTTGATTTTTATTTTTATTTTGCATAAATAACATTTTTTATGTTTTTCAAAATAAACTAAATGTTTACTACCAAGCAAAATGTTTTATTTCTGTGTAATAAATATATCATGAAAAAAAACTTAATTGAACCGAAGTGAACATCCCGTATGTTTGGACGGATACGTCACTAGGCAGACGAGGGTTTCTTATGTAAGTACGGATCCGTCACTAGGCAGACGGCGACTCTCAATGCGCGCCCGGATACGTCACTAGGCAGATGAGCGGAATGAACCATTCACGCACACATGTATACGATCAACAATCAATGGATAATCTGGAACCATACTTTTGTTTGCCATTATTTATAAATATGTTGTATGTAATGGTAAGTGTGTGACGCACCAATAGAAAGCTGTTTTATTCTACTCTATAACAGTATCATTTTTATAGGGCATAGACAATCTAGTAGTTTGGAAAATTGGTATAAAGCGTGGGTTAGGTAAAGCGGCCTTATTTTCAGTTTATACGTCTCAAAACTAATTTGACTTAGCTATTCCATAATTTTATGTGACTAATATGAAAAAGGATACTTTTTTTATTCAAACAATTGCTTACAGATATCTTAGACCACATAATTGCGCGACAGGAGTATCGAAAAGTTCAACTTGTACTTAGTGTAAAATGGCGTAATTGTGTGTCTAATTTACAATTTTCTTCTTGAAAATTATGTGTCAATTTCTTCTAAATTATCTAGTTATTCGTATTACTTGATTGCTTTGTTATTTCTAGATGTCGGAAAATAAAAAAAAACCGATCTCACGAAAATATTTTTATTAAATAATCGTATTTTCTTACGAAGGTGGCAGTTTCAGATAGAATGTTGTAATCAAGAATCTGTAAAAAATAAATAATCCAAATATTGACACTAAGATATATTAAAAAACGTTCGTTATTTAACGGACTTCCGATAACATCCACACTTTTAATGCGTACCTAATAATTTTATTCATTTTAACTTAAAAATCTGAACCTTTCCGATCGCCCTCATTGATGACGTAAAGTTCCGGCAGACTACGGGTACAAATTTGCGAGCCTCTCCGGCATACGACTGGTATAGGGACGGATACGGCACCAGGCATACGACGGGTACAAGTGTGCGAGCCTCTCCGGCATACGACCGGTATAGGTACGGATACGGAACTAGGCATACGAAAGGTTAAGGCCGTTTTTGAGGGACGCTTTTGCGCGCAAGTGACGTATCTTAATATAAAATATCATTGGTATCTAGACACTATTTTCTTTTCTTTTTTTTTATTTGAAGGACCCGGTGCGCGTTGCCTTAGCTTTGTCTTGAATTCTATATTATTTTAAGTACCGACTAACAATATTTCGTACCGTCGCACGGCTTATATTCACTATTATTCCAACAGTTGCACAAGTTCAATTAGGTACGTTCGCAAAACAGTTTCTCTACGAATTATTTTATCGTCCTGAATTTTAAATAAAAGCAATACCTAACCTGAATTAATTATGTCAATCGATACATCAAGCAAGATGATACAAACTGAGGCATGTACCTAATCAGAAAAAAAATAGTTTACCGTATCGTATTTTACTGGTGTGCAGACTTTGTAAAAAACTTTTCGGTACGGGCCGTATTATACATATAATTTTTATATAAAAAGACAACCAATGGGACCCGGACAAAAACCAGAACTCACATAATCCGAAACGAAGCGAGGGCGGGTTGCTAGCATTTATATAAATAACAGCTAAAAACGGCTAAATCGTAAGAGGGTAGGTTGATAGCGAACGAATGGTTAGGTAGGCGGGGTCGAAGAGTTCTCAAATAACGACTGCATACCTAAGTAAAGTGGCAGCTTGGGTAAGCCCCCTACCGTCTGAAACCGACAATCTAGTGAAGGCGATTGTTTATTGCGCGCTGCACGAAACTGGTCATAATGGCGACCAAGAGAGCCCTAGGGAGGCCGAGTTGTATCGGTAGATATCAGCTCTTAAAGCAGGGATCAACATTAAATCGTGGGTTTTTGAACTGTAACACATTCACCGCCAAGTACCCTAAAGGCACACTGGGCCCCAATCCTCAGGGGGCAACGAAGGACCGACAATTTCTCTCACGAGATCATAGTAGAAAAATGTTAGTATGCTTAATTCGCTTTCTTTACTTTCCAAAAGGGCCCCAAATTCTTGTGAGCCCAAGGGCCCTAGCATAGTTTAATAGGGTATTCTATGATGTTGTTCCCACGCCGCACTACCCGTGTGGTTGGGAATTTGTTCCGTGGACTGTCAGTGAATGTGTCAAATTATTATATTTAACGTATAGTTACGGTTACTAGATTTATAGTTTATCTTTAAATAAACATCAGCCGTAGATAGCACGACTTCTTATTTATTGATTGCTCTGATCCGTTAACAGTAGTTAGTTAGTAGCTTTTCCAGTTCCCGGCGACCGTTAGCGCCACTGTATAGGCTGCGCCGGAGTGCATGAGTTAGAATACCTCACAGCTGCCGACGCTAGCCCACTCGGTGTAGGATGCTGTCAATTCACCTTACAGTTTCAACTGGCGCATAATAATGTGCTCTGGTTTAAACAGGACTGCTTTTTGTTCGTTTATTGCGTTAAAACCGTACACCCTGTTTGGGCAAATTTGTGAAAGTGTATAAATATCGTTTACGGTGTTTTGGGAAGCGATTTCATTTATTTTATGTCTTTAAACCAATCGGTTTCGGCAAGTGAGATGTTGATAATGCTCATCGCAACTTAATGCAGAATTATGATTATGATCACTGTGAGTCATCTGTACTAATATAGTGTAGGTTAAGTAACATCTCAATTGTTCTCTTTAACATCAGGTTTGAACTAACATGTTTTTTCTTGATCTAGCTAGGTACAAGTTCAAATAAGTAACACATAGATTTAGAACGTAATTTTATTCGAGAAGAACATTCATGTCTAAAAGAATCATGTATTTACCAATAGAAAACAATTCGAATGTCTCGTCGTAACTAATTAAATTCAATCATAAGTTATAGATATAGTGAATAAACATGACATCGTATTTTGTCGGAATAGCTAAAGCTTATTGAGAAATCAAGATGAATACAAGCTTCTCCGACAAATTACTATGTCGTATGATTGCTCACCACATCTGTACATAAATAGTCGTTTTGAAATATCAACATAAAAATGAAAAGGAAATAGCAAGATATAAACGCAAATTGGACCAAAATATAAAAATATGTTACATTGTCTTCAATAATTCCAACATTGCTATTCGTTTCTTTGATTTTATATAAAAGATGGTTTTAGCAGCAACATAGTTTTTGCGAACGGGATATAATAGTGATAACTATTACAAAATATTGCCAGAATATTTTTAAAACATCTGCCCATTACACCATTTTTATCCAAATTATATGGTGTTTAAATTATAGTAATAGTCAAGGAGACTAACATAACGGCAAAATATTAAAATATGTAAGAAGAATTGGTGCAGTGGACAAATGTTCTAATCAATGTTTCTTGAAGTTTAGACAGATTTCCAAATATTACTGTCAAAAAAATTAAAGGGCACACTTGTGTATATCTCTCCACAAATACGAATCTAAGCTTTATTTATTTTTTGAAGAGGTAATCACAAAATGGTAGTAACAGGGATATATTAAAACTTATTTCCGAAATCTGCCTTTTATAAAAGTATATTATGTGTTATGCAAAGTTAATCACCTATGAGCAGCAGTGATGGTATAATTGCCAATATTTTATTTACGAGCAATTTGATAACATCTAAATAATCATGTTTTGTGACACTATGTATACATGTAAAACAGTATTAACAGATAATAATGTGTGATATATTGTACATACCTACATATTTTCTGATCGAAACAGAGTGAGCAATACTTGTTATATTAATTGCCTATATTATAAATGTTAAAATTGCTTATTATTATAATTGTAACATCTGTTGATGTGATAGAGCGTCTAGAAATCATCAGTTAAGGCATTTCTATTTGAACAAACTAGGCATAGCCATTATATGGTCGCTTTCTAATTAACATATTTATATTCAATCAGTTACTTTGTCATTAATCGGTATCTCGTTATATTCATCATTAGTGCGTTATCATTGTTACAAGCTAACAGGTTCGCACTTACAGCCATGTAAAACCAAGAGATCGGTCAGAGATACATGGATAATCATTTCAATCATGTCTTAAATTGGCAAAAGTAATAATCATTTTGTAAAATATCCTTATAAAAATATGATAGACGTCAGCTATAAATATATTGCATAACTTAGTATCATATTAGTGTACACGCCATAATGAAAAACTTAAATATAACAAGTGTAATTTTCTATAGTAAATACTAATACAAATGTATAGAACCCTCCAAAGTCAAATCACAACTCCACCGGATGTTGCAACCATTAGCGTCCATCAATAAATATCTGTACAGGCCCTTATTACTACATTCATACAACTAGAAGGGAATCCGCCCGGCGCCCTCGAGTAGCAGCCTTTGCGCCGACGCAAGGGTCTGGCCTAACTATACAAACTAAAAACAATACTACCCTTGTGATGATATTCAGAATTAAAAATATAATGGCAAAAACATATTTCTAGCTTAAAAACTAATTGTCCATGATGTACTCTTAAAAACAACTATTTTTCTTACTTGTGATAGACTGATAGACGTAACAAGAGAATACTAAATGACAGCATCAGAAATTCCAGGTAGAAAATATGAACAAATAAACTACTAGTAGCAATACCTTAATTACGAAATAAATAGCATTAAAAACCTTCATAGAAATGGCCTCATGTGCAACGATGTAGTAATAATAATAAAAACCAAAAGTGTAGAAACGTGTCATATTAATTTATTTTCAATCATGACACTTACATTGGTGTAAAAATATTTATATTGTTGATAAATAACAAATACTAATAGAAATATTTAAGCTGCACCATGACTACTTCAATAATAGTAACACTATAATTAGTCCTTCATACATAGGCATTTTAAAGTGTTCTACACAAGTACTGGTGTCAATACCTGAATGCGAGATCTACGACCGAGAATAAATTCTTGAAACAGATAGCACCACCATACTGACAAACTCCACACTTCACTTCACTTTCCACATGGTAGTTGGTACACTTCACAGACACAAAAGTGTTAGGGGCCTCTCAGGCGGCAGGGGGGGGCGCGTCAGCGTATGAGGCAGGTGAGGCAGAGCTCGGCCGAGCCGATGCAGTCGTCGTGGCAGAAGGCGCCGCACTTCTTGCACAGGATCATGGCGCGCAGGTTGCACACGCACGCGTCGTCCGCGCCCACGCTGCGGCATCGTGTCACACTCTGCGAAACATACGTACCAACTTGTTTGAGACATACTTGCCACGACTGACATGGGTACCAAACGATTGACGATTTCGAAGATTCAACCAAAAACATGCGAATATAATAAATGTTGTTTGATTAAATGCCATTGATTAATAATAAATAATATATCAGAGGACAATGTCACACCAATTGACCTAGTCCCAAACTAAGCTCTAGGCTTGTAATATGAGTACTAGACAACGATATAAATACTTATATAGAGAAATACATACTTAAATACATAGAAAACATCCACGACTCAGCAACAAATATTCGCGATCATCACACAAATATCTGCCCTTACTGGGATTTGAACCCAGGACCGCTAGCTTCGTAGGCAGGGTTACTAACAACTAGGCCAGTTAGATAGATAAACCCCCAATGTAATGGTGACTCCTCTATCAGAGCTGATATCTCAAAGGGCCCAACCGATTTCCATGAAGTCTAGCTAAGAACCATCGCTAGAAAGCCTGCTTTCAATTTAAAAAAAACCGCTTCCAAATCGGTTCATCCATGTAAGAGCCAAGGTGCCAGACACACACAGATAGCGGTTATATCAAATATAACTTATAACCAAAGAGCAGAATTCTTCATAGCAAAAATCAAACTGTCAGAGGGATTGACCTAACTGTTTTATCGACTTATCGATAAATATTTGTCACCTAACGAAACAAAGTTAAAGTAATGAAATCAGGCTTTTGTATATACATACAAACAAATTAACGGTGTCCCTAATTAGCTGACCGCCACTGTATTTTAGTATAATAGTAAAGAATAAAACAGAAAATACTTTTTTTTAAATTTTCTATATGAAACTTATCATTAAAAATTAAAAACAAATATTGCTAAGAGTAGGTAACTAATCTTCATTCAAAATAACAAAGTCGAAATCTAAATCTGTACTAAATATGTTTTCTTCATCTTCCCTGTAGTAAAAGAAAATAGTCATTATTTTTTCAACATTGTCACCTTTCAAATTACTCCTTTTTTCATTGTAGATCCATTTATAAGATGAAAACGAGCGTTCTACCTCAGTTGAAGTAACAGGAGCATATTTGGTAGTACTCGATAACGGTGTTTTGGCTGTAATCACTTTTTTCTATAAAATCAGCATATCAGGTCAAATGTTACAGAATAATCTTTTAAGTTGATTATGGATACCTAATGCGATATTATTCCGTAACATCGATAAGTCGATAAAACAGTTAGGTCAATCCCTCTGACAGTTTGATTTTTGCTATGAAGAATTCCGCTCTTTGCTTAAAACACCCCGATTCTTGTGACGGGGGTTAAAAAATAAAAGTATCGCGGTTTATTCCTAACATCTCACGTTTAACCGGTTCAAGAATGTAATGTCAACTTTTATACAGGGTGTCCCATAAACCGACTATTGCTATTTGTGATTTATCAGTTAGTTAGTTTCGGTTGTGTTGGAAAATTAGTACTTAATACTTACGACATTAGTGTTCTGATTCGCCGGCGGAGCACTAGAGGCTCTTGGCGCTACATTTGGAGTCCGTTGTACTAGAATATATTGCCCAACATTGTTGGGACGGTTCTCATTAATCTGCAAATGAGAAACAAATAATTAACTGTACCTATTTTCGAAAAAGTCTAGGAGTTTCGTTATTACTGAAACTGTATTAGCGTTGACCGCGGCTATTATTAATTTACTAGATATCGCGTCAGTGTACGTGTCAGGACGACGCAGCACGAGAAATATTACTTTTGCGTCTCGGAGTTACTAAGCTTTACCCGGCTCCAGTTTACTAGTACGTAATTATAATGATTTATATCTCCTGTTCGGAAATTAAGGATTATTATCCCAAGAGCGGGGTGATAAAAGCATTCCCAACCCTAGGTAGGATAGTGATTATGAAAAAAGAATTGGGCAAACTCTCGGACATTTCAGACTTGTGATTTGACCATGGAAGAATCTAATACAGGCAAATAACTCTGACTTTTAAGGGTTCCGTACACGAGGAGTAACCCAACAGGACCCTATCAATACGCCTACGCTGTCCGTTCGTCCGGCCTAACTTTAGAGAGCTGTATACGTTGAACCGTTTGATGGCAAGTTGTTTTTTATACTTACATGAAACGTTTATTTTTATTTTTTGTTGTATCGTAAAAACGGTAAAACATACAAACGTCATATTTGGTACCTATGGTTATAGTACTTATAGTACAAACCCTGAAGAAAAACAACAAGTACTAAAAAAAGGTCAAGTGTGACTTGGGCTCGCGCTTATTCGATTCTAAATCGATACCTACTGTACGGAACACATAATATTTTATTTAAAAAGGTTCTCTAGTGGATCCCTTTGACTCCCATAATTTTCTTGTTTCGATTTTCGAATCTCGGAAATTGGTATCCATATTATTTTTAGTCATAAATGTCATAATAATATTGTAGGTCATATTTACTATAATTTTTATTCATATCATTTTATTACTTAATGTTTTAAAGGACTCATTTTAAAATTCATAAATAATACATGTCTATAAACAAAACACCGGTTTACAAAAAAGTTGGTCAAGTTAGAACTGAGCTCTTTTTAAAAAGGACCTGCTGACATAAAAGTACGTTAGGTTAAGTTAGAACTGCGACCCTCACAAAATACCATTTATGCATAATATTATTAATCCGTTTATCATTCATTATTCAGTATAATATTTTATTTCTTATGAAATTAGACCAATCACGATACGAGAGGCAAAATGATGATGTACTAAAACTTTCTGATTAATAATTTTCATTTTTGAAGGTGTAATAATAATATTCCTTTTGAATTTGTACCTTTCAATATTGTAATCAGTAATCACCAACAACGGTATGAAATTCTATAGTTATGACCTTATGACTAATGAAAGGAGGGGAAAGAAAATTATATTATAACTATTGAAATAATGACCAAAGACAAAATGTCGATCAACGATTATGAAAAACAACACGGTATGGATAAACCAAATCGAAAGATAAATGTTATGGCAGTCAATATAGACCCCATATAAATAGAGTAGAAAGAACTATTTAAACAAAACTCACAAGCCCAAATTGTGGGTGGGCGGCGGGGGCTGCGGTGGCGGCGGCTCATTGTGGTGAAACTATGTTAATACTCGTAATTTTCAAGAAAACATTCTCTCTGAATTTGTCGAAAGTTTTTTACAAATACGTACTTATAATATGTACTTGTATAATTTTCTCGCAATGTTTGAGAAAAACATTAAACATGCCTCGGCGGTTACGGGGATTGCCTGACTTGGATTTTAGCAGATCTCGCCAAGGATCGACCGGCCAAGGATCGACCCGCCAACCACCTCGTAAGGCACGTTCCTACTTTCTGGGCCTAGGTGATAATGTACTATAACGTTAACCCGTGGAACGTCATGTCGTGTCATATATATATGTATTACAATATCAATCTTATTTCGAACCACTCGAAATTCAAATATTCTTGTATCCAACGTTGGATACTGGCACGAGTGATAGAGTAAGTAAGTAAAGTGAACCTCATTGTGCGGCATGACTGCGACGGGCACCTGCCGCAGCAGCACGGGCGGCGGCGGGGGGCGCGGCGCGCGCGCGGGCCGCGTGAGGAGCGCCGGCGGCGGCCGTAGCTGCCCGCGCAGCGCGTCGCGGTTCGGGCTGTTCTGGATCACTGCCTGGCAGATCTGGTAGCTCCTCTCGAGGTTCACAGCTCCCGGCGGTACTTTGTTTGAGCTGCGACTTCTGGAAACGTTATCAACAGAGTTAACGTTATCAACAAAGTTTATCAACAAGTTAAGCAAATAAATGCTAAACCCACCGACAAAATATTATGAATATATTTATATCCTTGACTAAACATATAAGAACTTTCCGCGTTTCCCTGAATCAAATGGTAAACATCAATTATAATTACATATTATTTTTAAACATAGGTATATTCCCTGACTCATAGGAAGTGTTTATTTTCCTATATTAGGGACTGTTTTATAAAATGATTAATATTAAGTAATTAATCAGTCAACATCTCTTTAAAATATGAATAATAGAGCTTGGCACAGTTTGAGTGTCTGATAGCACTACAATAAGTTTAAATAAGTAACTACCACAATCAAGTCGATATTGCATAATGATGCCAATACAACTCAGAGAGAACACAAATGTATCATTACCTATTGGAGTCTTTTCCAAACTTTGTTTTTTTCCCTGATGTCCGACTAATATGTGCCATAGTTGTTGCATTGACAGGTTGGTTAGTGACAGTAGTACTGGAGACTAGGGTGGTTGCTGTCTCTAAGTCTTGCTTTACAGATGCGTCCTTCATAGACTGACTACTTTCTGAAGAATTGGATGACTCCATATTAAAATTTGCATCTCTGTCCTCTTTGTACATACAGTTATCATCATGCATATTTGTGTCTTCCATGCTTGTTTTGGAATCTTCATTCAGATATCTTGAACTTTCCATATTAGTACTTGCAAAGTTATGCAGTGTTATAACATCATTTACAATATTATTCTCTGTTTTCCATGAAACTGCTGAAGTTTTAGGTTTTGCTGGATCTTGCATGTTATCATCAGGGTAAGACACCATCTAAAAAAATAGCACAATTAATATCACTAAATAACATGAAATAATAATATTCTATGCAGATACACCAACTTTTAGACCTTTACTTACAGATGTGTTGGTTACTTCCATTATAGGTATAGATGAGTTCTGTGACATGGGCATGGTGACAACTGCAGTGACATCTAAGAAGGAAAAAAATATGTATTTAGTTAATGACCTCCACTTGAATTTGAGAGAATTAGTGTACCCTATGTTTAGAGAAAAACTTTGACATTATTGAGGTCTACCCTCATATACAAACAACAAGATTGGTACTTATATATGAACCAGCATCAACTTAATTTAGCAAGAAAAACATGTGTATTCTTACTTGTTTCACTCATGTATGAAGACAACTCCATTAAATTTTGATGTGATGCATACTTTATATCTTCACTTTCTGAAAAACATTAAATAAATATGAGAACAAAAGTATATTTTCAAAAAGCAATTGCATAAGATTTCAAATTATGCAAATATTTTATTGTGACATAACTTACCCGATGTCAGTATTGATAATCCTCCTGTCTCCAAAATGATTGACTCTGCATCCTTAAAATGTTCATCATAATAATTGTGAACAATATTATCTGTAGTCCTGATTTTGTCAAACTTATCACTACTATCTTCATGCTTCTTTAAATTTGCATGATCACTAGCCAGAACACTTTGACTGTCATTATCTTGATCAACATTGTGATATGAAGCTTCCTTTTTAACTTGAACAAGATCGCATTGTTGGGAGGTTATATTAAAATTAGAAACATTTTTACCATCTTGTAGAAACTCCTCAGACTCATAGGCAAGAGGTGAAACAACATTAGGAGAGCCTGTTGAATCCTCTTTATCATTATTTGGACTTTGTGCCATCTCCATTCCAGGATTTTCACACGGTAGAGTTTCATTATTAACAATAGCTTCCTCTATTGTAGCTACATTACCCACATTGCTATCAATTTTTAGACTGGATAATGAAGATACACTTCTTTCATCATACTCATACACTGACGCAGTTGCCTTACTGTCTTCACTGTTTGTGTCTACCTGATCTTGTTCTGGGTATGTATGTTCATCACTTGGGCAAATTTGATCACTTGGATCATTTGCTTCTATATCAGAACAATTGTTGCTACCTGATCCTTCAGCATTCTGTCCTAAAAAACCTAGATAACCTAAAACTTCCTCTTCTTCAAACCTTAATCTCTTTGCTATACTACAATTTTCATTATCATCACTAAGTCTTTTAGCGCTTTCAGCAAATAATCTTTCAGACTCTGTTCTATTTGTATCACCCTCTTTAGAGATATTTGATTCTTCAATTGTAACAACAGTAATGTCTAATTCCTGTTTGACTTCACTTCTCTCAGACTCTGCATCTGGCAGCAGTAAGGGATCAACAGGTGTTGTCGGAATCGAATCATCCAACCTCTGAGTTGATGAGTCAGAAAAATTGAAATCAACTTGGCATTCCACATAACCCCTGTTGTGATTTTTAACATGTTTTAAAGGTAGCAAGTCTGGAACTGGTGCTGCAGATTTGGTGTTGACATTTGCTGGGTCTTCTACAATATCATCAACTTTAGCTGAAGATCTTGTCACGGCTCCAACTGATCTCATTCTTTTACTACTGCTTGATGATTTGCTCTTTTTAATCTTTGGCACAGTACTGGTGCTGGTGATGGAAGCTGTAGGTCTCAGTTTTATTGTTGTTTTCAGAGATGGTCTTTCTGAATTCAAGTTAAGCGATGATTTTTCTCGTCTTGATTTCTCACCCCAGAAAGGTTCAAAATATTTTATCTTCCAGGGATCCACCTTGCTTTTTTCTTTTTCAGCATCAGATTTCATTTTTTGTTGATTTTCAGGGGTAAATTCCCCCCCTGAAAGACTCTCTTGCCACTCTAAGCAAGCACGAGCGAAGAATTCATTGTTTAGACTAGAAGAACTCAAACGTCCAGAAGAGCTAGGGCGGTCAACACTGGGCAGTAGCTGCCCAAGCTTGTACTGGTACAAAGGCGGAAGAAGGGAGAATGTGTGTTTATTCAGCAGAGCTCTAATGTTAGTGTTTACTAATATTGAATCAGGGGTTTCTAGATCTATACAGCCTTCTCTAGTTTGCTGTAGTTGCGCAGCAGTAGAAAGTTTCTTGCCACTCCGTTTACGAGGTTTAAGACAAAAACCCGGTATGCTTGCTAATACCTCTCGCATTGTAGACAATTTAATGGGGTTAGTATTTGTTTCCGAGTAAGTGGTAGCTGCTGTCCATTCTCGAGTTTCAGGGGGAGGTGGAGGCGGCAAGGGTTTCACTATGATCCTTGGAAGAGGTCTAGAATGATTTGAACTCTTTTTTCTTCGTTTTGATTGTTTTCTTGAAGAGTGTTTACTTGATTTCGATTCCGTTACCTCGCTGTCTTCTGGAATGCGTATGACAGAATATTGCTCGTTGATATTGCACGACAAGTATTTACTTTCTGAGGAATTGTCGGAGTAATCCATTTCGTTGTCGATGACATTGGTAGGCGACACGTCTAGTTCCATAGCGACGTAGTTATCTCGTCTTTATTTATAATAAGATATAGTGTGAGCAACCATGAATTAAAATGATGTATTTAAGCCGACAACAGCCCAGTCACAATTTCAACCCATCGTTCATTTGGTAACACAAAAAACCGTTCTTATGTCCTTATTATTTTAGTACATTTAGTACAAACGCAATTAAACATAACACAGTAAGGATCGATTTCGTTAGATGAATAAAACCCTATTCACTAGTTTCCCTTTCTTAAAATTCGACCACAGAAAAGAAGTAAAATGTCACAACAACACCAAGGAAAATGGATTCCATCCAATAAGTCGCATTCACAAATATCATTGTTTAATTCTTGTTTCGTAGGCAACACTGCATTCAGAATCATGTAGAAATTTTAACGACGAAGTCAAACTAACATTTTGTGAAACCCAACGGTGCGGCTTATAACTTGGCAAAAAAAACCGGGTAAGTGCATCGAGCTCGCGCACCAAGGGTTCTGTACCGTCGCACAGTATGTTTTTCTATATTCCGAATTTGAATTCGATTTTGAATAGAATCAGCGCGAGCCCAACTCACACTTTCAGGGTTTGCACTATAATCATATTTTTAATAATGAAAAAAAACCTCGACAAAACCTTTCTTGTATGGGAAGCCCCTATATTTTTTTACTTTTATTTGTTAGTAAATCAACCTTAAAAACACATTTTGAAAAAACCTGCTGTGTTACAGTTCAAAGGGTACAGAGGCCCTACTTTCAAAATCCAAGTTCCAAGTTACGTTAGCTCCATTTTTCTCTCTCGATTTAGTCTCGAAAGACGAGTGACAGGGATGGAACTAACGCATGCAACTTCGAACTTTGAATTTCTAAGTAGCTAGCCTCTGATCTTTTAAGTTAGAACGAAGGGACGGATAGACCGCGTAGATATACTAATAGGGTCCCGTTGGGCTCCCTTCGGGTATGGAACAGTAATCATCGCTTTCTGTTCCGAGGTCCTACTTCGACAATCGAAGTTCGAAGTTACGTAAGCTCCGTCTCTGCCACTTTCATTCAAGACTTGATTGATAAAAAGGGATGGAGCTAACGTAAGTTCAAACATCGATTTTCAAAGTTAAGTGATCTACCGATAAAAAAACATACATACGAGGGCAGAGTGAGAAGTCTGGTAAAAATCATATTAAAGGTATTTTCTTCACAAATTCATTAATGTCAATTTGTAATGCAGCCTTTTTGGAGGTAAATCGTATATTTTCAGCCAGTTCACACGACTAGTTTTTTTTGACAGCTATGAAAAAGAAACAATCACTTCGGTGTTTGCAAACATGGAGAAAAGTGAGTTTCGTGTTCTGATTAACAGTGATCGGAATAGGCAGAGCTAATTTGCCTAAACTTGACGCATATTCATTCATGAGTGAGTGAAATAGGAACACATTTATGAATGAACATGCATCAAGTTTAGGCAAATTAGCTATTACGGATACAAAAAAAAATTAGACAAATATTACGGGAACTCTGCTCCATCGATTAAAATGATCCACAAGTGGTTTACGGATTTTCGTTGTGGCCGTACAAGCACTGCTGACGCCGACCGACCCGGACGCCCAGTTGAGGTCACTACACCAGAGATGATCACCAAAATCCATGACATCGTATTGACCGACCGAAGAATAAAGGTCCGTGAGATAGCTGATATTGTAAGCATTTCAGACGAACGGGTTCGTAATATCCTTCACACTTATTTGGATATGAAGAAGCTCTCCGCCCGTTGCGTGCCGCGATTGCTCACAGTAGATCAAAAACGCACTAGGGTGACCATTTCAGAGGCATGTTTGGCGAAGTTTAGGTGTAATGAAAAGGACTTCTTGCGTCGTTTCATAACTGTTGACGAAACCTGGATTCATCATCATACACCAGAAACCAAGGAGCAGTCAAAACAATGGATTGCTTCAGGTGAACTTGCACCAAAGAAGGCCAAAGCAGTTTTATCGGCGAATAAAGTTATGGCTACTGTCTTCTGGGATGCTCGTGGTGTAATATATGTTGATTACCTTCAGAAAGGTAAAACGATTAACGGCGAATATTATGCCAACTTGTTACAGCGATTTCATGAAGTTTTAATGGAAAAACGACCCCATTTGGCGAAAAAGAAAATCATTTTTCACCAAGACAACGCACGGGTCCACACTTGTGCAGTTGCTATGGCTAAAATCCACGAGTTGCGTTACGAATTGCTCCCGCATCCGCCTTATTCTCCAGATTTAGCCCCCTGCGACTATTTTCTTTTCCCAAACTTAAAGAAATGGCTTGGTGTAAAAAGATTTGGTTCCAACGAAGAAATAATCGCAGAAACCAATGCGTATTTTGAAGGGTTGGAGAAATCGTACTATACGGAGGGAATCGAAAAGCTAGAAAAGCGATGGACCAAGTGTATTGAGTTACATGAGGACTACGTTGAAAAATAAATATTTACTTGGACCAAAAAAAAAAAAACGTTTTTTTTTTCCAGACTTTTCACTCTGCCCTCGTACATACATAAACTCACGCCTTCATTCCCAGAGTGGGGTAGGCAGAGCAACAGAATTACCAATAACTCTAATAACTAGTTGATAATTCTGTAACCACATTTTGCACAATCAGGCTAAGATGTTTACCAGGGTATTAATTAGTGACAGGTTGCAAGCCCATCGCCTAATACTGCAAACCTTTATTCCCTTATTCGCCTCTTACGACATCCACGGGAAGACATGGAGTGGCACTATTCTATCCCGGCAACCACAAGGGGGAGATAAAAAAAACCTAGCACTAAAAACGGTGACGTATTCACAATGTGAATCGCCTGTCAATCGCTGAAGAGTAAGTAGAAACTACGAAACCTTTTTGATTTAAAGCGACGTTTTACACTTATGGAAGCCACAAGCAGCGGGGACGAATTTGACGAGGTAAAAATCTCGCCCAGGGCGCTGGTATAATAGTTCTAACACTCCATTTATTATTAAAAAATAATTACTTTTCAAGTTGACTTAATTACATCGCTGAGCGCGCGAACTAGTATTACTGTGAACACAATTGTGAAAACTCAGAGCCAAGAAGAGTTCACGCACGATTCTCGCCGTGCTTCGCGCTGCGATTCTCGCCACGATTTGTGCCGCAATTCACACCGGGTATAGAACGCGAATGTAAGGCGAATATTATAATCTGTGGCATGCACGCCGTGCCGCTTGCTATGCATCAACTCGTTAATTTCCGCCATCTTGTTCCGTTCATGGTGTAAAAAGTGCTGTAGGTTGCGTTAAAAATTAAAATATTTTCCTAGAATCTTGCTGTAATAACAAGCGTGTTATAGTATTTACATAGCACATCAGTATTTTGAGAGTTTAATTCGTTAATTATAATGGGACGTGGAAGGTAAGTGGCTCGATAATCCCGTTTTTTTCGTTTTGCCTTTCGTGAACAGATTTGCCAATTGACTTTTTTCCATTTTAGGGATCGTAGTCGTGACAGGCGTCGCAGCCGAACTAGGAGTAGAAGTAGGAGTCGCAGTCGGAGCCCTCGTTATGGTTTAGGCTCGGGCGGCGGCGGCGGCGGCGGCGGCGGTGGCGGCGGCGGCGGTGGCGGTGGCGGTGGCTATGGCGGCGGAGGTGGCGGCGGTGGAGGCGGTCGCCGAAACAACCCCGGAGCAAATTTGCGCAAACCGAAATGGGATTTAAACAGACTTAAACCTTTCAAGAAAGATTTCTATGTACCACACAATGACGTTGAAGGCAGAACGGACTCAGAGGTGGAGGCATGGAGGAGTGAAAATGAGATAACTTTGAAGGGTCGTAATATTCCGAAACCGACGCTGACGTTCGATGAAGCTGGATTCCCGGACTATGTTATGGACGAGATAGATAAAATGGGCTTTTCTCGACCCACTCCTATTCAAGGACAAGGTTGGCCCATTGCTCTTAGTGGCTACGACATGGTCGGAATTGCGTCCACAGGCTCTGGCAAAACACTTTCATATATTTTACCAGCGATTGTACACATCAATAATCAACCTAAAGCTAGCAGGGGTGATGGTCCGATGGCTCTGGTACTAGCTCCTACCAGAGAACTGGCTCAACAGATTCAAGAAGTTTGTGATAAATTTGCAAACACCTCCAAAATCCATAATACTTGCCTATTTGGTGGAGCACCCAAAGGACCTCAAGCACGGGACTTAGATGCTGGTGTTGAAATAGTTATTGCTACACCAGGACGTTTGCTTGACTTCTTAGAGAGTGGAAGAACTAATTTAAAAAGGTGTACTTATTTAGTGCTGGATGAAGCAGACAGGATGTTGGATATGGGTTTTGAGCCCCAGATAAGGAAAATTATTGAGCAAATCAGACCAGACAGACAGACCCTCATGTGGTCAGCTACTTGGCCAAGAGAAGTGCAAACATTAGCATCTGAATTTTTAAAGGACTATTTGCAGATCAATGTGGGGTCTCTCTCCTTGGCAGCTAATCACAATATTCTCCAAATTATTGATGTTTGCATGGAATATGAGAAAGAGACAAAACTAAGTACTTTACTCAAAGAAATTATGGCTGAAAAAGAAAACAAAACCATTATATTCATAGAAACTAAGAGAAGAGTTGATGATATAACTAGAAAGATGAAACGAGATGGGTTAGTTTCAATTTGATTGTTTTTACATACATTCATACATATATACATAAACTCACACCTTCATTCAGTGGGGTAGGCAGAGCTACAGAATTTGTTTTTGTTGGACAATTATCTAATTATATCCCTTTCAATTTACACAAGTACTGATGCTTCTATGCTTGCGTATGTTTTACATTGGCATTTGATATGTAGCCCTCCATTAGGGTTGGCAATAAAGTAGTTGACATTTAATTGATCCTTAATTATTTATTTATTTATTTAATAGGATCACCAACAAAAAATACAACTTTCTTAAGGCTAGTTAGAATATAACAAATTAGTCTATTTAACAATTGTACCACTAAATACAGGTGATCACAGCATGCGTTGGTGTCAAGTAACAGGCAGTTTAGCAACCTAACACTATTAGAATCAAAATTAAAATTACAATTTTACCTATAATTATAACAATTTAGAATTAAAAAAAACTTGTTTAAAGTTTTGAAATTCTTCTATACAGATGGCCTGCTGTTTGCATTCATGGTGATAAATCTCAAAGCGAGCGAGACTGGGTACTGCAAGGTAAGATCTGGGCATATGACCCTTTATTATTCAATGAATATAAAGTTTCCTTTATTTTACTGTTTAGTCCTAACAACTCAATTAGAGACTTAGTGTTTTTAATTAATATATTTGATTAGTCTAATAAATAGTATGAATTGAGAAATGTGTCCAATATATAAAAAGTAAATTGATGGAGTCGAGAAGCGGTGTCGGATTGAGATCCTCAGCGTCGTGTCGACGTGGCATCGCCGCGCCGGCGGGTGCAGGCGCGGGGTGGGGAGCGCCGGTCCGCGGTTCCGTATCTGACACGTGTCTGCATGTGCAGGCTGTGGCGCAGCGGCCGGGCGGCGCAGGCGGCGGCCCGCGCTGTCACGGGGCACGCGCTGTCTCGAGCTGCGTCCGCTCGCGCCCTGCCGTGAGGCCGCTAGTTGTCGGGGCTAGTAGCTAGCCCCCGCGGTAGCACGCGCTGCCCGCTGTCGCACCGCGCACCCCCGGCGCCGCGGCTAGTCTGAGCCGCTTCTCGAGCGTCCGCGGGGCTCGGTGCCCGCGCCGCCACTCGACGCTCCGAGAGGCGCCGAGTGGCATGGCGGCTCGAGACGCCGAGCGGCCTCGAGCGGCGCCACGGTGCCGGTCGAGCCGATCTGCTCGCTTATCGCCAGCCCGCCTCTTGTTCTCGTTTATTCTTTTGTGTATTGTCCACTATGATAATCAACGAAGACAGTACAATTTGTAAGTTTATACGAGAATTTTTAAAAAATGTTTACAGACTGTTTGTTTGATAATGAGTTGTTCCATTATACCAACATTATTCGTGGTCTCATGACATCTACAAGTTAATTATGCGTTTACACTTTTCTATTTACATTTGTTTAGATTTCTTGTTCTGTCTTATCTTTAGTTTTTTTTCAATTCCTAGTAGATAACTTTTGCTTTATAGGTACATTATTACTCGGGACCTTTTCGTTTCGTCACTCACAATCAAATCAATCTACCAAAATTACTCAGTAATCACGTGTAGTACTTTCGAAGGTTGGACATAATCATATCATCATTAATTTATTATTAATCATTGTGTTCATGTTTATTTTGACGTATTAATCTCTGTTTAATACTGTCTATTTTGATGAAAAGCACTTTAGGTGAAAATACAATGAACACTGAAAAATGGTTACCTACTATAATATGTTACTTTTCGAAAATATAAAATAAAAATAGTTTATTTCAGATTTCTAAGATCCATAGATGTTAGTGTGTTAGTTACAAAATTCCTATACTATGCAATCCTGTTAGTGTACACGACGAGATGTATCCACTGGACCTTATTAAAACGCAATAATGTGAAAAATAATAATAGTGAATACATCTTTTTGTAGTCTACTGTACTTTTTGTTTTATTAAATAATTTGATTGATTAAATAAATTAAGAGAGGGGTTTTTACCCAGCAGTGGGACAGAGGAAAATAAAAGTTTAATAAATAATAAAAAATCAATGTTGCAAAATTTTGAAGAGCTTTGTTTGAATAATAAAAACTTAATATGGCTACGAAAGTTTTGCTATTTGTATTTCGGAGTAACCCGCCTGGGTGCGTGTGGCGGAAGCCCGATGCGCTTTGACGAATTGGTTGGCTAGACATTTCGAAACGAGACGAATTGGCTACGTGGTTTACCAACGCATTCTCTGATGAAACTTGCGCTCATTCCCAAAATACTGTAATTTGAAAATACCAGATACAGTATGAATCTTCCCAGGTGAATTATTGCTTCAAGCCCTAATCTTTCAAACAAAGGCCATTGTCTCTATTATCCCAAAGCCGCTAGCTACCGAGTTAGCACGTGCCACTACAACATTCCGAGGCCTGAAAGTATTTTTTAAATCAAAAGGCATCCCATTAAAGGGATTACAATAATCTCAATCACTTAATGTGGGGAGCTGTGTATGTATATCATTTTCTGATCGGCGAAAATTGCAACCTATGTGCATTTTTTTTCAAAAATATCTATCTGATTATAGAGTAGGTTAACTTTGTGTGCTAGCTCTGTCATTGGTGGCCGCATGACGGTATCGGTACTGAGGAGTAATATGCGCCTAAACTTATCCGAGCTTGCACACGAAGTATTCTACCTTCGCTAATTAATATTTAACACTTTTTTTGCAGATTTTCGAAGTGGCAAAGCTCCTATACTTGTAGCTACAGATGTTGCAGCTAGAGGTCTAGGTATGTATTAATAACTATTATTTTGACATTAAATGAATGAATCTAATAAAACAATCTTGCAAACGTGGTCAGGTAAAAAAGGCGAGTAACCTACCTAGCCGTAGTCCTAGCAGTAGTCCTAGCAGTGGTCGCCCCTTGCTACAACTAACTGGTTAATTAATGGTTTGGTGTAATATAAATTTCCTTCTGTTTCCAGATGTTGACGACGTCAAATTCGTCATAAATTTTGATTATCCCAGCAACTCTGAAGATTATGTTCACCGCATCGGAAGGACAGGGCGAACTAATAAGACCGGAACAGCGTATACGTTCTTTACGCCTTCTAACGCTGCTAAGGCAGGCGACCTCGTGTCCGTGCTAAAGGAAGCGAAGCAAGTTGTCAACCCGAAGTTACAGGAGCTATCCGAACGCGGGGGGGGTGGAGGCGGCCGACGTAAGTCCATATTCATATATTTTATTGCATAAATATCACATGTTACTTACAAACGATTTACATACAAATTTGCATGGTATGCATTTGATGTCCTGTTGGGTTGGGCACAGCAATTGTAGGTAGGAGAGAGACTGAGGTTTACATTGTTTTATCTTAAATAAATTAATTAAGGAGTAGTAGCATTATTACCAATTAATCTTTCCAATGTTTTGTCCTTGTCCTTTTTCTACTTTAGCCTATTGTGTGAGACCCAAACAATATGTAGCGATTTGCCCCCTTTTTGGAAATCCCCTACTTGTTATTCTTGTCACATAGAACTCATAATTAGAAATAATTGCGTTTTTCCCACACAATTGCCTACAAAGTATATCACTTCAAATTTGACCATTAATCAAAAAGTACTCAAAAATATATTTCGACGCTCAGCTGGTTCTGGTCTGGTGCTCTAATATGTATGTTAGAGGTATGAAGTTAAAAGGTATTTTTTGATGGAACAGGTCACCGCGGGCGCGGAGGTAGATACCGGCGCGGAGGCCGGCGCTCGCGCTCCCGGTCGCGCTCGCGCTCGCGCGACCGCCGCCGCCGCACCCGCTCGCGCTCCCGCGACCGCCGCCGCCGCCGCCACAGCTCCTCGCGCTCGTCCCGCAGCAAGTCCTCGAGGTCCTCCCGCAGCCGCTCGCGCTCCCGCTCCCGCTCGCGTAGCCGCTCTCGCTCAGGCAAGTGCAGCCCCCCAAAGGACAACGTTACCGCGGGCTCCGCGGGTACCGCTGGCACCGCTGGCACCGCTGGCACCGCTGGCACCGCGGGCGCCGCGGCAGCCGCGGCGGCCGTGGCCGCGCAGCCCGCGCCTCAAGCTCTGCTGCCGACGCCGAAACCTCTCCTCCCCACTCCTATCGGCCCGCAATTACCGACTACGCACGCTGACAAACTTAACGGCAAAGGCCCGTCGACTCCCCCCGTTCGCAAGGATGAGCCCCGTTCTAATAATGACTTTGCTAATACAAATAATACTAGTAAACCTAATTACATGCAGCAGATGCAGGTGCCTACAACCCAAGTGCCGCCGCTGATGGGCATAAATCCTATGAATATGTGTCTTCCCCCTATGAACGGTCAAGGGTTTGTCATGCCCCCCTTCTTTCCCCCGGAGCAGTACGGCATGATGATGCCGCCGCAGTTCGCTCCCCCGGCCATGATGCCCGGCACCTGGGGCGCGCCCCCGCCGCCGCCCCCTCCGCCCCCCCCCTCGACCGGGCAGCCTGCCGGCGGCGCTAACGACAACTTTAATTACGGATCACGTGGCTCGGGAGAAAGCAACCTCGAGTCAGATTCCAGGAAGCGAGGACCTCGCAAAGGCGGGTTCGCCGGCGCAGACGCAGGCGGGCTCGGCTCTGGCGGCGGCCTCGGTGCCGACGACGCCGACGGAGCGCGGTCTCGAGGAGGCCGCGATAGGCCTCGGCGTCGCGGAAGAGGACGCGATAGCGACGATTATAACTCTGAATCTTCGGGTTTTGGCGGACTCGGTTCGGGTGAATCCGAATCCGCTGGATCCGGCGGCCTCGGCGGGGGCCCGGGTCCCGCCCTCGGCTACGGGTATGCCTCTGGCGGTCCTAACGTACCTCATGGGGGCCTATTGCCGCGCATGCTTCCTCAGAATAGCGGCGAGTGTATCGGGCCCCAGGCAAATTTTACAGCGTTTGGGTCATACGGGCAGAAATCTAACAAAAGACAATACAACCAACACGAAAACGAATCTAACGATACATTCGATGAAGGTGGATACAACAATGGTGTAGGATACGGCCCCCACAACATGGGGCCTGGAAGGCCACAAGGTTTTGGTTTGTTACACAATCAAAACGGACCAAACAATGCGCTGGCAAATGGTTCCATGGGGTACAATAATGACCGCCAGAGGAATCGCCAACGACGGTGAAACTCTCGAGGTTTGTTACATTCGAACCAAATGCAAAATCTCCTCCATAACACACACTCACTTGTCTCGATGTACTACCCATAATGGACTACAACATAATTAATAAGAAATGCTCGCGTTTGGTCTGCGATGTCTGCATATTAGATTAGAACTTATCAATTTTGACAATCAATAAAATTCCCAACCAATTTTATTATTAGTTTCACTTATCGTAACTAATAAATTAAGGTTTTCATTTATGTGCACTTTGACATCCTCTGAAACCGTAACTTTAATTTTTTTAAGGATTAAAAAAAACTGTTTTCGCGCTAAGTTTTTTTTACGCGTGGCAGCACTACTTAGTTTATACATTCAGCACCAACAACCTGCTAGTTGGGTAAGTTGTGTATGTAAATAAGAGTTTGGCGTTTGTGTTCAACAGAAATTCATTGTACATCAATTTGAACCTTAAAAAGTAATGTTAACCAGTATTAAAATTGGTTAAATAATTGATGGTCAGATTCGATAAAGTCATTTTTGTAGGCAATTGCAATTGAAAAACGCACGCGTTTCTACTTACGTGGCTATTACTGTATGTATTGCCGAATTAGTCATTTCGTTCTGAACTAAACTTTAGGAATCGAAATGTACAGGTTTATTTATTGATGTTGGGCGCGTGTAATTACCATTCTAGAAAAAGCAAAAGCATTTTTTATGGTTGGTATATCCTTTAACACCTGTATGTTAATGTTTTGCGCTTTTATAACGGGAGTACGACTTTAATAATATTAATTCGTATTTTTTTACAGAAAACGGATACAACGGTGATTCTCGGCGACGCAGAAGAAGATAAAAGTCGGTGGGCGAACACGTGGGAAGTAAAGAAAACTTCATTACAGATCTTTTTTGTGACTTAGCACAGTAATGCCGACTATAAACATCTTTTTTTTTTCATAGGCATAACCTTACAGTTCGTGTGGTAAATTAAGCATTTGAGAACAAAATTATTTACAATTTTCAATAACAATTCCCTTTATTATTAGAAATCCATTCCATGATTAACTGTAACGATTAAGTATCACTTCGCTTGTCATACTTTTAAACATGATGTAACAGTGTTAATAATAAGTTTTTCGTTTTAAATATACTTAGTATTTTTGATAAGAGCAACGAGCCTTGTTAATTATAGATATAGTTACTTATATTAAAAGTAATAGTTTGACTTTAATAAATAGGAATAGAATAAATGCATAATGGTACAATTAATGCACTACATTTTTTACCATTTTGCTTACCGTATGAATTATAGGGAAGCTGCTAGGCTAAGTTTGACCTTCTCTAGTTGTCCTGTAACTTGAGAGACCAGTTTGGAAGGATATTTACTGTTTGAGTAATACACTTGACTGTTTATGTTATATTCTATAATACAATCTATGAATAGTGCCGTAACAAATGAAAGACGCTCGGTGGTTTAAATTGGAAATAACTTCCTTCGCAAGATCGACACTTTTGCGTAAATGGTAGCGCCGCTGTCATGTCTTTCATACGTTTCCATACTGTAATATGAAAAGAGTTTAGATAAGGTAGGCAACATTGAAAACAAAGAATGCGAGCAAGTTCTCAAACATGCCTCTAATACTAGCTGTTGACAGCAGCTAATGAAATGACTAAAGTAGGGACACCGAGTGATGGCACTTGACACATCTGACAATAGTGTTGTGAAACACTCCATTTAACTAAATGGAGTGTTTTCGTGAGTCGATTGTGTGACTGGCAGAAGAGTCTTCAGAGGTACCGTTAGCGTGGACCGTATTTAACTAAATGGAGTGTTTCACAACACTATTGTCAGATGTGTCAAGTGCCATCACTCGGTGTCCCTACTGTAATGACATGTAATGTCCGTTCCTAATTTTCAAACTATTTTAACCATGGATAATTTCCCCAACTGATGAATCAGCATCTGTTTCTGGAAAAGCATTTTCACCGATCACGTGTAACTTCCAACCTGGCAGAATTGTCCCTCTGGACAATAGCCATAAATCAAAGAATAGAACTTGAACCATGGATAAACTAAATAAGGTTGCTAAAATTTAACATTTTCTGCTAGATATGTACCACGGGTAAATACCCAACATACCTGCCACGTGTATTATATCTGAAACAAAAACCCATTTCTCGATAGAACCTTGTAGTTAATAAATGTTATAATTTATATTTTTCACGTGAAAAAATGTGTAATGTTTGTTATACACCTAAGTAATTTATCCGATGTAAATTGGGACCGGACAAAATAATAGAATCCAAAATTCGTACATTTAAAGTACATTCTATGGTTTTAAAAATAATGGCTATGTAATTTAGGCTATATTCCCTTAATGTTGTAATTCCATTTTTCATATAAATCTCTGTCTAATGATTACGTGAGCGTAAATAAATATTCGCACTGAAACATCGTTTTATTATCAGATGTCTTGTTGCGACGGCACTCCTCGGTCCTATGAATTATGTGGCTTATTCCCAGTTATTATCTAGGTTTCTGTAGCTTCAATGATGTTAGTCTGTTATAAATAGAAAGGTCTACATAAAAAACATGTAGAGTCACTTTTTTTTAATGAGTTTTGAATCTCAAAATGTAGACGACGAAATGAACTTATTACCTACCACTCAGATTCAGATATAAATCTCCATATAACTTGTATCTTTTCACTCTTAAAAAAACCTCTACACGAAAATTACGTACCGTAAAACGGGGCTATTTGGAACCCAAGTAATTATAAGCTTTTAGTTGATATATTTTTGTCATGGCAATAATAGAACTTAAAACTTAGCCTGACAACAAATTTTACAGTTCTAGCATAGCCATGACAAGAAATATATCAACTAAAAGCTTATGATTACTTAGTTCCAAATAGCCCCGTGATTACCAAATAGCCCCATTTTACGGTACAAAATTACATGGTTCCTAACTTTCAAATCGCGATATTTCAAAAAGTTACTAATGTGACTAGACATGTTCTTTCCGTGGACCCTTCATGGTTCTACATAATATATTATGTAGAACGTTACATTTGCGTCACATTTTTATTAAGTTTTTAAGTTTAATGGCGCAGACGGTCGGCTCTGGCTGACAACTGAAAGTCGTGCCACTGACGCCACCGTCGGCCACAGCCGACACAGGTTAGAGATTAAAAGAGACTTAGTTTCGTATGGATTAAGTTGTAATTTGCTTAGCATAGCAAACATGTTTGGCGTGTGAGTGACGCATTTTGTGTTTGACGTACGGCGTTCAAAAGGTTAAAGCTTAATACTTCATAAACGGATCTAATAATCGAAAAGTTGTTTCCACAAACCCGCAATATTTTTGAAAGGCCCATCCAAAACCAACGGTAGACTAAAGGAAATATATAACTTCCCCACTACGTGTAGGGGAGGTAGGCTTTTAAGAGGACGCCTGCCTGCGCTATAATGAAGCACTGGAACTCCATTTACAATATACTTTAAATGATAAGTTAACTAACATAGGCTAAGTATTTTGTACCTAATACTATGGACTGTCTGAAACTGTCGGGGTGCGGACACCTGGGAATTGGTTTATTCCCATTTGTCCGCAACCCTTTGTTCATACTGCCGACAACTAGGAATAAAAACTAGTAGAACTATTAGGTGCGGTTGTCCGCAGTGTGAACAAAGGGGTGCAACTCGGAATAAACCAATTATGTGCGACTTATTTAGCCGAGTCAAATAAGGGGAAAAAATAACGACGGTCTCGTGTCTCCCCTGCTGGACCCTGGCTGCTATTGACGGTATTGTCGTCGGATCTACATACACTACACATGCCAAACAAGTCATTCCGCTGCAACGACATTAAATGTACTTAGTTTGTTCCACTGATTGGAAGTGGAAAGTGAAATGCTTGACGTCTTGCAGAAGGGACTTTCTTCAAAAAGGACTTTTAAAGCAGGGACATTTCGCGAAAGGGGTGGGACCTTTTGAAAACGGGACTTTTTCCGAATGGACATCTTGCAGAAGGGACTTATGCACCCTAACCGCCATAGTAACGCTACACGTCTTTATTTATCTGTGTGACCTTTGTATGACAGTTTGACACAGTTGCTATGGATATTAGTTTATTGACAAGTACATGAAAACGTAAATAATTAAATAATGTTACGCTTTTATCTAAATTTTTAATAATTCCAAGTGATCAGTTACTTATATCAAAATGAGTTTTTGTGTTGAATTAGTATCAGAGGATTCGTTTTATGAAAATATTACCTTGGGCGTAACTAAACTCTTAGGTTAGTAAAGAAAGTACACTATTAATTGTTAGAATAAATTCTATATTCTATATACATAGTAACTCATGTAATAAACTTGAAAAACAAACAATTTTAATATCCTAATATGAGTTAGTTTTATGCTTGGGTAGAAACTGAAATCCTTCTGGTACAGGACCTAGAAACATTTCACTTATTTTGATCCAGTCTAAGCAGCTTCCAGAAGCCATTAGAGTTTCCAAATCATTTCTACCAAAATAAGTTGGAGGTCTTTCATTAATTTTTTGTGGAGGTCTTTCTAGCAGCCCTACAGGGACATAGCGATATAAAAATGATAACCATTCCAGTAGGAAGCGTCGTGTATTTTCAACACCCTGAGTATCAGAGCCCCAGTGCTCCAGACCATAATTGGCATATTTTCTTATTATTTCAAATCTTTCACTACTACTAATATCCCAAAGCTTCTGTTCTTTAATTTCAGTGAATATCCAAGGTTTAATTAAAGCTCCCCTTCCTATCATAACTCCTTTTACAGATGGTGCCATTTCTCTCCTTTGTAAATAGTCCTCATAGCTCATAATATCACCATTGCCATACACTGGGCATGGCGCTGCTGCCTGTGCACAAGTCTCAATATATTCCCAGTCTGCTGATCTTGTATATCTTGCTTCTCTGGATCTTCCATGCAAAGTGATGAGTGAGGCTCCCCAATCAGCCATTTTAGGTACAATAGTGTGAGCAATTTTCTTATCCTGGTAGACTCCTGTCCTCATTTTTACTGTGAATGGTATGTTTAACAGTTTTGATGCACATCTGACTGAAGCTCCTAGGGATGACAACCTGTGCATCATGCCACTTCCACCTCCTTTCTTGTAGATTAAGTCTATTGGACATCCTAAATTTAAGTCTATAAAGTCAAGTTTTGTGTTCTCCTGCAGCAGTTGAGCTACTTTTGTGATTTGGTAAACATTGTTTCCACATATTTGAGCCCCAAACAAGTCTTCAGTTTCATGCCTTTTAACTAATGCCCACTCTTGTTTCATTCCTTTGAGCAATGACTCGCACAGAGCCATTTCTCCACAAGTGATGTCTGCACCATATTCCTTACATATTCTTCTAAATGGTAAGTTTCCTACAGTTGTGAGGGGGCTGAGATACAATTTATCTTGCCAATCAATGTTCTTTCTTTCACTTGGTAAGAGCTTGATCAAATCTTCATCAGTGATTGCACCACTATTTAAAACTTCCTTTGGCCCTTTAGATTCTTCATCAGTTTTCACCGAGTCTGATGGGAGTTTAGATTCTGCATGATCTTTTCTGTTGTCCAAGGCCTTGACTAATTTCTCAGAAAAGTCAAAATTATATTTTTTCTTTTGTAAGCTGATCTGGAGCTCGCTTTGAAGAGTATTTAATGTATCCTCCTTCCATTCCTTTAATTTATTTTCGTTTACTAGATTGTAGCCCTCTGGCGAGAGATGGCTCGCGCCGAACCTGCAGGCTAGGCCCCGCTGGCACTCGCCGCGTAACTCGTACAAATGACATCGTCCTTCTAAGTCCTGAGGTTTATTCTTCAAATACTCTATAGGACTGTGAATGTACTTACAATTGTTATATTTACAAGATCTCAGTTCGAACTCCGACTTCACATTGATAATGCTGGGGCATGGCTTGTTTTGTTTATCGTCTTGATACGTCTTTGGTCTAGCTTTATTTTGGCCACGTTTTCTTTCTTTGGGTTTATAACCCTGTTTATCATTTTCGTCAGTCTTAACTTTTTTATTGCATATTCCGCTGCTGTCTGTGTTACTTTCGTCAAGTTTTCGCTTTTCAAGATTTGTATTGTCATTAGGGTTATCAGTTTTGTCGGGCTTCTTCACTACGTACTCTTCTTTGATGGCGCACACGCCAGCTGACGAGTTGGGCATAATGAAACTTATACTTAGCTAATGAATATTTTTTGAAGAATTGGATCTCGCCCGCAGTCGCTGAAACAATAAGACTCAGTTCAAGTCAAGAATGAGAAAGAGGTTAGGTTACGTTATATTAGAAATGACAAATCAAAATAATCTGTCAATGTCAAAACCACGTGTTGTCTGTTTGAGAAGAACTATTTAACCCTTAAATTAGGATAGACCACAAAAAATAACTCCCGGATTTTACATTACAATTCGAAAGAATAGGTAATTTTGTGATACCAATTTCATAAATTTTGTGTTTGACCCAATAGTTTTGTTTTAATATCTTTATTTAACAAGCATACATTTTATAGATGACATGATTTTTTTAAATTTGGGTCCACATATTCAAATAAATTACAACTATTAAATGATATCTAATGATAAAAAGTGATTGTTATAGTGTAATAAAACATTATTTTTCAAACGGTTTTCGCCTAACTCGTAAGATACACCTAGGAGGGCTTCAAGCCAAAAACGAAAGTCAAACAAAGGTCAAATATACTTTTATTAAAATGTCCGAAATAGATAATTATTTCAAAAACTTAATAATACAGAACGGCTTTAAAACCCTATTCCTTGAAATGGTTTTCAAATTAGAGTAATTTAAAAAATATGAACAATCCCAATTGGCAACGTATCTAATAATGCACATCACATACCATAATGTTCACTTTTTTTATTTTTTTGGTTACTATATTTTTTATGCTGATTTCAAATTAAATAGGGTTTGAATTCACGATTATTGTGGTTGCAAATTGTGGTTACAGAATTATCAACAAGTTTTTGGAGTTGTTGGTAATTCTGAAGCTCTGTCTACCCCACTCTGGGAATGCAGGCGTGAAGGTATGTATGTATGTATGAATTCACGACTTTTTTTATTTTTGCCAATTTAAGGGTTAATATAAAAAAAGCATTTACCAAGGTTTAGCTCTGTAATCTTTAAGTTTTACTTAAGCGTGAATTAGGGCTAAACATACATTCGGAATTCCGAAACGGAAAAAAATCGAACGGACGTGTGTGGAAGCGTCATACATTTTAAATGGAATTCCGAAGGCAGCTGCCTTCGGAATTCCGAATGTATGTGGCGGCCCTTGGCAATAAAAATTGCAGAAGTTTATTGGTGTCTTTACGTAACTTCAGTTCTAGAACAAGAAGCACAATGTTGCCGTTTTTTAAGAATAATTTGTTAGAATAAGATAGCAGTCAAGTCAACTTCTGCAATTTTTATTTATTTATTTATTTATTGATAGGAAATCCAACATATGGAACAAGAATAGGAAGCACAAAACCAATTAAAGGATTTTACATGAAGAGACTGAGTAGCAAATTTAAAGTTTAGTACAAACTTCAAAGGTACACGCACTTACACAAAAACACTAGCGCAAATAAAAGGTACAATTAAAACTACTGCTAAATACCAGCCAGAGGTAGATCGCCAAAAGGTTCTCTTTTCTATGGTACACAAAACATGCTCAAACAATACATTTCGCTATCAAACTTCGCCTCACGGAAGGGATTGTACAATAGAATATATCGATATCCAGCTTATTCACCCAATTATTCAAACCTTTACCAGCACGCGTCAAGAAACTGTTTTGTCTGTATTATTGCTAGTCTAAACCTCGCTTTAGACTCCATATTGAAATATAGAGAAAACCGGAACACGAGTCCTGAATTTTAGCTTGTACCGTCATCAGTAATAAATAATATACATATTATCCAACATCGGGTGCAAAAATATTTGACACGTGTTTATTACTAGAGGTAAATGAGCGTGCTAAATATTTTGCGCCCAATGTTGAATGATATATTATTGCAGGTAACTGTACTATTTAGGCGACTTAAAACTATTTTAAAGTAGGTACCTAGCAACCATAATGATTAACTCAAACCCACAAATTCACTCAACAAATTGCAGGGATTGAGTAAAAGTGGCATGATGTAGCCTAGCTTAAGTCTAATTTCTAAAGGTTTCGCACAGGAAATTTGAATTCCAGAATCTGACCCTCGAATATGCAATGTGAACGTGGAACGCAGAATCCCATGCGACCGAGTGGCCCTTTCCACTTGGGAGCAACGTCACTCAGCTGTGCTGCCTGAGGATCTCCGAAATTTCTACGCGTCCAGTGATGGGTTTCGTTTAACTTGGTACTACAAGTACTCAGGTCAGTGTGCGTTTCTCTGGACTGACGGCAAATCTTGAGAGATATAATAATAAAAAGTAACCGGGCCTAACAAGCATAGAGAGTCTGCCCCAGATGTAAAAATGTTTATCCTTTTATGGGTTTATTGGCCCAGACATAAAGAGGCTGTTTCACAAAATATTAACCTTTAAAACTATTTTGTTGATGATTGAGAATTGAGGTGACTAATTAAAAAAATCCACACCTAATTTTATTTTTAAGTGGTAAATAATTAACATTTTTAAAATATTGTGAAGATTCCGTTTTCAACCCGAGCAAAGCAACGCTCGGACTTCCTGGTACCTACATACTACATAGTTCTTTGCACAAGTAGATAGGAAAATTAAAAGGTTGGAAAGGGGTTGGCCCAAATAGTGATAGGGTAAGGTCACCAGTGGTCAGCCAGAGACCAATAGTCGACCTTATATGAGTGCGAAGAGTGTGAAATATATCTTTCGTACTCTTCCCACTCATGCAAAGTATAGGTAGAGGCCGACTACAGGTCTCTGGCTGACCACTGGTGCCTTTACCCTATGTATTATTCTTGTCTCGCCTTATCTTATTTAGGGTGAACGTACCAGTGAATGAATTAAGTAAGCATATGTTCGCAAAATAAAAATTCTGTAAATTTCTACAAAACAAAGTTATTTTTGATTACCCTACATGAGTAGTAACATCTTGGTAACATTGAATTCAACTCAGGTGCATTAACACTTTCATTGCCGCCAACCCGCTAGGCGGGTCGATTTTGTATGAGAATCAGAGACCTTGGCATAATTAAAGTGTTGCAATATAACGGATACATAAAGTGGACGTGTGTCGCAGATGTGTATCCGTTGTATGGGGCAGTAGTTAGCAGACGGTAATTTACCTTGTGTTTGATGTAATACTGTACTTATTTCAAACAACTGCAATCCGTATGTGTGTGTGTGCATTATAAGTCTTAAGGATATATTTTTCATGTTTACATACCATATTGTTACGCCGATGGGATAAGGCGTCTCATTTTCAATCGTGAATTTTGGTGATTTAGAAGTGCTTTCAGCAGGCTGAAATATCGTTTCAGTCCATTTCAGAGGAAGCTCTATCAGTTACCTAACCCCACCTACGTAACAATATCATGTGTTTTTCTTTCCAACTGCCGTTTTTAAGCAAATGTTCTATAACTGGATTACAGAAACCGCTAAAACTAATGAACGAACCGCGCGGTGTTCGTTCACTAGAACCGTGTAAATTTAGTAGATTGATAACCAAGGGTGGAAAGTGACCCATTTCACCCGAGATATTTCTGGCGCTCGAACGAAGTGAGAGCGCCAATAGTTCGAGGGGAAATGGGCAATTTCACCCGAGTTAGACACTCTACTTTTCATTTCGACTGTGAGGAAAATATATTTAATCTTGTTTCCCGCTTTTTCTATTGCAAACTTTTTTTTCTATATTCGGAAAAAAGTTAAAATACTCATACTGCCAACATTAGAAAACTTTAATCGAGGTCACGACCAAGGAGCCAGCAAGGAGGTTGAACGCCGCGCCGAACGAAAAAGTTTTACCTTTACGTATTTAAATATTCCATCTCTTTCTTTCATATTTCACAAATGACTTCCACCTCATTCTTACCCTAACTAAAGAAAGAGATGGAATATATCCGTGACGTAATAAATGTCAAATTTCTTGTTTCGAACGGATGTTCGGCGTTCAACCTCCGTGTTGTATCCTCCGTGTTGTGTTGTATTGCTCCTTGGTCGTGACCAACTCGATTATTTTTTCTAATGTTGGCAGTATGTGTATTTTCAAGATGGCCATGCCGAACCGTGAAAAAAAAAGGGTAAGTAATACGAGATATAAGAACTGATAATATAACACTCATAATATATACGCTCACTTTGTATAAACACGTTTAGTATAACGTTCACTGGATTAATGAACGGAAGATATAATTTCAAAATATCTATTTTCATAAAGTATAACGTTATTAATATATAATATCAATTTATATAACTATTAAAACGTATAACGTTCATAACACCTAAGATTTAAAAGATATATTAATCAAATTATCTAACATCAAAAAACATAATACCTACACGTATAATATAAAAACGCCTAGAACGACTTTAGTAGCAATGACTTATGAAGGAATGGCAGCAGTCTGAATTTTCTGGGCAGAAAAAAAATAACCTCGAAGGCCTAGGCGGAAGCTTTGCTCCCGCCTAGGCCTTCTAACCTAACCTAACCGAGTCGGTTCTGACCTGATTCGTCATGCTCGTGGCATTTTCTGGTTAATTAAAACAAATTACAAGCAAGACCGTTCTGGTAGACTCGAGTTCATAAATATGTGTACACTTTAGTACCTTGTCTATTTATTTTATGTCATGTTTAAACTGCCATAAGTATATGAATTGTCACAGCAATTTATATCATACGATATTATATCTTGTGACACTTATACTAAAAGATAACATGTATTATGATCGCTATATGTCATGTATGTTATACGAACTGAAATTAGTCATTGTGAGTGTTATATTAAAAATATTATATAAAATGAATATTATATGACTTGACCGTTATTCCTTATAAAAATATTGATTTTGTTATTATAGCTAACGTTCATTATAATAAACGTAAACGTTAGTAACATGAAAATAGTTATTATGTAGTTATATCTCGTGGGACGCACCCAAAAAAAAATTGTCATGCTATGCTATCATGGCATTATGGCGGGCAGCAGAATATAAGAGGAATAATTTTAAATGTTGATTTTTTTGTAATTGCGAAAAAAAGAGACCAGTCGTAAAATTATTTTAATATGAATATGTAATAAATACGTCGTTTAACGTATAGTCGAGGTTAGATATATGAATGATTTTAATATGACGTAGCTCAATTATCTTAGACTCCATGACCAATCGTAACTATTAAAAAAAAATTACTTTCCACCCTAGAGGGGAAAACGCAATTTTCCACCCGGCTATCTACCCATTCAAATTAAAATTTCCGAACAGGAGAGATGAAAACTTATTTTACAATATTGTGCGTGTTAGTTGTTGTTTAAATGTTTATTTTTCAGAAAAAAACTGTTGATTGATTGTCCGTCATATGGCCAATATTCGAACACACTCTTAAATGCTTAAAATGGTAGTTCATTTACTGGTTTATAATTTCCAGTAAATGATCTAATCTACCATCAGTACGACTAGTTCATTTATTGGTTTCGCATAAAATTTAAGAGGCAGTTAATGAACAATCGTAATTTTACAGGAACCTATTATGCCTACATCCAATGACAGTAGGTACTTACTAAAGTAGTTTAAAATAACAATTTTATTAATAAAATACAAAGAAGAAAAAAACATTATAAACAATAAAACGTCGTTCATTTACTTGTTTCGTTTGATAATTTACTGGTGTTTTCACGTTCATTCACTGGTGTTTTGAGGAGTCTTCGGCTTGAAATTCCTATAACTTAAAAAAAATACAATTTCATTCATTATAAAATGAATAAACGTTAAGTATATAAGCAAACTAGTATACTTGTTGATTGATAACGACAATCATATTTGACGGTAACTACCTACTTCCATTTTATAAAAATATATATTTAAAGACGAAAGTCTCCTTAAGGGTTCATTACGCTTACCCTACTTACATTTGCAGCTGATCAAACACTTCCCGTGGGTTCGGTCCGAGTAAACTCTTTAAACGAGCTGTTCCTTTCGCCTGCTTTGAAGGATCTACTGGATTTTGCGTTAACTAGGCAAAACGGCGGTCCCCGGCCGGTATTAAATAACAAGAGCAAGGTGTTGGAGCTGGATTCTTGCAGAACAATTGGCAAGGTAAGGTTTAATTTAATTAAAGCACAGGGGGCCGATTTTTGACTTTCGAGCGCTCGAAAGTTTCACTCGAAAGTGACAAAAAACAATGAAGTGGTATTTTTGACTTGCGAGCGATAGAAAATATGAACACGAGTGGTCCGTGGCATTCGTTTTGAATTCTATCAATAGAAAATATCATTTTGACATCTTTCAAATATGTTGGGTATATACACACGAAGCATAAACAAACCTAGCACAATGCCATAGACATCCACAGACGAGAAAGCGTTTCATTTTTCCTACATTTATAACCAGTCAAGAATTTGTAAAATAAGCGTAAAAAAATCTTATTGGCACTAAAATATTAAATTGCTTGTTATGATTTCATCTTTTGTTAGCTTCACACATTTATTCGCAATTAAAATATGAATTAAAAAAACCGGTAAAACATCGACTTTCTGCGTATAATGAAAGAAGTTCCAACTTAACAATACTATTTAGTCAATCCCTCAGTTTCGAGTGAGAATCTCAAAAATATGGAATTTGGGACCATTCGAAAATAAATCGTGAAAAATTTTCGCATTCGAATATTTTCTACCGCTCGCTTTTGAAATCGAGCGCTCGAAAGTCAAAAATCGGTTCCCTGGGCGGCTAGTACAAGTCGCGGGCAACCCGTTCGCCGGTACCAAAGTGACTAGTTAAAGCTAAAAACGAGAAATACAACTTGCTTGTGGTAGCCGTACTAAATGCATCAGCACTGAAGCACAGTAGGTAGTGCAAGGCGTGAGCAATTTTTATTTATTGTGCTGTTACGTTTTGATGACAAGAGAACTGTATAAAATATTCTCAAGTGGCAACTTCCTCCAATTTTGAAACACCCGCGAAAATTTAATCATGCTGCCAAAACGGTATAGGGCCGTTTTCAAAAAAAGTGTAGGTACATAGTTTAGTTCATGAAAATTAATCATTCATTTATATTCTGCCCTCTTAAGCCAATCTCAAATACAATAGTCAATAACAGAAGCAGAGGCACTACTTTGAACGCTTCGTCCCTGTCACTCGTCATTCGAGACTAAATCGATAGAAAGGGATGGCCTCTGATTCAATCTTCACCCGTAATAGTTAGGGAGGCGAATAGGGGAATTTTCGTTAATACTCGAGCGTGGCAGTTTAAGATATGAGAGATACCTTAGACCTAATAGAACGACCTTGTAAAGTATTTAGCTCTATATGTAGTGACGAGCGCCTAGGATAGACGATCAGATTAGTAAAAAAAAATCGATAGTCTGAAATACTCGAGCGCGTCAGATTAAGATATTGGGGGTTGATTTTAGTGTTTTAAGACTAAATTTAACTAATCTGACGATAAGTCCTTGACGCCGCCGAGTTATAGGGTCGCGAACTTGTAAAAAAAAAGTTAATCCGGCATTCTCGAGCGCGATTTTTATTTTGAAGAATATAATCTAAAGGTGGGTACAGACTGGTGAAACGTAACATGCAATGTGTCATGCAATGAAAGAATTCACCGTACAAATGTGTTACCTTTCATGATACATTGCAGCAATGTGTACGGTGAATTCATGACACATTGCATGTTACGTTTCACCAGTCTGTACCCACCTTAAAACTTACTAAAAATACAAAATCTGCCGGTTTCCGCATGACCGGAAGTGTGGAGGAGCCATTTCGTCTTCCGAAAAACGCGTTGCGGCATATAAGTCGCGAACGATACATTTTACAAAAAAAAGTTTAAATAAACAAAAAAGGGAATATCTATCGCTTTATTGTCATTCTTAAATTCCCCGTTTTATCAAGGAGAAAGAAAGGAAAAAAAAGAAACCAAAAAACCTTTTTCTGTCAGATTAAGAGAACCCACCAACATTTTTGTCAGATTAAGAAAATATGCTTTCAGGATACCGAGATAAACCTCCCCTATGAAAATCTGACGCGCTCGAGTATTTCAAAAAAACTTTTTTTTTTGCATTTTCAAAAATTCATCGTAACTTATCGTCACGCCGAAATCGTCAGTTTTTTTAAAGGGAGCTTCCTTGGGGCCTACTTAACACCCCTTCCGAAAATCTGACGCGCACGAGTAAATTTTTTTTTTTTGCATTTTTGACTGCTTTATATGCCTACCCCCACCACGCAAACCGGCAGATTAGTATACCGTTGTTATCAGAGGCACTTGGGGCATACGTACCTAGTATGAATATCTGACGCGCTCGAGAATGCCCAAGTAACTGTTTTTTTTAACATTTTTGAAAAATCGTACACGCCAAACCCACCGCTAAAATGGTTTTTACCATAAGAGCTTTTCTTTTCGAAATTATTTTATCTTTCGATTTTGATAGGTCTCGACAGCGCCGTTGAATTACGCCATTTAGCTACCTCGCCTCCCTAACTATAAGTAATATGGTCGCACTTGCTATTGCTACAGGAGTTCAGTCTGAGATACCACTATTTGTTTTATAACGGTATAGTTAATTTTCGTGTCTCAACTGACTAAAGTTACCGTTTCTTAATTTTAGTCCTTAACTATGTAGGTACACTTTTGAAAACCGCACATTGGCAATATTATACCACTCCGAACATTGCCAAAACATTGCTCGATTTTTACTCAAAGTTTTTTTTGGCTAGCTATAGATTTATAGGCTTCCAATAAAGCTTCCTATGTACTTTATGTTTGACTGGCATAACTTAAGCGGAAAATGAACCGACAGCAGAGCGATCCGATATTTTCCAAAGCGTAGGTAGTGGATGTGATTTTCGTAAAGGAACCCGCCCCCTTCGATCTGTACGTTTGCATTTTGATGCCTGCACTGCAGCACACTGGCGTAGGTGATCTATAAGAGCGTTTATGTAGAGCATAAGCTCCGCTCGCGTGACAAATAATGACGTCTTAGGGTCTCCCCAGACCTATCGACTCCGAATCGGCTTGAGCCGGTAAGAAAAAGTTTTATGTCCATGCAATAAGAGCGAAAACGACGTCGTTCCGTTCGCAACGCGCCGAATCGAGCCGAGCGTCGATAGGTCTGGGGAGACCCTCAGACGGACGCGCGACGTAGTTACACATATAGGGAAGTAACACTTTAAAAAGGTTATCTACACAATACGGGGTTGGGTGAATATTCGGGCGTTTCAACCGCTGTCATTGTTGTCTTGATTATATTGACGAAAATAATGATAACTATGAGCAACTTTTAATGTCAAAATCAACGGACCTGGCGTGGTATCAAATCCACTTTAAAATAACAAGAAATATATAAAGTTTATCTTGAATAATATGCGAAGACAATGACGGCGGTTAAAATGCCGAATAATCACCCGGTTACTACCCTGATAACAGGGTAGTTATGAAATTCCGATTTATGAGAAGTAATTATACATTGATACCCGGTTCCAATATTGAAGAAACGAATCGTTTTCCTTACGGGCAGTAGCGTTATGACATTTGCTACGTACAAAATATTCCAATTTTAACGAGACGTCACAATTCTACCAACGGTTTTTAATATAGGAACGCACCATGAAAATATTTTCTCTTTGGTGGTCGGTCTGTAAAGGCATATATGACGACTGTTTGCAGGTGTGCCTGGTGTACACCAACGGCGAGTGGTCGGTGTGGCTGGCCACGCGGGAGGGCGCCTGGGGCTGGCTGGCGGACTCGTTCACGCACTACTTCCGCATGTCGCTCGTCCATCTCGGGCTGCCGGGCTGGCAGGCCGCCTTCGCCAACCTCCCGCTCATGCCTTGGGCCGAGGTGGCTATATTTAGCACATTTTCGTAGAGCCGGACAATTGTAAAGGCAATATGGACAAGTAGTTTCACCAGGTTTATATACCTTGGTTTTTTCGACGTCAAAGTTGATTACATATGCCATCGGAATCATATTTTCTGAAGTTAAAAGTATTCTTGGTCCGTTTCCATGCCATAAACTAGCAAACGTAGTCACCAGCAATAATATTTTAGCCAACATTAGGTTTAAAAATATCTGACGTCTTTATTAACCCGAACCATATGGGCGTTTCGGGTACTTTTGAGCGCTAAGTTGGTATATTAGTGTATCATATATTTATTACGTACTAAAATTGACATCTATTGGTTAAACCTTAAGAAGTTTTGTTTTCAAACTGTTTCATTTGTCCGAAAATTTATTAATTAGAATATCATATTTTTCGAAACTCATTAACTTTTCAAAGTGTATAGGTAAATGGATACTTACTGAACCTATAGGTTATGTTAGGTTTGTTTTATAACAAAAGTTGAATAGTTTCAGAAACAGAAAATGATTTCCTAAATAATTAAAATTTTGTCATATTTTGTTACATACATACATAAACTCACGCCTTCATTCCCAGAGTGGGGTAGGCAGAGCTAAAGAATTAGATACCAACAAGTCTTAAAACTTCTTGATAATTCTATAACCACATTTTGCACAAGTAGGCTAGGATGTTTCCCAGTGTATTAGGGCATTTCTATTTTTCCTTGTACTCAATTAAAAAATTGTTAACGCAGCGTTAAATTAGTCCATTTGGTAACGCATTTTTTTAATGCTTAAATTTAAAAATATATACTTCTTGTTAAAAACTTTTTAATAGATTTTTCTGATTGATCTTAAAGTTTTTAACAAGCAGTATATTTTTAAATTTAAGCATTAAAAAAATGCGTTACCAAATGGACTAATTTAACGCTGCGTTAACAATTTTTTAATTGAGTACAAGGAAAAATAGAAATGCCCATTAGTGACAGGTTGCAAGCCCATCGCCTAACAGTACTGCAAGCCTTTATTCCCTTAGTCGCCTCGCCTACGACATCCACGGGAAGACATGGAGTGGTACTATTCTAACCCGGCAACCACACGGGGAAATATTTTGTTTATTTATTTTATTTACGGAACAGTTGGTATAGTCTTTACTATTTGAACTGACCTGATCTTCTACACAAAGGCCATTGTTTGTAAACAATACCATTGTCTTTCTTTGTGTCCGTAACACCAAAACGATTACATACAAAAAAGTTAAAACTACATTGAATGTAAATTGAATTATCAACCCTACCCTCTTAGTCAGTAGGTTTAAAATGTAAAGTGTCAGGATACAGATATTAGTTTTGTGTAAATGATAGTATTGTGTAAAGAATAAGCACAGTTCAAATAATAAAGACTTATATCTGTATCCTGACACTTTACATTTTAAACCTGCTGACTAAGAGAGTAGGGTTGATAATTCAATGTACATTCAATGTAGTTCTAACTTTTTTTAATGTAATCGGCTTGGTGTTACGGACACAAAGAAAGACAATGGTATTGTTTACAAACAATGGCCTTTGTGTAGAAGATCGGCTCAGTAGAAATAATAAAGACTATAACTGAAATTCGACCTTGTGACAAGTCGCCATAATTATAGTATCAAGTCTATTGGAACACCTAGTTGGCGATACAAAGGGTGGAAGCAATCCACCTGCACTCTATTATAGACAAAACACAAAGCTGGTGCAGTGGTTTTTTCTCACGAAAGCGGGTTTTCCATAGATACTTGCATATAAGTGTACTTAGATGCGTGCACGTTAGATATGTCCGACCCGCTTTCGTGAGATAAATCAACGCCATTAGAAAGTCTGTAAGTACTTACCCTTTTACATAATACCTACTAGTTTTATGTTAGAATGTCGAATTAATAACATTATTCTAAGATTTGTTATTTTAATTAAGTTGTCGGGCGTAAATAGGTATTGGTAGATTGGATTGGACAGGTGATTGGAAATCTTTGGATGACGTGATGGACCAAAAAATGAGCTTGAAATCTATCTAAGTATACGAGTATCTATATATTTACGAACTAATTGCCGTGCAACATCTTTTAAACTGGCTCGACAGATTTGACCATATTTTTGCTATGTTCTCAATTGTCAGGACAAGATTTGTATAAAAAAATTACCCGGGCGACGCCATTTGTATAAAAAAATTAGCTAGTAAACGATAATTTCCAAAAATTAAGCACGGATCCATGCCAGCATACGAGCAGTTAAGAGTAGGGTTGCCAACCGTACTATAATATATAGTATTGTACTATATTTTGACTCTGTGTACTAAATACTGTTAAAGAAATATATAGTACGCAAAAATACTATATTTCGGTCATTCCTTATAATACATAATGCACTTTGGTTTAGCCGTTTCAACCAGATTTTAAGCACCAATGTATTTGGAGTGGAGAAACAGCATTTGTCAGCTCTGATAGTCGCCAATAGCAGGCAGAACAAGTAGTAAATATTGTGCATTATATTTAATAAAGTACTAATTTACACACTTTGTACATGAAAAATCTTCAAAATACTATATTTTCTTTCAGTGTACTATATTTTTTTTACTTTGGGCTTGAAAATACTATATTTCCCCAAGAAATAGTTGGCAACCCTAGTTAAGAGTGAGTCGAACCATTTACTTTGCTTCCTCAACAATAATTATTTGTTACAGCAATTATTCCTGCTGCTGGCGCCACATTTATTAGCAAAAATAGATAATGATGACTCTTCGGAAACTTCGCAGACCGAAGCTACATTGAACCACATCGACCCCAACATCTTCAAGATATCCGTGCGTCAGCATAAAAACCTCACGCGGCAAACCAACGCATAAAACATTCCATTCCATCGGAAAAATATATGAAGTATAAAAATAATACAGCCTTTTTATTTTAGATTATAGCGACAAATAAAAAAGCAAAGCAGTTACATACTGTATATTGAATAAATCTTGATACAATAAAATTTATAGCTAAATAACAAAACAAAAATGGACGGAATGTGAGATTCTAAATGAAGTAACAGCTAGTTTAATAAAATGTAAGCTTAAAAATAATGTGATATAAAAGTAGGACATATTTTATTATTATCAAATTCTTTTCATGAACACTGTTTGCCTCCATTTAGTGTCTCATTCTTTTGTTTATATTATAAAGATGGGCGCGTACTTGTGTGATTGTCTTGTGATGTGTCTTTGTAAATTCATAGAGTACTTCCAAAATGTAAAATTATGTAAAAAGCAATGGAAAAATGTACTTTCCAAGCGAAGAAACTTATTATTAGGGTAATTGCAAATACAATTGACCTGTAAAACTACATCTAAAACTAAGGTTTTTAAACTTCTGAGACCTTATAGAATGGGTCATAAAATTAAAACATGTTGGTTAGGTGGGATATTTAATTTTGAACACTATCAAAGACCAGAAAAATCCAGAATAGCAAATGTCTAAAGCATTATTCAAATTATTATATTAGAAAAGGAAATGTGGGTAAGATTAAAAAGGCGTGGTAACATTGCACGTGTTTTAAAGTTGCAATATATGTTGTAAGAAAGATCACTGGCGTGGCTTTTGCCTGGTGGAGTGTGGATCCAGCAGGTGACAGTGTGGCACATAATCTTAAAATTACATTGACCTTAACTCTGCACTAAGCCTGCAGTGCAGATTCAATTCTTATTTACTGATAATTGCTTACAATAAGTACATTCATACTGGCGGTAGAACAATTAAGATTCATTTTATAAGATAATATAATACCGTTTCACAAAATACTGTGCTAGTTATTCATTAGCATGTCAATTAACTGAAGAGCGATTATACAACAAAATGTAGATATTACTTAAAGTATACGAGAATAAAATCGATATTTCCGTTCTTAAAAATACAAAACTACAAACAACCTGTGATGTAGGTACTTAAAATTAAAACTTAATAATAATAAAAAATCATTTCATATAAATACTTGATAAATTCAAATATTTTAGTTCCAATTTTAATAGGCCGAAACTTGAGTTATGGCCGATTCCCACCATCAATGGAAATTTAACATTAAGTAGATTAATTGATTTTTTAAGTGTTGCACGATCGCGTCAATGCACGTAAATAAAGCAGTAGGGTTTTATGAACGACCTACGTTCAGCTAAGTTTGTAACGTAAGTAGATATTGCAGTAATTTGTGTATATTTACCTAGGTGAGAAGTGCAATGGCAAGGTTTAGCACCTCTTGACCGCGCCTTCGTTGTCCATCCATCTAACTCGTTTCAAATAGTCTACAACCAAAGAGATTCACTGAGCCACGTTACAAGTGAGAAATTCAGAGCCGTACCCAAGACGCAAATGCTACTAACGTTTGTCTTTTCTATCACTCGAAATGTATGGGATGACCGTTGACCACGTGGTTTATCGCAACGCTCGAGAACGTCACCCATAGATTTTGAGTGATAGAAAATAAAAATGTTATCGTCCGTCCGGCAGCTTACGTCATTCCTATACATTTTCGAAAATGTTCGCTGAATGCATAATATCTCGGTCGGTGCTGGAGAACTACAATTCTATATAAAGGACGCGTTGAACTAAACTTGTGGGTATATAAGTATAGATGAGGCACTTGAACATCCGAAATAGTGGGAACCAGAAAGGGCCCGCAGCGTCCTTATACATAAGCTAGCAGTCGCTAGTATATCCAGCTGACGGGGACCCACTGGTGGTCCGAGGAGAGCGAGTGCAGCGCGTCCATGATCTTGGAGTACGTGGTGTCGTTGTTGTGGTTGGTGATGACCAGGTCGATGTACTTCTCGTTCTGGCGCTGTATCCGGGAGCTGTCTTCTAGAGTTTGCTTCATGTCATCCTCCTGTATATTATTTAAATTGAGATGGTGGACAATCAACAAAAAATAGAGCTAATGATGTGACGAGGTGTAACTATTTTAATGGGAGAGATTTGTTATCAATTTCTTTTAAATATTTCGGTTATAGTTTACTAATAAGCTTCTATCGCCATTTCTTTTTGCTGTTCGCGATATTAGCAACGATATATCTTTTCTTTTATATTTTTTCAAGTTCACATTTTCGCCCACAACACCCAATTATTGTCATGCAAAATACCAGTTATTGTTGAATTATCGTCTCTGTTAAATTGAAATAAAGTTCACTGTGCCAATCAGTAGGGTGGCAAAAACAGAGTAGCTCCCCTAATAAATAAATTTGAAAACTACAGAATTTTGCTTCTCACGCTATCACTCCTGCTTTAAAATACAATAGATATATTATTTTCACAAAAAACTCACATAAATCCATAATCACACATCAAATGCTATTAGAGAGTAAGGATGAAAGCGGTCTATCTATAAATGGGACATATAGTTGAGGAATGAACAGCAGAACCTTTGGCTTTAACAAAAATAAAACTTGATAGCAAAACTGCAACTCAACTATTCTAAGCAAAATCATTGAATATTAAATATAATAATGCCTAAGTAAATATACATTTCAAGTACCTAAATTTGGGATGTTAGTGAGATTAGCCCATTCCGCAACTATAGGTGAACATTAATTCTAAAACAGAGAGCTTACCTCGTAGAGCGACGCGAGCGACTCGAGCGTGCGCGCGCGCCGCGAGCTGAAGCGGATGGAGCTCTGCCGGTCGAACTAGACATGCGCACAACACGTTGGAAATAAAAACAAAACGGGCATGCTACGGGTTCTATAGAGGACCTTTTCAACGCCAACGACAGATGAACAAAAACTAGATTTACGAACGTAGCGGTGAAAGGGTCAAAATTAAAATAAGTACCTACAGTAATTATGGCATCTCAGCTAATATATAAAAACACAATGGGAATAGCATGGTCACTTGGATTCTAAAAGTATCAAGCATGGTAACCGTATTTATAATTTTGATTGTCTCTCGACAAACCAGATAATGGGCAAATAGGCAACAGTCGGTACGCATTCCGCAGAGAAATAATGGCTCATGATGGGTTAACATGCGCATACAAAGGGCATGGAATTTAAATCATATGCAAATAATTTACTTAGTTCCCTTAAGACCTTTCGCGTATATATACTCGCAACCGACTAGTATCGTAAGATACTAGTCGGTTGCGAGTAGAAAGTAGCTGAACGCGTGAAGAATACGTAAACAATTACTTTTTATAGGGCAATAGGCAAATCGTGGACCGGTGTGAATTAACTTTACTTCACTCCAGGATCACATTATTCCATTTCTACCGGATAGCGTAGCGTACCGTTCGTTCCTGACGGTGTCGAAATTACGCGCAGGCGCATACATAGTACCGATTTATATTGTGGAAGTAATTTTAATAAACGAAGGGTCTTATTGAACAAAGAAAATCAACCTATGCCTGGGTTGATTTAGGAATAACAGCCGTATTTCGTGATTTTAAACACTATACTCTCAAGCAAAGCAATAGAAATAGTCGTTGCAACATTTGTCATTACATTAATTACGTGTTTAAATTACCAGTCACAGGGATCATCCTAAATCGACCCAGGTTATGTTCACCGTACAAAAAGCCTAAACAGTAAGTCCATGGTCTAGCGTAGGTGAGTAGGGCTGCGTGTGTGGGTACCGAGAGGTTCCGGTTGGACGCGAAGGTGAGGTTGCGCAGCTGCTCGAGCCCGGGCGCGGCCAGCATCAGCACGAAGGGCAGGAACTCGCTGCTGTTGTGCAGCAGCTTCAGCGACGCCGGCGCGCAGTCCAGGATGCACATCTTGCCTGCACGAAACTCCATATTAGTCCTCTTCACTGACCACGCGGTGAGTGACCCTGACCTACGGAGAGCGTCGGAGGCGTCGTCGCCGGTCGAGCCCCAGCGATCAATATGTATGGGTTTTTCCATGTTAAGTACATTACTCGATGCTCTTAGGGGAAACAAGACCTGCACTTCAAAAAACTCAGCGTGTTGCACAAAAGATCCTGTAAGTGTCGAAGCGTATCCGAAAGAGCACCGTTCAAAGATAACAGGTGACCCTGTTTACGAAGCTACCGTCCTCGGGTTCCACCTTCAGTAGCATCGAATTGTGTGGTTGTGAATCTGTATAATTGTTTTAATTGGTGGCTTTCTATGAATCTAAATATGGTAACTCATGATTTTATCATCGAACACTATTGTTGCTGAAATCATGATGTTTTCAGAAAATCTTAAACATTACATTAATAACGTAAGTTGGCTTAAACTAGACTTTTGACTTCCAAAAATAATAACCCGTTCAGCATCAATAATCCCTTTTCATGAAATGAAGATTTTACAGGCCGTAATACAAAAGAAAACTGCTACCTACATTGAAGTAGTTGAGCAGATCATGTTAGGTAACAGTTAGGATCAGCATGTACCTTCTTTGATGACGGCGCGGATGGAGTCGAGGTGCGTCCCGTAGAGGTGCCCGTTGTGCTCGCCGTGCTCCAGGAAGCGGCCCGCCAGCGTGTCGCGCTCCATCTCCTCGCGCGACACGAACCAGTACGACAGCCCGTTCTCTTCCAGCGGCCGTGGCGGACGGGACGTGTCTGAAACGCCATTGAACTGTGTAAATGACGCGCTTTTGTAGTTAAGGTTGTACTTGCAGCTTGAATGGATTGTAGGGGTAGAGAGCGTGGACTAACAGCAACCGCAGCCACCAATTGTTTGCTACCTAGGGCGCGGGCTCAAAGGGGCAGTTATGTGTCTACTAATGCAGGCTGGCGGCCTAATTGCAGTTGCGGATTACACGTAACACTTGCGAATAGAATTGTAGCAGTAGATTTTAAGGCAACGCAAGAAGCGCTTCGTAATATATATGATGTTAGGCTTTAAAGTATTACGCGAAGGCACGAGTCCCGGGCGGCCGGGCACTCATGACACGGACTTCGGGCTCCCCTCAAGACTGCAAATGCGTTGCCAACCCGGTCTTTCCCACATCATGAGCAACAATGCGAACACTGCCGTTAACCAGCAGGTTAAAGTGTAAAATGGGGGGAGCGGTCTGGACAAACCCTTCGCAAGGTCCCACTCCCCACTGAACCCAACCTGACCTGACTCACAGATTACTATACTCTCATAACTTAGGGCAGTAATAATGTTCTCGGCTGAGAATCTGAGACAGCCGGATCTCTGAGCAGAAACTTTATAGGGGCGCCCGTTCCCTTCAGTATTATGATTTTGGCGCCCCCTACAATTGCTCACCCCAGTTTGCCTCCGCCCCCCTGGGCTGGAAATGCCTTTATTAAGACACGTCATAGTAAACGTAAAGTGATAGAAAGCTGTAATTTGTGAAGTGTCATGAGTGGAACATCTCAACCGTTCTCAATGTTAATGCGGGTCAGTCGGGGCAGGGGCGCGGGTACTGACGCGGCACGACGGCGCCGAACCGCTCGGGGTGGTCCTGCAGCAGCCGGTTCTTGGCGCTGCGGCGGCCCACGCCGCGCGGGCCCACGAGCGCCAGCACGCGGCGCAGGAAGGGCGGCGTGCGCGCCACCTCCTCGTACAGCGCCAGCTCCGCCCCCTCCAGCTGCACGCTGGACCGGGACTCGTACACGAACTTCTTTTTTTTCTTTGATATCTGAAATGTAGATGTCGGTTGGATTTATTTTAAGAGCTAAGTCGTTCTTTCAAAAAAGCATTTCTCTAGTGAACAAAAACGGTTCTAATGGAATGTGAAAACCCCCATCGTCTGAAAATAACAAGAGGGGCCGCTTTAAATAACTCTCCCGCATACTTTCGAAACACTGTGCGATGTATATTGACTCCTCAGGAGGAGTTTCTGCTGTTAATAAAGCTCCAATTTTTAAAATTTATTTGACTACATTTCTGAAATGAACTTACCCTCGCTCCGCATATGCTAATTTTATGTACGAAGTCGGCTTCCGGCGGCACATAAGCCTTTCTTCTTTCCTCGAGCTCTGGCGAGGGTATCAACCCCACGACGTCGGTGTTTTCAACGTGACTCGCTTGCCACCAGTTAGGGTCTTTTCTATCTGACACCTAAAATCATTAACACAATTGTTTATGCATAACATCACTAATACATTTATGTATGAATTGTGTGTCAGTTATATTTAAAACAATATATTATTATACAGGAGGCAGTTAGGAAGTTAATCAATCAGGAATTATGATAAACAATTGAATGCCTTAGGATACACCCCTGGAATAAATGTATAAATATTTGGAATGAATACGTCGCCAGAAAAACAAACCTATATATTTCATCAACACAGGGTCTAAATTGGAACTGTTATCACCAAATTAAAGAATGTTAACTTTTTACAAACACCAGGAAACCTTTAATGTTTATAATAATAACTTTCTGAGATTATATAAATTTAGAAATAACGGCTATGCCGTGTGGTTGCCGGCTTAGAATTGTGCCACTCCATGTCTTCCCGTGGAAGTCGTAAGAGGCGACTAAGGGAATAAAGGCTTGTAGTACTGTTAGGCGATGGGCTTGCTACCTGTCACTAATATACACTGTTAAACATCTTTGCCTTATTGTGCAAATTGTGGTTACAGAGTTATCAACAAGTTTTTAGAGTTGTTGGTAATTCTGTAGCTCTGCCTACCCCACTCCGGGAATGAAGGCGTGAAGGTATGTATGTATGTATGTATGTAGAAATAACAGTTTCGAATTAAACCTAACTAACCTAACCTAAATGTGTATAACTTACTTGTAATATATCTCCTTTCTTAAATTCCAAACCAATTTCTTTACATGGTAGTAATGTATCATCTTTGGGATTGTAGTCAAAAAGGGCTCTCATATAGCACTGCAACAAAAAACCTCATCATTACATTTTAGAATAGTAACCGAATACAAAGTAACCATTTTAATTCCGGACAGTAACGCTGTCATAGAAGTTAATGAGAGTAAATTAACAAATATGCCTAATTGCTCACTCACACTAAGTTTGTTTGTTAACTGGGAACTCTTCTCCTTAAGGTTGGGCCCCACTTTTAATGTGACTCGGTCGTTTGGTTTAGACACCGCCTCTTTGAGTTGTTCCTCTGTGTCTATCTGGACCCCATCTACTTCTAAGAGGACATCTCCTACGGACAGGAGGGCTTGTTTTGCTGCACCACTGCCAGCCAAGACCCTGGCAACTATGAGCTGGCCATGCTCATCGGTTGTAACCTGGAACATGTTGTCAATACTGTTTTTGACTTTACAATTTAAAACACGTCATATTATCATTATAATAGATATGTCTGATATCTTTTACCTCCATAATGGTTGGTTTTTAAAAATGAGTTTATTTTTGTAATTTTTAAATCAAATCATGGTCATCTCCAGCAAAAACTAATTGACTGTCTGTCTAGTCATTACTCATTAACCACACTAGTTAGAAAATTTTGAATAGCAATATTAATCAATGTACAGTTTAGCACAATGCATTAACAAATGAAGCTCAAGACACAATTAGCACTTGCATAATGTTTCTTGGTCGTGACAATACCTAATGAATGTGACTTAATAATGAACAATAAGCATTGTTAGTAATTACGTGCAAAAATGTGATATCACCATACTGATTTCATAGAATGAAGTCAGTCATAACATTAGAAGATTAGTTGCAACGGTAATCAAATATTATCTAATACAAGGCAAATAATAATATAGAAAAATGTAACAGAAAAAAGCATTATAAATTCCATCTAAAAAAAAACAAAAACGATTCCACTAACTTTCAGCATTTTTATTAACCGTTTTTATTAACTTCATTTTGTCCAATAAATTTATCCCATTTTGATGTAAATGGGTAAGGACCACGAAGTTGTCCACGCTAACTCACTCAATTAAATTTACTATGACTTTTTTCCGTTGTGATACGAAAGTTAGCCATACAATTGTAGGGATAATTTTCGTTGCACAACAGAACTTTTTTCGACTTCGTTGTTTGTATGGTTAACTGCGCTTAACGGTGGTCCAACTTTTTGGTCCTTACCCAAATAAGGATAAACAACCAATCAGACAGACAAATATATACAATGATATCTACTGTATTATTGTTAATTTATTTACTACATACTGTCAGTTTACCAATGTGGGTGGTGGTTTTACAAATAAGGAAAAAAAACAAAATTCTAACTCATGCAATTCAATTTTATATGAAGCTTCTGTTCTGCGACGAAAATTAGCCATACAATTTGCACAATGGAACTTTAGTCACCTTCATTGTTTGTATGGTTAAATACACTTAATTATGGTCCAACTTTTTGGTCTTTACCCTTATGTCTATGATTGGTATTCAAAAGTGTAATTCAATACTTAATTACTTACCGTTAAGCCTAAAGGCTGGCCCGGCACTTTCCTTAGACCCACTACTTTGACTGTCTCCACTGGCATATCTCCGTTTTCTTCTGTGTTGGCTTCAGCTATGTCCTCGTCTTGTGTCGGAGTTTGCTTCTCATCAATGCCTGATCCTCTTTGCAGCCAGAGGGCACCTATTTCGTCATGAGCCTCTATTAAAGCCTGAAATAAGGGATAATAGGTTTGTTTTTACAATGCTATGATTATTCATATTTATTCTTGAATACAAATATTTGTGATATGAAAGTTTTTTAAACAACAACCGTACTAGACGGATATGAAGTCAATCATGACACATAGCACAACCATGATGGCCCCGTTTCACAATCTATCATGACGGACAAATACAGATGAACATGAATATGTGGGGGTATATTTGTCTCTATTTGCACATGATTGCCAGTGATTGATTGCCGCTGTGTTAGTTTTGCAGTACACATTAAGGGGCTTTGGACCATAATTACAGATATCAAAGGGGCAAGCATGATTGTGAGTTGCATGATGATTGCAGGGATATTGGCTGAATAGTGCTCGCCGATCATGGCTGATCATGAAGTGGGGTCTGAATACTCTGAATATTGATAATGTTGACAGCAGTAATAAATACTATTATTAATATTCCATCACACGCAACAAATAATTTTGGCAATGTTTTACTGCCGTGAAAATTATCAATATTCAGAAACTTCATTGTTGTGCAATGAGTCAGTATTAACTTATCTGTGCGGTCCTATTAATTTATTTCACCAACCAATCTGAAGCGGTCACAATGAGCCATATAAGGATATACATGTTTTGGGCAGTAATTATATACATATGGTTTATATGAATCAGAAACCAGTTTAGACAAAAGAAAGTGTCATAAAAAATGTTTGGTTGGTTTGCTGGACACAATTACGAGTTTTAATAATTACGAGTTTTAAACTACATTAATAACGGATTCATATGTCGATTGATAATGAAGGCACAAAACAAAGGCGCATCAAAACATAAACCTATCAGTTCCAACTGGCTCCAAGTATCCGCTTGTTTATCCTACACTTCATATATTGCAGCTATACCAAAATAGCGTCAAGGTAATAAAATATTGGTGGCTGAACATACCTTAAAATGTATTCTGGAGAGAAATATAGCGAGCTCCGCTTGTTCAATAGTTCTAATGTTGTTGCCACGATACTCGCTTAGCGATCGTATTATGTTTACGTTATCCAACGATACGGGCTTTACGACCAAGTCCTCCTCCGATTCGACGGGCTGCAATAATAACACTAACAGATTACACTCTTCACTACGTTAAAATCCAACAAGATTCCCAACGGATTAGCCGAAACATTACGAGTGTGCGACGTAGGCGTGGCACTTAGTTTTAATGAATGAAAACTAATGAATTACAATTAAAATATGAACACCTTCTTAATATTGTAAGTAATTAAGACTAATTAATCAATTTATGACTAAACAAAAAATATATTATTTATAATTTACGGGAAATCTGTTGCAGCGTCAGGAAAACTTACCCGCCCATTCACTTCTCCACACACACATACATAAATAAACAACACAACTTGGTTCCGCACAGATAATGTAAAAACCGTGCACTTTCGTAACGAATGTTACCAGTTAATGGATTTGCTTACTGGAATTTAGGTATTTAAACTATATTAATTAAATAAGTGTTTAAATTCAAAACAACAAAAAACGTTTTAAAACATCTTGGTCGCAAAATATTTAGCAAATATTATAATAGACTAAAAGAAGACGCCCGAGGCCCCGTACGCGTAGAATTAGTTTCTCGCTATATTTCCCCTATTTTAACCGCTTAGGGGATGAATTTCCAAAAATCGTTCCTTAGTGCACCCCTAGTACCTTCTCCAGGAATATTCCCTCCAAATTTCAAGTCCCTAGTTCTAGCGGTTTCAGCTGTCCGTTGATCGATCAGTCAGTTTCTTCTTTTATATAGGCAGGCAAAAGGTGGTAAGTACTTGGATTTACAGCGAAGAAAATTTTCTATCATGTATATTTAAGTATAAATTTAACTTTTCTTCAATAATCTTGTTTAATATTACAATATAGGACAGAATGATACATTGATTTATAAGAATATCTAAGTATTACATAGCACCTATCCACTTACCTCACTTTTCCGCCCAAAGTCTGGACTTTCGACAATACTTTTCAAGAATATTTCTTCATGATTTGATAAGTCATCCTCTGGTTTTGGTGTCTCCTTTTCTAAAATATTAATAAATTAGATACATTCAAGATGCATCTTAAACCCTTACAAAAATGTTTGCTCAATTCAGGGTAACAGGTTTAAGTATACGGCGTACCTACAAACAGTGCTATAGCTCTTTAAAGTACCTTCGTTTGTATGCTCGTGTAACCGACTTTACTAGAACCAAAAATACTTTTTAAGAGCTATTGTACAGTGTAGGTACATATAAGTATTCAGTACCGAAAATACATGGCGAAAGAACAACGTCACCTACCAAGCTAATATTGTACCAGACCCCACCTATGTAGCAGTGACGCTTGGTACTTTGGCTTTGTTAAGTCTAGTTATTGATATAACATAATCCATTATTATGCCATAATCCATTATTTGCCGTGTGGTTGCCGGCTTAGAATTGTGCCACTCCATGTCTTCCCGTGGCAGGCGTAAGAGGCGATTAAGGGAATAGAGGCTTGTAGTACTGTTAGGCGATGGGCTTGCTACCTGTCACTAATATACACTTTTAAACATCTTAGCCTAATTGTGCAAATTGTGGTTACAGAGTTATCAACAAGTTTTTAGAGTTGTTGGTAATTCTGCAGCTCTGCCTACCCCCGCTCTGGGAATGAAGGCGTGAAGGTATGTATGTATAATCCATTATAATATTTATAATAATCATAATCTGTTCAATTAGATAAGTAGTCTTTGATTTTGATAGGTAAGTTCTCCTCGCCTAATTCATTTCAATTCAATATATTTATTTCGAATAACAAGATCCACAAGTATTAGTAACATGTTTTAATGTGTTTTAGTGTTAGTGCTATCATAAATTACAATACTGAAAGACATTTTAAAAATAAAATTTAGAATATAAGTCAAAATCAGAATGCCGATGAGGATCAAAGGTAAAATAGGATCAAAGTTAAAATAGGATTAAAATATTGGTATACAAAATAAAAGGCATAAATAAAAATAACACACCAGTAAATAAAATAAAATTAGGACACAGATTTCAACAAAATAATCTAAACTGAAAGATGCCTAAACGTGCAGGCTGGCCCAATGCCATTACGGGGCAATCTAGCCTACTTGCCATCACTAACAACCTAACGTAACTAAATCGTATGCATAACCTCGATCTAGGCCACTTAAGTTACAGTTAATTAGTTTGATACCCGCTATAACGTCGCCGTTAGTGGATAATTAGTGTCCATTAGGCCGTGACGTTTGTACACAAAACACAAGGGCAAATCAAACAGCCCTGTATGAAATAAAACCTAATGGTCAAGAGCCAGACAAAAATGAATCATATTATAAAGCCGTACTGCTGTAAACAGTGCTCTTTCAATCATTCAACAACTTTGTTTCTGCAATTATCATTTATAAACATGTGCTCGTTTATGTAGGTATTAGGTATTTTCGTGCGCATTTCTCAATTCAATAAAATCGCATGCCTTTTGAGTCCGCAAGTACGTGTATCTTCATCTAGCGTTTTCTTACATTCAAGGGAATGACCTATTTTTCTATCATGTCTATACGCCTTTATGTGTGCGAAGGAAGTGACATTTGATGCTGAAGAATTTGAGTCTTATCCTGAACGCGATAAGATAAATTTAACGACGGTGTAAAGAAGTTGGGAATATTAAATCGGCCATCTTTAAGTGGAAAGGACGTGACATTTCCGTGCCAAAAGGATTTGAGGTGAATACTGAATGCAGATAGGATTACTTAACAAGGGTAGAGGGTATAATGGAAACAATAACCATTTACCTACTGGTCACACTGTATTAAACCACCTACATTTCGGGGCCGAAGGCGGGTTGAGGACAAGATGTAATTAGGTTTGGTTCACTACTGGTAGGGTAACAACAATGTCAATAGTTACTAGGTGCGTTTCCATGGCAATATTATATATTTCACCAAAAGTAACTCCTTTTGCTAAACGTATCTTTTACAAACTTTAATTTCGTAAATTACCATTAGGGCCGAGTTCATCAACAGATGTTTAAAATGTAAACGGTTGTTTAAACGACTTAACCGACCGATTAACGATATTTTGGTGTTCACCACACGTTAACCATTGATTAAGTGCCGTAACCGGCTGTTTAAACGAAGAAATATACAGTTTAACCATCGGTTAACTGCTCCTGAAAGTGAAATTGTACTGTATCCATCACAATTAGGTTAAACACAATAAAATGGAAGATACTTTGAATTACGTATTTGAAGAAAATAATGCTCTAGATGATTTTGAATATATTGAGCTTTTACGCCCACCTTTTACGCAATTATTTCGAGGAATATGACGAGAAAGTATTTTGTACAAAAATTTTCATTTAAGACTCATTAATTCAAAAACCCTCGGTTATTTACCGGTTCGTGCCGTTTCGTAGGAAACGGATGGTGCACACCAAAAAAAACGCGGTTTGTTTAAACATTTATAAAATGTTAATGGAGCGATTAAGTAATTAATGATTATGTTGAAGTTGGTGAACTCGGCCCTAAATGTGACAAAGGTTACATGGGTTTATTAAATAAGTTACGTTAGGTTAGACTTTTGACCACAAGTGACACAACTAATACAAAATGATGCAGCGGGAAGCACCTATTTGCGAAATGAAAGTTTGTATAATGATATAGTTTACCAAATGATGCTTTGGCCAAACTTAAGTGAACCATAAAAACATTATAGGGTGACGGCACCAATTATGGACACTTTTAGCTGACAGGCACCAGTAATGGACACTTCACTCTTAATTAAAATTTCATACGGTCTTAAATTGATTGTTGCAAAAAAAATGAATAACCCTTAACTTCTGTAAAATAAGAATCAAGTGTCCATTATAGGTGCCTTGTCCATTACTGGTTCCACCACCCCAATAATTAAAAAAAAAAATACCTACAGGGTAGCCTAGTCATAGAAACAAAACAAAACCACATGAAGTGCTGCTAAATAAAATAAAATAAAATTAAAGTATTTTGGGGCCTTTATCCTGAAAGTAATAAAGTTTACAAAGCTTTGAAGTAGATTAAGTTTATAAAAGGTCGGCATAAGCATGTTGACATACATTTAATATTGAATAGACCTACTTTTGAGAATAATCCTGCCTGGGCTTGTAATAAATTTATTAAACGGCTCTTGAGGTTTCGCGTAACTTTGCATAGAGTACAAGTAAGTACCTACATATGGAAATCTGTTTGATAAAACCATGATAAAGCAGTAGGTAGATAAGCGAACGTCAAAAGATACCAACCACAGCGCCCGTAACTCTAGCCCGCCCGTAGTACGCCGCTCTTGAAGGCAATCAAGCCCTTTTCCATTTAGGTTCGATTGAAAAAAAAACGGAAAAAAGAAACATTTGAAGGGTCATGCGGAAATAATGACTCTGCAACTAGATATTTAAATTTCCCTGAGGATTAGTGAGATAAGTAATGAAAATTAAGTAAAGTAGTTTTCACGTTTACGAGTTGACTCTATTTAATATCATAGGCGTGACAATTTTCAAATGTTGGTGAGGTTGTCGGTTGAGATTCAAGGCAAATAATTTAGAAAATAAAACAAAATAAAACATTATTACATTAAACCTGTAAAACGCTTTTTAGTTAGAAACATTATTAGCTTACTGACATACAAACCATAAATTCTTATGGTTGCATGTGTGTGTATGTGCAATTTATTATGCATACGAACACCTGCCGCCCGCCGCGCATTTCAAACCTAGATTAATTTAACTTTTAACTCAAGCTTTCAGAGATATAAATTAACTTCAAAGTCAACTGTTGGGTGGCGCAGACCATTAGGTAAGTATATAGTATTTTTCACAATCGTGTTATAATAGAGAGCTTTTTAGTCGAGTACCGTGTTTAGGCCACGAAGCTTGCTGAGTGGCCTAAGTAAGGTACGAGATTAAAAAGCTTAATTATGACACTATTGTGAACAATACTTTTTGTACGAGTTCATTAAAATTAATAATTTAAGTCATTAATACGAGTATATAAGAAAACTAAATATCGTAAGTGTTCTACTATCCGACTTTTTTGACACAAGATAATTGAAAAGTAGATTTTTGACAGATGACGCGACGCTGCTACGTTCCTAAACGCCACAGATTGGCAATTTTGTATCGGATCGAGTCTCCTTAAACAAGGACACACATGGAAATCCGAAGTTCTATTTTCAAATTTTTTTCGGTTGTCTAGAGCGTATCGAAATAGTTATTTCGGTTGTTTCGGAAGGAACATCGATGAAAAGAGTGACGTTACAGTATTCTCTATGAAATCTTAATACACAGATTTTAATCGACGAGTATAAAAAAATAATTTCAATATGGTACAAATATTTAAGTCACACATCTCTAATTTATAATGGTCGTGATAAGATAAAGTATCCTCAGCCGGAAATGATTTATTACGACATACCTACCTAGAAGTTTGTTGTTCTCCTTTATGCTGATTGGGCACTAGTTGATTATAATATAACACATCGATAAGTGTACAATCTCCGGGCCACGTCACGCTTCAATATGTCATAAGTCATAACGCTGAGACAACGTCCCATTTCTGAGCGAGAGCTAATTCGCGGAAAACTCAAACCGTTTCGCGTACTTTGAGGTTATGCCGTAATTTAGTTTGCGTGCTGTTAAATGCACGTTCACAGAGGGTTTAGTTTTCTTACCTTCTTCAATAGGTTTGTTGCCGAGCGCGAAGTCTTTGAACCCGCGCCAGTTGACGGAGTACCTGCCACTGCGACGCACCATCATCACTGCGGGAGCGGCACTGCGAGCGGAGCGCCGGGCTCCGGGCCGGGTCGATGCGGCCGGTCGCGCTGCCGGCTCGGCGTCAGCTGAGCGCGCGTCACCGCCCGCCCTCGCGCATGCGCGGCGCGCTCCGCCCGCCCCTCCGCACAGCTATTTTGCAACCACACGACTACGTCTGCGTCTACTTACAATACTATCCCATACGCAACATGTTTAGAGATTAGACTGAAGTTTTATCGGCCGTAAAACTCTTAGTACACGTGTTTAGTCATGTTTAACGGTGACTTCATGAAAGGGTTACACGCTGTTCCGGGAATTACGATCAGTTTTTAACGCCACTCAGTAATTCAGTATACAGTTTGAATGAGAATTAAAAACCGAGCTGCGTAGCTATTAATAAATGGAACATGTTGTCTAATTGCTAGTTTATTATTGAGCTAACTGCATATAACGAGATTACAGTACTATTCAAATTAAAGTGGTAGTAACGTCCGGTTATCTCACGGTCAGTCGTTATAATTATCTTGTTTTTGTAAGACATCAAGTTGCTTAATTATTATATCTTGGTTTTTCAGTATTTTTGTTTTGAGGTCGCCGCGCCTGCGTCAGAGGCTGAGTTGCCGTCCGCCTGGTCGTGCCATCTCTCGCCGCTTCCCTTATCTGCCTTTGTTCCAACTGGCTAATTGACGCCAGATAAGTAATAGTTGTTCACCGTTTCGCAAACTCTGTTACTACGTTGCGATAAGTTCGAATCTTGCCCTTTGACCTTTTATACGGAACACCCACTGTGATACATGAATATATCTCAAAAATCGTGGTCAAGCACCCGGAGATACTCATAAACTCGTAATCGCAAGTAGGTAACATTAGTATGTTACCTAGGACTCAATTAATCAAATAATTTTGTTTGGCATTGTTCAATTAAGCATTGTTTTTTGTATGGAAGCTTTTTCCGTTTTATATTTTTCTCCGGTCTTAATTAATCTCACTCTCTCACTCCCTGCAAGCATTCACCTCCATCGGCTGCTACGTTGCTGATGTGAGAGGAGAACAAAGAACTTACTTACCTATTAAGCGCCGTTTTGCATTAATTTGTGTGTATTGTAAGTTCCAAAGTCTAATAATGCCACTGCGAAAAATAAGTTATGTTTTCTTGCCACGGCTCGCCTACTAGTCCTACTACCTTCGTACAGCGCTTTATCCAAACCGTATTCTTCCGTAAGCAGCTAAGCTATTTAAATTTTCCTTTGAATGGATATAGTATAAGACAAGCAACGGCTTGTGATGAACAATACACGCGTGAGAGCGAGTGAGAGAGGAGTACAAACACGAAGGTCCATTTAAGAGCTATTGCACTAGGCATACCTACACTGAAAGTCGATGATTTCCCACATGACAGGGTTAATTATATTATTGGTTACGTAATGTCACACGTTATTGTCAGGTTCTTGTAATAACGGGGCAGACGATGATTGGTAGGTAATCGGCTTAAACTGGCTTGCTATCGAATGTTATCTTGCTAAACAAAATAAATATCTAAAATGCAAGAAGGTAGATATTTGGCAATATCAGGAAACGACCATAGTTGAGGTTTGACACGTTCACAAAATACGCAAACACGTTGTTTATGTTAACTACTCTATATTCTAATAATTCAGATAAGATGTCGTATTGACCATTGGTCGCGTGCCAGCTTATCTAGGGGCACAGTTCGTCGGTATAAAATGCCTCTGCGCTTCTATCTCGAAACAGTCTTGGGCCCCACTCATGCGCCGACGCAGTTTTTTACACACTCTTAAAATCAAGTGATTATTTTACCCGCCAAAATGCCTTGGACGAGCACTAACAGGTAACCAAAGACGCTAGAGTGTTCACTAATGTCTAGATATAATAAATTTATTGCAATGTAATAGTAGATTGATAACCAAGGGTGGAAAGTGACCCATTTCACCTGAGATATTTCTGGCGCTCGAACGAAGTGAGAGCGCCAATAGTTTGAGGGGAAATGGGCAATTTCACCCAAGTTAGACACTCTACTTTTCATTTCGACTGTGAGGAAAATATATTTAATCTTGTTTCCCGCTTTTTCTATTACAAACTTTTTTTTCTATATTCTGAAAAAAGTTAAAATACTCATACTGTTAGTTGGCAGTGCCAACATTAGAAAAGTTTAATCGAGGTCACGACCAAGGAGCCAGCAAGGAGGTTGAACGCCGCGCCGAACGAAAAAGTTTTACCTTTATTACGTATTTAAATATTCCATCTCTTTCTTTCATATTTCACAAATGATTTCCACCTCATTCTTACCCTAACTAAAGAAAGAGTTGGAATATATTCGTGACGTAATAAATGTCAAATTTCTTGTTTCGAACGGATGTTCGGCGTTCAACCTCCGTGTTGTATCCTCCGTGTTGTGTTGTATTGCTCCTTGGTCGTGACCAACTCGATTATTTTTTCTAATGTTGGCAGTATGTGTATTTTCAAGATGGCCATGCCAAACCGTGAAAAAAAAATTGTCATGCTATGCTATCATGGCATTATGGCGGGCAGCAGAATATAAGAGGAATAATTTTAAATGTTGATTTTTTTGTAATTGGGCATTTCTATTTTTCCTTGTAGTCAATTAAAAAATTGTTAACGCAGCGTTAAATTAGTCCATTTGGTAACGCATTTTTTTTATGCTTAAATTTAAAAATATACTTCGTGTTAAAACCTTTAATAGATCAATCAGAAAAATCTATTAAAGTTTTTAACAAGAAGTATATTTTTAAATTTAAGCATTAAAAAAATGCGTTACCTAATGGACTAATTTAACGCTGCGTTAACAATTTTTTAATTGACTACAAGGAAAAATAGAAATGACCAATTGCGAAAAAAAGAGACCAGTCCTAAAATGATTTTAATATGAACCTATAGATCGTAATAAATACGTCGTTTAACGTATAGTCGAGTTTAGATATATGAATGATTATAATATGACGTAGCTCAATTATCTTAGACTCCATGGCCAATCGTAACTATTAAAAAAAAATTACTTTCCACCCTAGAGGGGAAAACGCAATTTTCCACCCGGCTATCACCCATTCAAATTAAACTTTCCGAACAGGAGAGATGAAAAGGTATTTTTATTAAGATAAGTGTGACTTAATATTTTTTTTGTTTTTCATGCAGAATTTATGCGAAACCTTCGAACACGAGCGCGGGCGAGGCGCCGGGGGCGGGCGGCGGCGCGGGCGGCGCCGGCGCGCGCGCGGCCCTGACGGCCGCGGCCGACTCGGGCGGCCGGTTTGAGTTCAGCGACCACGGGTACGGCAAGAGCTCCGTCAAGCTCCTGCACGTGCATCGCGACGGAGACTACCACTCCATCCGCGAGTACGAGGTCTCCACTGAGCTGAAACTTTCCTCCGAATCCGCCTACATCGTCGGTGACAACAAGGAAGTCGTCGCCACTGACTCCCAGAAGAACACGGTCTACCTCCTCGCAAAAAAACACGGGGTCAAAACGCCCGAGGAGTTCGGGGCAGTGGTCGTCAACCATTTCTTGTACACCTACCGGCAGATAGTGGAGGCTAGGTGCCGAGTTGTTGAATACCCCTGGGAGAGGCTCCAGGCAGGAGCGCCCCATAATCACGCATTTGTATTTTCACCAACTGCAACAAGATGGTGCCTGGTCTCGCAAGCCCGACATGGTAAATAATTAATTTATTGAATGAACGTTTCCTTATTGATACATCGTGAAGGTATTGCTAACCATCTCTTTGATGATACAGAAGCGGTTGTGGTGAAGTCCGGCCTGAGCGGTCTGCGAGTTTTGAAGACCACGCAGTCAGCTTTTGTGGACTTTGTGCAGGATGAGTACACCACACTCGCGGACGCGGCGGAAAGAATTTTCAGGTGAGAAAAAACCTTTTTGACATTATTTTAAAGATACAAAGAAGAATTTTACGTGAATTGTATAGCATTATATTATAAAATTATCTTCATAGTACGGTGGTGGAGGCGGAGTGGACCTACGATAGCATGCGCACAGCGGACTTCGACAACGCATGGCTGACCGTGAAGGAGGCCATCTTGGACAAGTTCGCTGGGCCACCGGATACCGGCGTGTACTCGCCCTCGGTGCAACACACCCTGTACCAGGCCGAGAAAACCGTTCTGGAGAAAGTTGTCGAGGTAAGAAACTGTGACAAATATGTTGTCTAAGTCAGGCTATTGTCAAGCGGAAATGCGGACAAAGTTTTGTATGAAACTACTTAACCAGGGACGAAATAGGCTTATTCCATAATAACGTTTAATTCTCTCTTTTTTCATTTCAACGCCTTTGGCTTTTGGCTCATTTCTCGTTATTATAGCATCCTATCCAATGGCATATATTTAATTTGCAATGTCATTCCTGAGAACATGAAATTTACAATATAGGGGAATTGCACGGAATTGAAAAATCGATCTGTCAAGTTGTCATCTTCGGTCGTTTTTAACCCGAGCGACGCTCGATCTTCCGGGTGTTAATAAAATAAGGTCGATGTTATTAAAGTCCTTGTATAAAATTAATATAAAAAGTGCCGCGGCCAGTGCCTCGGGTAGACTTTACTTATCATTATCAATAAGGACATAAATCTTTGTCTTAAATAGTTGCACTGCTTCGTCCGTTAAGGACGTTATTGTTATTATTACAACATTATCTAAACGATCCCCGAGTGATCCTTGGTTACGCGTTGCTATCGGCACTAACAATGGCCAGACGAGGATGTGACGTGTTTAGAATGTAAACACATCATTGATATTGAAACTAATTAATTATCTGGTCTGAACTGATTGACTGTTGTTTGTTTCCACAAATCACGTGCCCTTATGCGTATATAGAAATACATTTTCAAACTACATGATTTGTCAGATAAGCTATTCTAATGAACTTTTTTGTGAATTTTAATTTTAATTCACAAAAAACGAGTTCTATATGAGTCTACGTCTCTATTTCATCTACGAGAAATTCACGAGCACTATTTGCAATGACGATCTCGAAGTGCAATATACATATAGGGGTTTATGGGGGCGAAAAGCGATCTGTCAAGTTGTCATCTTAGGGAAAATTTCGTTTTCAACCCGAGGCACGCTCGGTCTTCCAGGTAGTCCAGGTACTAAATATTGACCGTACATAATATGATATCTAACTTTAGGATCAATAAAATTAAGAGCATCACCATTTTGGGTGCAGACCCACCATACCCCTAGCCCCTGGGGGTAGGGTGGGACTGAACCGTACCACCGTAGAAGTGCTGAATATGAGGTAGGTTTAGGTTATGTTAGATTTTCAGCCGGCCCGAAGAGCCAAAATACTCAGGAATATGAGCTCCGCGGTAGCGGTGCTCCGTCGATTCTGTTAAATTGGATTTTATAACATGTGCACAGCACTACGGTGGTATGGTTATGTATGTCCCATCCTACCCCCAGGGGTATAGCTAGGGGTATGGTGGGTCTGACATGACCATTTTGGATACAGGCTTAATAAGTGAATGGCATAAGTCACGTTAACTAAAATCAAAGTAGGTAGTAACCGATTTAGTCTATTTTCAACATAAAGATAACCGATAAAACGAATTCAGTTGTTTTGTTGAACTAATTGGCGTCATTTGCGTTTAATTAAAGGTTATCAATTGAGGATGATTCAACTTGCGATCCGTTGACAATTTCGTCTTGTTTTGCAGATCTCATGGATTAAAATGACGATGCCGAACAAGCATTACCTGAACATCGACATGTCGAAGTTCCCGGCGAACGTGACGAAGGGAGACCCTCGCCACCACATCTACCAGCCCATAGATAAACCAGCGGGACTGATCTTTGCCCAGCTCCGGCGGAAACCTAAAAGCCATTTGTGACGAAAGCCGTAGCCTAGAAAACGCGTAGCCGCGCCCGTAGCGGCTCTACGGCGTAACTTTATCAATAATGCCTGTCGGCACGCGCGTGTTCTTGCGCAATATGTAGGGGACACCGCGTGCCACGCATCCGCTGGATGACCTCACTCGCACCAACTCTACGGGTGCTCGTCTACGGCCGCGAGCCGTCCCACGTTGGGATATATTTACATTGTGTTAGTTTCGAAATGTTTACAAAACAAAGTCTTTACTGTCTGTTTACAAACAACGTCGTTTTCCGGAATTTTAGTATTTCAAAGCATTTTTACCCGACTGCGACAGAATAAGGGTTCTTCTTGCTCTGCCTAATTTGTCCACTGCAGGACATAGGCGTCCCCCAATGTTTTTCAAATATATAATATGTCTATTACTTCGGCACGCTCTGTAGCCTAATTGTATTAATTTTCCGTAGAAACGAACACAAGTTATTCCTGAAATGTATGGCGAATAAAGTGCGGTGTTGGAATTACTTAGTTGTAAGATTGTTTTAGAATGTTACCTGTATTATTGTTACCTATGTTGTAATCATCGAAATATTATACGATAAGTCAGTAGATTCATCAAGAAGAAGTCGCCATTGAAGATATATTGGATATGACGAGATGTTGGTCGATAAAGAAGATGGCTATCCAAAGGTCACATCTAGTCTTTAGTTGAATTAACAATTTGTTAATTACATCATTAAGTACAAAATAAATGTTTATGAAAGTATTAAATTTACAGTTTTATTCTTTAACCGGTTTTAAATAATGTGATGACGATGAGTAGAAGGAATGCAATGACTCAACCATGTTAATTTGCTACAATTTAATACAAAATTACATTGTCACTTACATTTACTATTTGTCAGCTTTATGTTCTTTCTCTATTGAGATTTACGAATATTTTAAACGTTTATTATACTTTGTAAAGGCAAATGAAGGTGACTAACACGCTTACTAAATCTTAACCTTAAAAAATAAATAATATGGTTTGATAAAATGACTACTAGACACCTACTGATATAAACTGGTTGCTGAACACCGTAGAGCTTCAACTCAAAAATTGTGAAATCGCCCATCCAAAATACCAGGACTTCAAAATACCGGACTAGTCTCTTTACGGGGTCATACACAGGTGTAGGTTGCCGTCTCTCCTGTGGACATACCAGAAGTTAACATTTTTAATTATCTGGTAAAACCTATAGCCGTATAAACGGCGTCAGGTCTACTTTAGTCATATCAGATAAAAACCGAACCTGTATGCACATGCCTTTAACTAAATATTGACCACAGGAAAGACAACTTTTGTTTTTTTCGAGTGTTTAATTTGAATTTAAGTTTTAGGATTCCAGTATATTGAGAATCTGGTATTTTAAAATTCTGGTATTCCGGCAATGCGCGCGTGAAATATCAGGAGACAAATAATATGTTCATAGACGCTTCGTGCCAATGATTTTGTCAGCCAAGTTGTATAGGTCCTCCACGGTCTGGAAATAAAGATAATAGACACAGATTAGATTACTGTCTGAAAGTATGTTTCCAACATTAATACTATGATTCTGTCTCCGGTACGTTTCTACCATGATTCATTCATTCACTCTTTCTTCCAAGGCATATCATAAGATCGAGAGAGTAGAGTAGCGTCGTACAGTGTATTAAGGTTCCATAAGTTGCATCCGACCAGACTGGTTACACCTAGATTAAACGCCGAATTTTTATAGACTAATCTCGGAGTAAGTCTTATTCCAAAGTGTCGTGAAAAGCGACCAAAAACAGCAGGTCGCTACGATAGCGGGGCAGTCGACCCTGACTGCTCCAAGCAGGCCGTCTCTGAACCCGATGGCCCTTTTAAGACCAATTTTACTGTAAGTAGCAACTGTCTAAATGGCATGGTAAACATACAGTACATCGCAAAATATCAAAATAATGTATTATTTATCAAAATAATGGATATTTTCGATCCCCGTTTTTTCTCGGCAGTAGTCTTCTCTAGGAAAGCGCTGAGAGATTTTTGTCGTGTAAAAGTACTGAATAAAAATCTTTTATCTTGTATCCTGGACGTTTTTGAAGTTATCCTATTGCAAGTCCGAAGTTTAGTTTCTCCAATGATTATATATACTTATCTAATACTCCGAAAATAAGTAAATTAAAAAAACTGTACGCATTAACTTTTCAAAATGTTTAATTTACTTCTCCCACCGCCGACGGAGGAAGTGGAGAAGAGAGACGTCATCTAGGAATACATGGAGGAAATTTGGGGAGGCATAAGTATGTTCAATACTGGACAAATAGATGCTCGAGATGATAATGATGATGATATATTATATTTAAATAGGTATGTATTGTATGTATGTAGGAGCGTATGTATGTATAGGTTCAAATCTTGCCACTTTCCCGTATCCGATGAAGTTGAAAATTAGAATACATGTATAAATTGGATTACAACGCATTACTATTATGACTGGAGCTGATCTGATGAAGGAGTCAGAAGGTGGCGAAAGAATCTCCGCTATACTTAAAGTAGACCCACCGTGTTGGGACTCAATTGTTTGGTCTTGATAAGCAGACAATGATTCTGCAAAAAAAGTACAGTTGGCAATAAAAGCTTGTCCCAAAAATGAATTTTTTGACAGAAACTCATTTATTAAGTGTGAATTAGGTCGACCCTAGGCCCTAGTAAAGTTTGAGAAGACACCCAAATATTTTAGCTTATGCATTCCATATATCGATGTATGAAATTTGGAATGAAACATATTTTTCAAAGTGTCTATTGTCGATCGTAAACCATTCGAGCTTACTGACCCAGATTTCATAGGTAGATTTATAAGGCGGGTGCCTCTCACAAGTTTTTCGTCGATTGGTGTTTGACATTCAGGGTTTTTTACCCAACATTAACAGGAGCAACGTTGCAAAATATTAACCTACAGTAAAGAAAAATAAAACATTACTATTTGAAATGACTGAATTTAGTTTACTCTACTCTAAAATATGTTCTGGCAATAGGTATAGATCCTCTATTCAATACTGTAAAACTATAATTTCTTTAGACGTGTTATGGTATTGTTTTTAACTCGGCCGCTAAGTAAATAAGAGCTATCAAAACGTTGACAATCCGATAACACGCCACAGGCAATATGATTTTCATCCTACTATCTCGGAAAGCCCTTTATGTTTGTTTGATATCTATCGAGAAAATTGCTTTTTATCTACATGTGAAAAAAGAGTTTTGACATTTGAAGGCAGCTTATGTGATATTTGACAGCTAACCAAACGTAAAACGTTACAATTGCTGAATTTTTAACATCACAATTAATGAATTGCATCGAGTAAAAAACACTAAATACACTAAGTTCAAAATTAACCTTCATTCTTGTTTTAAAAACGGATAAAATGATCTGACAGTCCAAATAAGCCGATGTGCAAACAAAACGCATCCGAAATAATAAAAAAAATACTTATGTCAAAACTTTTAAGCCGTCAACGTTAAATATTCGCATGTTTTTCTAGTTTGTTTTGTTATTAAAAATGAGTGATTCGAGTGATGAAGACGTATTAACACCTGTGGAATTACGGGAAACCGTGCAAAATGCAGAATTGAGCTTATAGTACCAACCCTTTTCTTAGTTTCCTCGCTGTAGTGAGGTGAAAAGTTTTGTGTTATACACGGGAGAAAAGTTATTTTACGTCTCGTGTCTTGAAACACTTGCTACGCTCTGGATTCTATTTTTGAACCACTCGCTTCGCTCGTGGTCAATCATAGACTCCTTTCGCTAGCTCGTGTTTCAAATGAACACTCGCAGGTAAAATACAACTTTCCCCACTTGTATAACAAATAACTATTTTACCCAGTAGAATAGAGACACAGTACGATTACTTCAGAGTTCAGGACTCGGCATTTCTCGGTCAGTCTCCATAGTGTTTTCGTAGCACACGGGATAGGCGGTACAAACTGTGGTACAAACCCTACTCAGTCTTAGTCAAATATAGGGATTCTTTTTCTCGTTACTAAGATTAAGTTATCAGTTTACGAATAATAATAAATCATTGTCAGTACTAAGTGTCACAAGTGAAAGATGAACTTCAAATTATAAAATAATGATTCCCTGAACAACGGAGAAGACAGAAAAAATATAACGTATGACTAATTTGGCTTCCTAACTATCCGATTATACTCGTAGCCGACTAACTAGTCATTTTTATTCTAATTACCATAACGTAACTAAATCCTCTTTGTTAATGCTGCATTGATCTTAAAGACCTAAAATAAACTAAAATCTCTAGGTACCCAAGGACCCTTCTTACACTAGGTACTAATATATCAATCTGAAAGTCAGTTGCACTGATTTTGATTACGGAAGAACCGTTGAGCCATTGTAAACTTTTTGCACCTACTGCAAAATTAAATAGTTCCGGAGGGAATCTGCAGGAAAAAATTGTACATCTTCACCTACAGCCCCATCTACATTATTAAGATTTGTTTAAATTGCCTGTCCACGGAAGCATAATTGTGTAAATAAAACCTATATGCCTATCATATTATAAATTAAAGCCTGACACGCACTCGGTCGGTATACTATTATTCTACAATTCTACATTGACGGACTCCATCAATTTATTTTAGTTTACTTGCAGTTCGTAAATTAATGCAGTGTATTTGTCCGCGACTTCTGGCTCTGAAACTGTTTTCACCTTTTATCGAGCACAGTCATAATTCCAGAATTGATTGGTTATTATCTTATCGCTAGAGCGTCTCAGACGTTGCCTTGAGACACGGAACCAACCCAAACGAATATTGGTCACAAAAACAGTAAAGTACAGTAGGCTGCAAAAGTGCATGGACAGTTCGGAAAGATAATGCTCTGAGGCAAACTGACGCCATCTATCTGCTCGTAGTAGTTCAACAAGATCTTACTAGATGGCGTTGTTGCAGATAATGATCTAAAAATATGAAAAAAAACAGCGCACACATCAACCAAACATTTATTCTTTATTTCATAGATTTTATATTTTAGTATAATAGATGATTTTTAAGTAGTTTCAAACTATTAGCAGGCCTGTGTCACTCCGCGAGTAGGTATTAAAAACATACCTCCAGGCGCCGGCCACGGCGGAAGGGCCAATCTAGTAGGCTGCCGCAAGCGAAAGACGACACACGTATAACCACGTATAACCACGTCTAACTTATTATGAACCGTAGTACAGTGAATTAAGGCCCATATTTCCTCAAAAAAAATTAGAAGGTATGTAAATGAACACGTGCTCGACTGGAACGCGAGCAAAATTAAATCATATTGTCTATCAGATTGAGTACATATTTCTTTGAAAACCGTTGTGAAGTAAAGCTTCTGTAACGCTAGTTACTAGTTATTATTCTGTGCTATTAGTCAATTTCAAACTAAGAGGTTAAATTTATCAAAAACACTTTTCATCCAAGATGTGGAATCGAACCCGGGACACTCAGGGTTTTTACGTTAGCGGCCTTATGCCATCGGGCCATCGAACCATTTATTGTTGGGTCGAAATTAATTACCAGTTTATTATGATTTGCTTATTTTCGCATGACACAGAAACACGTTAAGTATTAATACTAGGAGGGTAGACTAAAGATTTATAAATACCAGACTGATTATTACAAAGACTTACGCTCGTTCGTTCGTTAGCTGCTCAATCAATTGCCTTTGTTGTGTAGATTTACTTTCGTTGAAATTTCCTTAAAAAATGACTTCTCGTTGCAATATTGACCTAGTCAAAAGATCGCAAATAATTGCTTTGCACAGTGAAGGCAGAAATTTGTCAGAAATCGCTAGAGAAACCGGAGTTAACGTAAGTAGTAATTTTTTTGGTCAACTTTTTATAAAATAATTTCGATTTAGTCTTTATTCATTTTATTTTATATCTTTAATTGTTATTATAAATGTCTGTTTTTTTTTAGAGGAAAACTATTGTTTTATGGGTACGGCGGTTTGAAGAGGAGGGATCTTTGCTACCCCGGCAAAGAACGGGTAGACCACGACTCATAAGCACACCCCAGGTGAGGTGAGGGAGTATGCGGAAGATGGATTTAAACCAACAACCCACTACGCTGGTTTATTCAATACGAGTGCGGATACTATTCGTCGTGTTCTTCACAGTGAGGGTCTGCATCATCGTATCGTAGGCATGCTGTCAAACCCTTGCTAACAGAAAGCCATAAAAGAGCAAGGTTCGCTTTGGAGTATTTAAATTTTGACTGGAGTAATGTCATCTTTACAGATGAAAAGACTTTTAAATCGAGCCAACACGGACGACTAAGCTTGTGGCGCCGAAATAATACTCGGTATAATGACAATCATGTAGTGCCCAACATGGAATCTGGTCGTATAACCGTAAATATGTGGGGATGGATGAGTGCGGCTGACCCAGGAGAACTGGTTAGACTTCCCAGTCGAGCGAACAGTGTTCATTATGTAGAAATGCTGGAGGACACCATGTTGCCCACCGTTCGCAATGTGTATCCAGAGGAGGAGTTACCGGTGATAACGTTTGTGCAAGATAACTGTCCCATACACCGTTCACGAAGTGTGAGGGAGTGGTTTGGTCAGCACAATAATATTAGGGTTATTCCCTGGCCTTCAAGGTCACCGGATTTAAATCCAATCGAAAATTTATGGGATATTATTGTCCAACGTTGGGACCACCAGAATGAGCGAATTCCGAAAGCCTTAGAAGACCACTGTTTAAACATTTGGGATAGTATTCGTGGTTCCAATCTGTGTCAGAATATTATCGGTTCAATGCGTGCTCGAATGCAAACTGTAATCGAACAGAGTGGGAGATATACTCGTTATTAAAGTTTAGTATATAAGTAATTCGAGTGGACGACTGGAGATCGGGTTAACGTAAGTAATTATTACAAAATTGAATATTATTTTCGCTCTTTTTGCGTGTCTATACTATTTTGTGACCATACATAATTGTCTTATTTTAAATATTTACGGTCAAACAAATTACACCATTTATACACGAATTTTAATTTTTTATCTATATATAAATATAACCGCCTGTTTTACAATCGGCAAGTAAAGCATATTAGACACATCAATTTAGCCCTTTCTCTTTCTTGCACTTTAAATAGACAAGGAGAGACAACTTTTAATGGCGGATAAATTTACTTGTCGATTGTTTAACAGGCCCTAAGAGATCAAAACTGTATAACATAGTTAACATAATGCGTTTGACTGTTAAGGTAACCCGATCTCTAGTTTAATTTTTGTTTGTTAATAATTACTTTGTTATTGTGGTGAAACTTCAATCTCTTTCCGATTTCGGAAACGAATACTTAAGTTATTACCTCAATAATATGTTAGGTAGACTAAATTAAAATGTTATTATGAGAAATAAAGTTTTTTCATTTCAAATAACAAAAGTTGTTTCTTTTCTTGAAAATGATAATTATTTAAAAAGATAATACATTAATATATTATGTGAAACAAAATTAATTAAAAAAAGAAACAGGTGGCAAAAGGCAGACCCGATCTCCCGACCTACGGAGAAGACGCGTTTCTAAGCCGGCTGTCAACTAACTCGGCCAACGATACTTTAAATTAACTGGCGAAATTATCGATTGTAATACTGAAACGTCATAAAGTTGTAGCAAACAACAATTGAACTAGCTCAGATAACAACGCCATCTAGGTGGTTTCTTACGAACGTCACCTCACGTGTTCACAGGATTATAGACATTAAGGTGTCCATGCAATTTTGCAGCTGACCGTACATGAACTCCCTCACGATTATCAACATCAATTTACCGCATGGGCATGCGAACATTTCAATGCCACGTGACAAATGCCTTATATTTCGGGACATAATCTTAATAAACACGCCTATTTTATGTTAATAAAAAGTCGAAACATAATTAGTAGGTATTATTATTCCAATTGGCTAACGCCAAAGTCTGTTAATGCCGATTAATAGTGCGTTCCTATATTCAAAACCGTGGATTGAGTTGTGACGTCTCATTAAAATTTGACACATTTTGTACGTAGCCAATGTCAAATCTTAACGACACAACTCTATCCACGGTTTTGAATATAGGAACGAACTATTAATCGGCATCAACAGACTTTTAGTGCGGGCGTCGTCCTCATCGCCTTCCTTACACAAGGAAGGTACCATAATGTTGTTCCTTAAAGACGATTTTTCATTTATAAGTTTGAAAAAGAAACGTCCGTAAAATATCTGAGTGCAACCGCTATTAAGTTAATAATATAAACGTCGTGTTAACCTTTATGCCGCATCCGTAAACACTGCGAGACGCAACTATATGGTAAAGTGAGCACGATGTATTTCTATCTCACTCTAACGTACAGATGCATCCTGCAGTGTTTGTGCCCACCACGCCAAGCATGTGGACGCGGCGTTACTGGGCATTGTATCATAAAGGTGGCACTTTGTTTAGCTGTTTCAACCAACCGGGGCGCCTTAAGTTTGGGTATAAACTAGATTCGGCTAGTTACGTATAATCGCAGAAGATAAGTGCCGACGGCTCGTCTCGTTTCGACAATAACATTATACTTATTTGTGTTTACCTTATTAATGGTCACTTTCAACTTTCAACCCGACACGATCGGGACACGTGGCTGAAATAATTAAAATTGTGTGGACGACATTACCTACTTCCAATTGCAAACGGTCCAGTCATTTTTAAGTAACATACAGTACGATTAATTAGACTTTGACACTCGGTGATTCTCGATATTCATCGGGAGAGATCGGAAGTGCAAATGACACGAGACACATTGCTGCATATTCATGATATCATAGTGTGCACTTAACAGTCTAAAACAGTAATGTAGATCACCTGCCAAAATGTTCTTTTTTTACAGTAGACTTTATGAATACACAGATGTCGCTTGATTTAATTATTACATCGCATTACTAAAACCACAAATATTAAATTAGTAAATGTATATTTCATTCCAAACAAATTGCTTTAATTTTGAAACATAACCCGTCACATATGATATAAGATAAAGATAGATAAGATAAATTTATTGATTAATCAATACAAGAAAATATCCAGTGGACCCCAAACTAGGCTGAGCCTGTATCTTGGGGCCCAGAAATGATATGACATAAAATAAAATGAATTTGATATGCTCTAGCTATGTGAAAACACGAACCTTTACGATTAAAACCGAGATCTCCCGAGTGTCAAAGTGGAAATAATCGTACTGTATATTGATGACTGAAAATGTTCAAGCTATAAAGATATGGATTTAAACTATTTTTATACATCTACTTGAAAGGCGATGCGTGTTTTTTGTAGTTTAAGGGCACCCGATATTTATTTGTTTATTTTGTCCGTCAGTTATCAGAAAGATTTCCTTATTCAGTATCAGTAAATATTAAAAACCCAAGAAACTAACATCACTGGTTTTATCCCGTTACAATAGGTGGCTACAAAGTAAAAGAGACCTCACGGCGGCTAGCCGGCTACGCTATTCTCGTCGTTGTTATTGTATAAATTACACAGCGAAGAATTATCAGATCGGCATAAACACCACCCGCGCTATAAGGTTTATATTACGACAGCCACAATAATTTCCCGGCTCATATCACTAATAAGTAGCCACAGTATGAGACTGATAAGGAGAGTCCACAGAGCGGCTGCCAGAGGTTGCTAGTTAAGCTAGATCCGTTATCCGGTTCAAACCGCATCGACACGAGCTATGATAGATTTCAAATATTTATTATGTCAGCTGATTAGTTCTTAGAACTGCATTCGATTGTAGGAAACGTCGAGACGCGCCGATACTTTCTTTACTACGACTTAGCCACTTAATAAACATGACCTTTAGTAATGCGTACGTGATGAGCAGGGCCCGTAATTTTCATGCCGATGACATCAATTTGACGTCACGCTCCATATAGGGTGATCCCAAATAGTTTTATTGTAAATTATTAATCATTAGGCGACTAAGGGAGTAAAGGCTTGTAGTACTGTTAGGCGATGGGCTTGCTACCTGTCACTAATATACACTGTTAAACATCTTAGCCTAATTGTGCAAATTGTGGTTACAGAGTTATCAACAAGTTTTTGGAGTTGTTGGTAATTCTGTAGCTCTGCCTACCCCACTCTGGGAATGAAGGCGTGAAGGTATGTATGTATACATACATTTTATTAAATGGTGCAAGTGCCACTGAGAAATAAAAATACTGATTTCCTAATTCTATAAGTTGTTAAAATCAGAAAAAATGTGTCCATCAATGATACATTTTCTTTTTATCAAAGAAGTTGGAATAATTAACCAAATGTGTGACAAAACAAACAAAAATACGATTACAAAGCAAAAGGATTTTTATGAATATTGCATTACGTATGAACGCGAAGATGACTTAGATTTTCTTTGCATGGGAATTAATGCAAGAAGGATGGCGTGCTTTACGTTAGAGAGGAATTCTGTTTTCTACGTAATTATTGTAATGCGTTGTTAACAATACCATTTAATAAAATGTATGTATAAAAACAAAAACAATTAGTTTTATATTATTACACGTATCAAGTAGGTATTATATATTAGAGTACTTTTGAAGTCATTTGTACATGATTAAAATGATTGACGACTAATGATTAATAATTTACAATAAAACTATTTGGGATCACCCTATATGGAGCGTGACGTCAAATTGATGTCATCGGCATGAAAATTACGGGCCCTGGTGATGAGTGTGATGTGATGACGCTTTTGTCAATCTTACCACAGATTTAAAAGCTTATGATGATAAATAAATACCACTAAGTAATTCCATATTATTTGTAATTTTAAAAGGGCAAGGTGGCATTTAACACCCATTATACGTAAATGCTCCTTTGGTATGTTTTAAGTAGAATAGGAACACTATCGCGTAAGAAATCAAAATATTGCGAAAAAACACGACTGGGAAACTTTTGGTATAGGAACAATATCGCATAAGAAATAAGTATATTGTGCTAAATGTCGGTTGGGCATATTTGAGAATAGAGATGCATGCGAATGATAAAATATTGTTAGTGGGTAGAAAATCGAGTCGAGATAATAGCGAATGGAACAAAAAATATCGGGAAACAAAAATTTTGGGTAGGTTATATGTACACTCCTAAGTTTTTACGAATTTTGATGAAATTTGGTATGGAGATAGGCTACCTTGTATGCATAACTATTAGATAGATAAAACTCCCCTACATAATGGTGACCCCTGCTTTCAGAGCTGATATCTCTTAAACCACCCTAACCACAACACACACAAACTTCAAAATTCAAATTCAAAATATTTTAAATTGGCCACATGAGGGCGTTTTTACTCACACACACACGTAGCGGTTAAAACTTATAACACCTCTCTTTTCCTCCTCATCCTCGACTACAGCTCCTTGTAGGTGAAACTAATGTGTACTCTGAACTCACGGAAAGAGTCTTGAGCATCTTGATGTCGTTGGTCTCGTACTTGACAAGCGCGAACTGTTCGTCGGTAAAGCGCACGCCCTTCTCGATGTCTATCACCTTCTGCTCGTTCAGCTCTTGTTTGCACTTGTCGAGCAGCTCTTGCGGCGTCAGCTGCACGCTCTCTTCCTCCACCGTCTCCTCCGCGGCCTCCTCGTCTATTGCCTGCGAGAATTTATCAGTTTGACATTAAAGGCTCTTTTCACGTTGCAGCAGAGTGTGATTAAGGTTGTGTCATTTGCCTGGAATGGCCAGTGGCGTGTGAACCGGTGTATCTAGATATAAAAAAAATACTCGGCGTAGTGCTGGGTGGTTTAGGCATATTAACCATGTAGGCAACCAGAGTAAGGCATCGTTTTTGTTGTCTCTTTACCTTATTACGAGAGAGGAGAGAGAGGTGATTGCAACGAAGGGAAGATAAATATTTGTAGCGAAAAAAATGCGGGAGAGAATTTTCAAAACAAAGAACCTGCCTAGTTAGTAATGCGTGTATCCTACAAGATTCAGTCTTTACACCGTGAGATGGTTAGGCCCAAAAGTTGGTGAAAGGTATAATAGTCAGCAAAAACATTCGGGGCATGAGCGGAAGACGCCCGAGTTAAATAAAGAAGGATGACACTGACTGGCCACGCACGTTCTTAACCCGCATCCCAAAGACCATGGAAGGGTCACCTAAACATAACATAAATACATAAATGAAAATAGAATAGTTACACTGTCCGTCCTCTGCGAAGCCCTGAGTTTCCTGTAGTAGTTGTCGGCCCGCTTCTTAGACGCGGCGCGAACCTCCTTGTTGACCATCCGCCAGAACACGAATACCGGGTGGTAGTACAGCTCTGGAGGACACTCCTTCAGCGGCGTCTTGCCCACGAGGATGAGTCGCTTCAGTCGCTCCATCTCTTCAAGCTGATAATTAATGAATCTTTTGTTAAAATATAAAGAGCAAAGACAACCATTTTTGGTCTTAATAGACTGAAGCTGAAACACTTAATACTCGATGTGTTTTAACTGCTGGCTCCATGATCAGACCAGTTATACGATATCATGCGATGTCATCCAAGTCAAAGTCATACACGTTCCAAACACGTCAAAAATATCTACACGCCCTCATGCCACTAACTATAATATGTAGATATTAATGCTTTCGACTCTTCTTACTCGGCACTTCTAACTGTCAAGCCAAGCAGATTAAAAGTTTGTAAAATATGATCTTGAAAATAAAATCATATATCCATACTACCTAATATGAAAAATGAGAAAGTAACTTTGTCTCTCAATTTGTTACGGTTTCACAACTAAACCGCTGGACCCATTATAATGAAATTTGGTATGGACATTAGTTTGAACTCCTACCTACATCTTATCTGCCAGTAGTGATAAACGACTTCCACGAGGACGGAGTCGAGGGCAAAAGCCATATGCATATTCAAGAATTATTGAAACCGTCGTCGGGTAAACAAAAGTGGAAGGGATTTTTTTCGCTCTAACCCCAATGGTCTGTAAGTCTCATTAAGTACATTAGTTTAAATGAAATTGATGATGGGTTTCCGTATTGTCAAGGTTTTGATAGCCTAGCCCACTCTGGGATTACAGGCGTGAAGGTATGTATGTATGTATGTCGATAGCCCTTATTTACTTGATAGTAATCGACGAGTTAATAACAAAACCGTAATACGTCAAAGACAATATGGTTTTGCCGTGTTAAATAGACCACCAGTTGCGGTGCTATATTTTTTCTCGTTTTAACTTAGTGTCTATTAATGTATGTTTAGTTAAACCTCCTATTGCTGGGTTTTATTTAGGACGCCTTATGAAGGAGCTCTATATATTGGGTCAAAAATTGTTGCTGTCTGCTGGCTGCATAAGAAAGATATGTGGAATTTACGGTAATCTATATTAATGGTAGACATTTGTGAACCCGTGTCCAATAAATTGCTGTTGATCCCAAAATAAATAGCAGAGATTTTTATAACGCATCACACAGATACAGCCTGATGAATGAAAAAGATCTTTCATAGAGCAAATAAAATACAGAGTTAATCATAAACATTATAAAACTTTAATGTTAGGTTGAAGACAGTTAGTTATTGATTTTTATACTATGTGTGTATTTATGAATACAGATAGTAGTAGGTAGTAGTTGAAAAAAAACCGTCCAAATGCGAGTCGGACTCGACGTCTATTCTGCAGTTCTGGTGCTGGGTGTTATTGCCTTTTAGATGCCACATCACACGGGGCACTGGAGTCCTAGTGAAAAAAGGGTATAAGTCTACTGAGGATCAAGATTAAGGTCCTGTATACCTACTCCGTTTATGTACTTTGACCTTGTCGTCAAACCAGACCGCCAGTCCTGACCGTCTGCAATAAGTGTTGACCACAGACCCCAGAATAAGCATAATACCGTGGCAAAACTAACTATAAGGGAAAATTGAATTGTTTATATTTTACTGGTAGTTCTCATATCGTTTCACAATCGAGTCGTAGTCTGACACGAGTTCACGGCGGGATCCGGTAATATCCAGTAGTTACAACCTAAGCTGACGTTATCTACGGAGTTACACGACATAAGTTTAGTAATTAACAGGTCGATAGCTCGGTGATCCCCGCATGATAGAGCATGTATTAGATACACGTGTTGGATGGGTGCGTATGCGCATGATTTAGGATAGGTAGGTCGCACGAGGATTGCGATCTTAGTAGAAATACTAGAACGTCATTGTAGACTACCAGACCATTATCAGAGTTGTAACATGTTTATTTTGAATTATTTTCGTTACACTTATGTAATATCTCAACGTGTTCCTAAGCTTTGTGACACTGTCTGTACGATTATAAGAATGTATAAGTCTAAAAAGCAGATAGTTTGATTGCAAATGCACGTGAAAAGCGGCGTTTAAAAATAGACAACATTTAAATTTTAATAATACACATCCATTATACCTACAACACGATCTCATGCCAAAACGTTAGGTTTTCACACTTATACATACGAATGTGTGATTGGCAGGTAATCGTTTCATGTCAGTGTTCTTCTGATGGAATAATGACGCCGGGGAATGCAAAGCTAATCAAGATCAATGTCAGCCCGTCAAATAACAGTACTCGCTCGAAGGTAGTTCTGTGCACAGCAGTTTCCGTCCGTGACTCACCCGTTACGTGATAGTCTAGGTAAGATAATCTAGTTTCTAGTTTATGGAATGAAATACAAACTGAAGACAGACACGGCCGGCACGAACTGCATTTATACAAACGGTCATCGTCGTTGGGCAAAAAGAGCGAAAAGTTATGCATTAGAATTAGAAACTACCTAGCATAAATTTATATTTATCCGGTGTACGAATGTGAACCTTGGATGATTTTAATGATATCATTTCTAGCATCTGTGATGTCTACAGGAGCCGAGCAGTATCTCTTAATGACATCTATCCCGATGAAAGTAAATATACGCTTCTTGATTATTTTATTATTCAGAATCAAGCAAGTAGTCATTGTGGTGTACCTAATATACAAGCGTTTATTAACCATTAATACTTTTAGCTAATTTGATTCCTAATAGGCCACCATGGTCTACAAAGTGACGTAGTCAATCAAATCGTAACAGGTTTCCGGAGTTGCGACAAAGCAAAAATATAATTCACTTAGATGTAATTCATGTCATTCTTTATAGTTCATTTATTTTAGCATGATACAGAACGAAAAAAAGGTATTTTATTGGGCACGTTACACGCAACATAATAGTTATACAAAAATATTGCTCCAAAACGTCTTTTTTGACTGCTATTATTTCACAATAAATATTAAATGAACGTTATTATCCCCGTGTGGTTGCCGGGTTATAATAGTACCACTCCATTTCTTCCCGTGGATGTCGTAAGAGGCGACTAAGGGAATAAAGGCTAGTAGTACTGTTAGGCGATGGGCTTGCAACCTGTCACTAATACGCTGGTAAACATCTTAGCCTAATTGTGCAAAGTGTGGTTACAGAATTATCAAGAAGTTTTAAAAGTTGTTGGTAATTCTTGCTACACCACTAGCCCAATAGCTCTGCCTACCCCACTTTGGGAATGAAGGCGTGAGTTTATGTATGTATGTATGTATTATCTATTGCAGTAGTACTTTAAGTCATATTCGTTAATATTTACATTGCGTTATTTATTTGTGTTGATTAAATTTACTTCAATTAGAAACGTGGTCTATAAAAGACCTAAAGAAGCAGGGGTTACAAACCTGTGTTAACAAAATAACGAAACGTCTAAGCATATAACTCGACTAAATCAAATACTATCCTGTCACCTGTCAAATATAGCAAACCTAGTGAATTTTAAATTGATCATTAAAACGCCACAGTTTGCATTTTTTGACAGATTGAACGTCACAACCCCCTTATGTGATATTGTCCCATGTTATGTTATGTCATTTTCTCCCGAGTTCGAGAGCGTGAGCGTTGATATTGTTCCATAGTTGTTTTTGTTAAGAGTTGTTTGTTGTTAATTTCCTTGTTAAAGTTGGCAGCTGCTCGTTTAGTCTACATCTTTAATTTCTACCCTACTACCGCACTCTTTAGCGGAGAAACGATGACACTTCATCCGGAACAGTCAGTCTTAAATTAGCTAAATCAATTAAGTATAGCACTAAGAAACCAATTTATACATATTCAAATCGTTTTATAGTTATTTTTTTATATAATATCGAGACCCAATGTTTTGAACAACACAAAAACATTAATGACACATGCACAGATACAATATCGCACCTTCAGAACGATAGTGACCTAATTAAATATTTCAGCTTTCAAACTTTAAGCCATAAATTGATTAAGATAGAGCCCTAACTCGAAATTCAAAATTTCTGAATTATGTCACTATTGTTCTGAAGGTGCGATATATTGAGTGCATAGATTCTTATTAATTCTGCCAGCGAGTATTAGAGTTGACGACTACTGGTTCTTTTTCTTTTTTTTTTCTCATCCTAAAATAAATGAACTATAGTCATGTGAGTAGCAAAAATTTACTCTGTAGTAACAAAAATCCTGTAGCAAGTGCGACCATATTACTTACCGGATGAGGATTGAATCTGCCGCGTTTATTGAATTTGAGATACCGCCTATTGACGTATGAGGGCACTATATAAAAGTGTCCTTTTTAGTCCTTAGCTAGGTTTTTTTTTAAATCCCCCTATAAGTATATTAATAAATTGTAAAAGGCACTTACGACTCTGTGGGAGATCCTCTTGTTGAGGTTTTCCTCGTTGACCTCGCGGATGCGGTCCTCCAAGTCGGTCATGTAGGCTTTGTCCGTGAGCTGGACCAGGTTAGAGCCCATGTGCTTCTCCAGCCGCGCGCGCACGTGCGGATGGGAGAAGCTGTACCAAAACACACCTAGTTAGTACAGTCCTATTTATATTTTGCATTAAAAGCCAGGTATAAATGAAGGTAGTGCACAATCATACGAGATCGTATTTGGTCAGAAAAGATCGTATCTGTCTTGCTTCCTCAATTAGCTACGATGGGTACTCACTAAAAAGCATAGATTAATACAAACTTTTCTGGCAATAACGATGTCGTAATTACGGTTATTCACTACATCTGTACTTAGGTAGTAGCGAATTGTAACCGTTCCAAATACAGTAGCGAGTTTCTTGCGAATAACAGAATCGCGAACTACATACACAACACACAACGCTTATGGCTACCACAGACTATCAGTCGGACTGACAGGCCGAGAGGGACGCAGCTATTTGATAGAAACAAAAAGCTTATTATTAAGCTATACGTCTCTCATTCTAACAGATACCTGGGTCCCTCTCGGCCTGTCAGTCCGACTGATAGTCTGTGGTGGCCATTACAATCTTACGTCCAGCAGTTTCAGAGGCCCTACTTTGAAAATCGAATTTCGAAATTACGTTACCTCCATCCCTTTCTCTCGATTTAGTCATTTTAGTCTCGAATGACTAGTGTCCAGGTACATACAGCTCGAGCATGGAAGTAAATCCCGCGCAGAAACAAGAAATAGGTGTCATTGGAGGTGCGGTATGAGGGGAGGGACGCGCAGGCATTGTTTCGCCCCGCACCTCCAATGAGACCTGATGGGTTAAAATATATAAATGTAAGAAACAACCTCGGCCTTGTAACCTCCTTTTGGTTAATGGGTGATCAAAATAAATAAAATTATCCATTCATTATTTTTACTTGTACTTAAAGGTCACAGGTGTTCTTGCAGGTAGGTGATTTTCTTATAACTCGACGGACGTTTTATTAACTGGTGTTTAATTTGTCCCGTCAGAGCGTACAAACAAATTTGTTTAGGGCGGGCGTGTATTCTCAATTCACTACTATGTATGTAATTTTCTGATATTAATGCAGATCAGTAAAGAATGTTTCGACTACTATCCCGAAACTATTATTATAAAAAAAAATGGAGGGGCAATAAAAAATACATTTTTTATTATAACAATATGGGTCTCAAATGAAAGCTAATAAATAGCCCATTATTATAGAGGTGTACATTATAATTTATAACCAATGATCGGATATCCCGGTGCAACACGGGGTGAATGACCTCAAACATTATGCTAATATGGCTATGCCTCGGGGATCCGGGACTTATGTTGTTAAATATTATTCTGATTTTATTACTTCAAATAAGTCTCAATACAATTTAAACGTGTAAAATAAATATTTTGACAAAAGTAATTTAGGTATGTAAAAAAATAAAAAAAGTTAGTTTTTATTATACTCTGTTTAAAATTGATCTGCCAAATAGTCTTTGGGTATGAATATAAATAAAATATATAATACGGTACGCATTATCAGTTCACCACACTACACACAGATATTATATTTTATTAGTTTTGTATGAAATTGAAATAGCATACCATTATTTTCTCAACATTTTTATATGTTTAATCGATTTCTTTACACGTCTAAAATCCTTTTCAAACCAGATCCCGGGATTTTAATCATATCCATATTAAGATTTCTACTCTATATCCCGCAGTGTTGCACCGTGAAATCCGATCACTGTTTATAACACTTGGATGCTACCATTTTGACAGAAAATAAAAAAGTATGTCAATTTTAAGATTAATGTAAACTGAAAAGACAAGCAATGAATTACAAAACATGTTTCTTGAATTAAAAATAATATTTGCACTGTTTGTCCCCACCTGGAACATCTTTACCAATAAGTATTCAAGTTATATAAGTACCTACATTGCTCTTACAATTTTCTATAGGTAGATTATACAGCTTGTTTTCTGCGTTTGAGTTGATAAATCAACTGAAAAGCATTTCAAATATCTTGGTTTTTACAGTTGCGAACTTTGTATAAAACAATAGATGCGGTAAGTACCTAGCACCTAGGCACATGGATGGCAGCGATCGAAGGACTTCTAGGATGGAAAGATTCGTGACCTTAAGGTAAGTAAATAGTGTTTTTTGATCTACGATGTCACCCCACTACTTAATTTTACCTAGGTACGTACCTATGCAAATGAAAATTTGTGTGGTAACGTGAACCGTGGTGAATTGACGACACTATGACGATGGAGAAGTTTAGATTGCTCTGAAAACATTAAGCTATGCATCCCACGACTGAAAGCGAATGATTCTCCAACACTTAAAACAAGGATTTAGAATAATAAAAACAAGAAAACGGTCACTTATTGTGCTAAAAGAGAATAACGAACTCGATCAAATCAAAAAGTGCTTTTAATTTTTTTTGTGCTAAACACTTACCACCCTGAGCAGTTGCCTCTCTTTTCGCGGTTCGTTTTGAATAATGCGGATTGTTGTTGGCCGGAGCTCCCGGCTGCGGTCTGCCGTCACCGCACCGTTTTAGTAGTTTTGACGCGAAAGCCAGTGTCATAGTTGAGACCTTCCCCTGAGCCTGGCACGGTACGGCACGGCCCCCCACATACACATACAACTACACCATATTTTCGTATAAAGACGTATTCATATTAGTTCGTTAAGTGGATGATACGTTTAAAACATTTTTTGGATGTTTTTTTAAACGTGTCGTTCCCTAATAGCAGTTAATCCCACTCAAATGCTTATATAGATATTGGACCCGATTCTACAGTGGCCTCTAAACATCCTAATTTCATTTAGGTGTCGCTAAAACACTTCGCATACTATGAGCAGCTGTCATAATCAAATGACAGCGCCATGACAGCGCTAATTTGAATCTTACGCTTCTTATTTTAGGCGGTCTTATACATTGTCAGCTTGACATTCTGGAATAGCACTGGTTACATCTGCCGTCTAAAAATTTGAAAATTTCGTTTTTAGTCTACATATTTCAGCGATGTTCACGTAGAATCGGGTCCATTGGCGACGGAACGTTAGGGAGTTAGTTGTGATATAAACAAACCAACCAACGAATTTGAAACATGCTTTCGTTTTACCATCGCCTCTTCTTCTTTCTTCACCGCAAAAGCATCTAGCTGTTGACGAGTTACCGTATTTTTTAAACTCGGCCGCCATTTCTGTCACGTAAATTGTATCGAGAACAAGTCAAAAGCAATATTGTTTTACCGTGTTGAAAAGAAGTCCATAATCATCGCAATTGATATAATAAAAGAGTTTCAAGTCAGCTATAACAACTTAACTGATAATTTTTTAACAGGAAATTGGCTGTTTTATTACATGAATCTCGTTAAGTGATGTTATTAAAACATGAATGACGTGTGATAAAATCGCTGATAGCTTGAAAATTATTGCAACAAACAATTATATCAATCATATAATATGCGTCCCATAATGAATGTTTATAATTTTGTATTAAAATATTTCGGTTTGCTACAGATAAAAATCCAATTAATCGCCTATAAATTTATCAGGCCACGTAGGCATCTATACATTGAGCAAATAAGTATTACGTAGTCATTCAAGTATCCGTCAAAACAATAAAATAACAGAAAGCTTTTCCAAAATAACAGTTACAATACATTTAATATTCCCATAAACTATCCAAGTGAGATTACTAGGGATTACGTAATCAAAAGTAGTACTTAAATAAAAGTACTTACAGAGCTCTTCTAAAAGATGATGATATTACGGTGAAATTTACAAGTTAAAAGCCTTTCCCGACTGAGCTGTATCGTCAAAAATGAGGATAAAGCCATACCACACATATATTTAATAACACCTACCACACCTAAAAATAGTTTTAAATTATTGGACTGTGTATTCATTCGCATAAACATATAAATTAAAAACCAAATGCAGGTTACTTAACAGTAAAGTTTCATGAGGTTTCGTCTACAAGCGTCTCAACCTCACGTGACCATTCAAACTTTATAGGATACGATTTGCCATAACGTGTAATGGTTTATGTGTTTTAGATATAGCCGGCGACCCGAGTTAGGGCCCAATTTATTATGTAGCTATTGAGTTAAACTATATTGGAACGGGCTCCAGTGAGACGCGGCGTTATGTAATTCAGACCTTGCCGGGCGTAACATACAGGGCGGGCGCTACCACTGAATACTTATTCTGTTTATGCTTTAAAATAAATGTTAACCTCTCTGAAAATAATAATTTCCTACTCCACACACGATCGCGATCAAATACTTGAGAAACAGTAAAAGACAAAACATTCACGTTTACTGATTGAACGTTACTAATTTATTTATCCGCCGCGACGTCTGTATGTTCGTGATCGTCTGTATGTTCGTGAATGAATTCAGATGCGGTTTTCACCATTAGTTAGATATTTTTTCACGGTATTATATTTTTATATAAAATAAAATCTGGTAAAAAGGGAATAAAGGCTTGTAGTACTGTTAGGCGATGGGCTTGCAACCTGTCACTAATACGCTGGTAAACATCTTAGCCTAATTGTGCAAAGTGTGGTTATAGAATTATCAACAAGTTTTAAAAGTTGTTGGTAATTCTTTAGCTCTGCCTACCCCACTTTGGGAATGAAGGCGTGAGTTTATGTATGTATGTAAAATCTGGTAGTACTGTTAGGCGATGGGCTTGCACCCTGTCATTAATACACTGGTAAACATCTTAGCCTAATTGTGCAAAATGTGGTTACAGAAATATCAACAAGTCCTTAGCGTTCTGTAGCTCTGCCTACCCCACTCTGGGAATAAAGGCGTGAGTTAATGTATGTATAACCGGTTTACGTACGGGTGTTACAGAAAACTCACATAAACACATTGTGTGCTATACACATTTCTTTGTTTTTATATTCTATCCTTATACTTTTTAGTTTTATCGATAAAAATGTTCGATTTTTGTTGTGTTGCAGAGTGCTTTTGGCAAATAACTAACTGTTGTGAGTTTGAGTTTGAATTAACTGCCAAGACGGTAAAATTTGGCCGCAAGCTTTAACTGTTTTTGCACCGGTAACGATTACCGTTTCAAACATTACGCTCACATACGGTATGGTGCAAAGCAGTGAAAATTCATGTTTATTCAGATTTGCATATTGTTTCGTTTCAGAGCTCGGCGTGTTTGGGTGTATTCGATTTTATACTTTCAAATTATTCTAAGAATGACAGCATAGGACATGATATCAGCTGTCTTCTTAAAGACCTTTTACCAGAGATTAGGTATGCGTGCGATTTTTACGCCAGTATGCTAGCGCAACAATACTCAACATCAAACGTGCTTTAACCCTTAATTTGGCAGTGTACATCACAGTGACCATACTATAATGTTCACTTTTAATGTTTGAAATGTTTTTTTATTTTTTTGCTGATTCAAAATCAAAAAGGGTTTGAATTCCCGACTTTTTTTATTTTTGCCAAATTAAGGGTTAACGTCCTAAAGTAATCTAAGTAAAAAAATACAAGAAAGATATTGAAAAGTTTTATTTTTAAGACAAGCTTTTCCTGCCATCTGTCCTTTTTTTATACTGCTTATGGGTACCAAACGAAACGAATCCCAATTTTGTGGGATGTACGCTAATTACAGCGCCACATTCCGAATCCATCATCAGATCAGCTCCCAGATACCATAACATTGCATTGCTACTGGTAATACTTTTAGTGGTAGTGTGTGTGCGTGCGTGCGTGTGTGCTGATTTATTGTTGTACAGGTAACGCTAGTTGAAGTGCCGAAGAAACACAGTCCAAAATACTAAATATCCGGAAAGTAATCAATAAATCTTACGCATGCATAGTCCATTAGCAATTGCTAAAGCTACTTTCAATGAGTCAACGTTACAGAATTAGCTTTTGCTGCTAATGAAATTTAGAATGAAATCCTAAAATCACGGATGGCGAAATCAACAGCTAGTAGTATTTACTACTACTGGGATTGGTTTATATATCCAATAACGGAACTTGTTCCGGGATTACATAGAAACACATTGCAATGGATTGCATGCCCTATTCCAGAATAGGGCACCGTTGCTAAGGTATTCGCGTGCACACTCCGCGATACCTGTTGTCTCGACTGTGCCTTAACGAGCCCGGGTCACGCCAGCGGGGTGATATTTAGCCATTCCATAAACATTTGCATTAATTAATATCGCCACTTCTCAATCTCACATTAGACGGAGGTAAAAACGCGGGTAAAGAAATGCGTTATGGATGAAGATGACAAGGTTTGGACGACTTGAACTAGTATAGGGTGAACGGTCCTGCTGCCGTGACAACACACAAGGCGGCTAACTGTAATGTAGTAATCGAAGCAAACTATACTCTATTTGTAACCGAATTAAATAGAAAATCCTTAGACTATTACTGTGCAGTTAGCCGCCTTTTTTGGTATGACGGCAGCGGTTGGCTGGTATTTGACTATTGGTACCAATTTAATAAAAATGATTATTCTAGATTGACAGTAACTGATATTTTCCATGACAATAATTGGATATGTAACCTTATTTAAATGCATATTTAATAAAATTGTTTAAAAAAATTAGTTTCAATTGTCCGAGGTTTAGAGCATGGTTTTAGGGTTGTTTACGTCGAGTTTCCCCTGGCCCTCTCCTACCTAATGTATGTATGTATACGGTAAATTAAAGTCATGTGAAATAATTTCATGCTTAGTTCTTGGTCGCTGCTTGTCGCATGTCGTTGGTTCGATTCGCGACAGAGTTCGAATTTTGTTTGACACCTATTAACTCTTGCGAACGCACCAAAAGCACTTAAAAATATTAATAAAATAATAAAATACAATTTATTAATTTACGATAGATATAAAGAGCGACAAAAATATATTATGTGCCATTTATACTTTGTTTAAAGAAAGCAATAAACCTTCTCACATTAAGATTTTTTTTTTTTTTTTTTTAAGGTTTTTATAAATTTTAATAATTATACTTAGTATATCAAATAGCTACTCAAATGTTTATTGATAAAAAAAAAAAAAAACTAAAATACTACAAAACGTCTTAAAATTCTAACTATAAATAAAATAACCCTTGCAGTTCACCCGCTTGTGGCATGGTCCCTAAAATGCTGGCCGCGTTCCCCCTTTGCACAGCCAGACTGAGCCGCTGGGCAAAGAACGAGCCGGCTCTGGGATCACCCGCCGCCAAAATAAGTCTTTCCGACACCTCTTTAACAAACTTCTTGGTGTCGGAAGACCACGGACCCAAAGTTTCCATTGCAAGTGCCGCAAAAAAGTAATTATCTTTTAGAAAAGCGTATTTGCGGCATTTGATGGTCTGGGCATGGTCAGCGGCGGACCCTGGCTGACGAGCGAATCCCTCGACGTGAGACGGAGCTAACGTGTCCACGCATGTTACGTCCCACGCCAAGGCGCGGCCCAATCACCATGGCACCAAAGTGCAACCGTCAGGTCTTTTGCCATCTGAGGCAGAAAGACCTGAGGGCTCCAGGGTTGCCGGAATATTGGCTGTCCCGAGGGAACGTTTGATGATGTCGTTTAAGGAACTGTGCCTAAAAAAGCGGCCAGCGCTTAGGTGGCAAAAGAGACCATGCCGCCCCAGTGAGTTTACTTGCTGACCACAAAGCCTACAGGGGTGTGGTTCACAGATAGGTAAACCCAGGCGTAGACAAACCATCACCCGAAGAGTAGAGGGATCCAGAAGGGATCCCAAATTCCGAGAAGGGAGAGCGTGCAACCAATGTCCAGATTCCCGCTCAGTCACGGCTATCAGTCTAGCTCGTTCGGAAGAGACGGTGATGTTTGCTAGAAGATTTTTGTATAAAGATTTTACTGTAATTGAGTCCCAGGCGGATTGAAAAGTTTTATCATGAGGGGCACTCTCATCTGGGTTAAGTGAGATCCATTTAGTTTCAGCGTCTGCCAAAGACGAAACCTCTACATCAGTGGTGTGTGGTATTTTAAGTATACCACTGATGAGGGTGAGCGTGCTGTTGACAGACGACAGAAACGCGGGGAGTGCCAGGCTGCTAGTAGATCTTATGCCTAGGCCACCGAATTTTATTGGAAGAAGTGCTTGGGTCCAACTTGGAGAAGTAAAAGTTATGTTAAGAATTTTTCTAATAGTCATTTTCAAAATGTTGTCGATGTTATCAGTTAAATATTGGAATTTCCAAACCGGTGCACAACGAAGAAGGTATATGAATTTTGGGGAAAATAAACAACGCCGCAAAATATAAATAGCAACGTGCGGATTTATTTCAAAAAGTAAATCGGAATTGTTCTGAAAATTATCAATTTTTGAATTTATAATTGCTGGGATGGCATCGTCATAAATAGGAGCACCGATAAGTGTTAGTGAAGATGGGGATAGGATAGAAATGTTAGGAAGGAGACGGTTTACTTTGTGTAAAAGGTCACTTTGGGCTAGGGCTGAAAGATTTTCTGAAATGAGAATTTCGCACTTATTATGGTTTAATGACAGACCTATATCAGAAAAACGATTGATGATGAGTTGCAGATCGGAAAGGACTGAGGGGGTATTACCTCCAATTGTGCCATCATCCAGGTACCAAATATTAAGATCTGAAGAAAGCTGCTTGATAATGGGATTGATGGCTAGGCTAAAGATGACGGAATAATAATTGAATGAATTGAAACCGTTTCACAGCAGATTGGTGAATGCTCTGTTTACACCCGTCCCAAATTACGCGTGACGACACATTTACGCTACGATCGTGTGACGCGGCCCGTCGTGGAATGTAAACGTGCCCCAAATACGAGGAGATGAGGATGGACACAAACACACTTTCCCTATATTTCTTAATAGCTTTAGTAACTGCAGCGATAAGAAACTATTTATCCTTGTTTGTGAACGTATTAATCCGTTGGGTTAATTTCAATGAAAGACACGCAAATACAATATTCGTTTTAAACCACTAAAGAAGATTGTTGAATTGTTTGCGGTAATTTCGAGAACTAATAATTAATAACTAATAACTATTTATAACTAATTCCGTAGCTCTGCCTACCCCACTTTGGGAATGAAGGCGTGAGTTTATGTATGTATGTAATTTCGAGAACTGGGAGTTTCCTCAAACTATAAATACCCGTTACTGTTCTCAGGCCCAAGAAAACAAAAATTGGACAAAAAACACAAATTCGAATTTATGAATCATGAATCATGACACAACCCTGTCGCCGACAATAAAGAAAAGCCGGCATGTCCGAGTATGTGCTCAGCTTAAAATTAAAAATGCTCGCCAAAATTAATCGGAATAAGTGGCGGTGAATCATGCGCAATAAATAACCAAGAGGTTTGTGCACTTTTTATAGGCTGTTGGGATATCTTGAAAATATTGAAGAATTCGTTAAAGCGGATGGGTGCGGAGCTGTTTGTTTATTTACAGACAGCTTCACAACAATTTGAAAGACCTATTGAGTTGAATGGCGTGATTTAGTCACGTATTTACTGCGTGGTTATAATACAGTTAAAGACATTTAAATTAACTTTTGTGTATATTTATTTTTAACCAAAATCAATTTACTAGTAGATCTTCATATCGTGATCCAAGTTCCTATTCTTGTTTTTCCCAATATTTTGCCACTACTACTCCGCGGGGTGTAGCTCTGTAGAGGGCACTGCATCGTTTGATGTGACCCGCAGGTACATTCGGACCTCGAGTTTGCTGGAAGAATACCCCATTTGAGGAGATTGTCCTTGGACCGACTAACTCCGGCTCGTAGATGGTTGAGGGCCCGCCAGGTGGCCCACATTTCTGTTGCTCCTTGTAGATGATACCAAAAAAAATACAAGAATGTTTCCATATTTTTCAATGATTATTTGGACCCAGTGTGCTAGGGGGCAATACGCCTAACTAATTGCTTGTGTTTATGCCTTATTTAAATACCTACCGACTGACAATCATGTTTTTCGTTCAATAAATTTTTACTAATAGATTAAAATAGAATAGAATAGAATAGAAATACTTTATTGCATATCACATTACAGTTTACAAGTGGAGGGTATGTAAATAATCAGGTATACATGTGACGCCCTGCAAGGGCATAGCAACATAAGAGGGCTAAAACTAGGTATTTAATACTACAGTTGCTTACAATTATACAAATATAAATGTTATTTTTTCCTGTCTTAAGTAACTAAATTGTAAACATAAACATTAACTACTAGAAAGTAAGTTGTATTTCCAGACAACTTGCGTGTCGTGTCGGGGTATTTAATTTAATAACTATGTCAGTCATATCCATATAATAATTTCGTTTATAACCCTAGACGCCTAAGTTTACTATAAAGTTTTATAAATGAACAGAAACACCTCTATGTTGTTAGACTAATATTATGAATTTATTAGCACTAAGACGAGCGATGGTTATAAATGACACATCTTACGATTACATACTGTCACTACCTGTTACGACAGAATATGATAAATTATGTAATCGTTAGATGATAATATTGTACTAACATAAAGCGTCAACTTCTATTGTTTCTGACGTTTGCATGAGCGGGTGCCATTTAATATTGCGAAGCATTTCCTTTCAATTCGACCCTATCACCTCGTAAATGGCGGCAATGGTGCTCAGTCATGAGTCATGAATCATGAAATGGCATGCGATGACAGCAGGAGGGCAGGATTCCGTGACTTATGTTGAATTGAAAGACAGAAAGGTTGAAGACCTTGTGTGGGTAACTACTTGATTGGTTAGATATTGAACTGAATGTGCTAATTTGTGTATCGTGGTGGAATCGGTCCCAAGCCGGGCAATTACCTTACCTATGGTTCATTATCGCGGTAATAAAGGCACATTTTGCCAAATACGTAGGTAGTCACATATTATTTCATTTGTGCCTACAGTTGATACTGGATTTTCAAGCGTGTTTTCTAAACTATCATATTCAGAAATATCAAATTTTATGAAGTTATATTATCATTTGCGATACAGGTGTCAAATCATGCCTATAAAGAGGTACCAGCAGAGCTACCAACTTATGTAAATAAATACCAAAGTAAGGCAAGTGTTTTTTTTAAATATAGGTATATTTGGAAGTACCTAACCCAATTGTTACTACCTTCATGGTCTGGGTAGGAATGTTTCTTTAGAAGCGGTTTTAGTATTAGAATATTTAGAATGTCGTTAATTTGTGGCTAACACGGATGAACAAACTACTCGAAATGGAAAAGTTGTAATTGTAACTATAGTTTAGCTAATTACTCTAATTAGTAACTTGGTGCCTATATACGACCTTTTTTGGTGTAACGTTTCTTAATACTTGTGGAAGTTGCCCCAATCGAAAAACGAAGGGTGATATTTTTAGGAGTGCCCTAAATAAATTGGCATAAAATATTGAATGCTTACAAAATATTACAAATGCATGAAACCTTCCCATTTCGTTACTTATAAATAACTCCTAAATTAAAAATAAGCGTCACGCCGCCGTGGTTTGAGCGCCATGGCAGGGATTGGAAACTGAGTTATCTTTCAGTGTTTGGGCATCGTGCTACGATAGATATGTCGATATTGAATATAGTCATATTATATAAAACGAACGCCGTGTATAAATAAAGGATCATTTTTGATTCTTGGCATAATTACTTATGCTAGATATTTTAATATAATGTACGCAGTTGACATTTTTACATTAATTAAGCCTCATATTGAGGGCCATGACGTAGGGCAGTGAGTGCTCGTTGTTGTTTGCAGTTGTCAGAGGGCATAAGCCTCTTACATAAATCCATTATGCCCGATACGGTGTAACCAGATCAAACATCCCGTGGATATTACGACATGGCATTACGGCCCACTTTGTACTAAAGAAAAAGAAAGACTACTTGTTATGCAGTTTGTTAATATTTTAAAGGTCTATATTGCTTAAATATGGTGCAAAAGACTGGTCTTTATATCCGAAATTTCAAATTTAATCGATATTTTAAAATCTAGATTAAACACCGTTCGTCACTAGTCACGTCATAATAACCGCTGTCAGCCGCACCAAGCTATAATGCAATAACTATAGGCCGCAAGGCAATTACTCTACTCGTACAGTACCTTGTATTAGTACCTTGTCTATTTGATGTCATACTGAAACTGCCATTTATGAATTGTCACAACGATTAAAGTGACAGGGTACTAAAGTGTATGGATAAGGACCAAAAAGTTGGACCATGGTTAAGCGCAGTTAACCATACCACAACGAAGTCGAAAAAAGTTCCGTTGTACGACGAAAAGTATCCCTGCAATTTTATGGCTAATTTTCGTGTCACAACGGAAATGTTTCATAGAAAATTTAATTGAGTGGTTGGCGTGGCCAGCTTTTTGGTCCTTACCTACCCATACATATTTATGAACTCGACTGTACACACACAATAAACAAATTTAGCACTTTATAACCCATCCATTAATTACTTCTCCACATTGAGAATTCACCTGAAAAGTGAATCATCCAAGCTCTTAAACCTGATTTATGTAGCGCGAAAAGCTTTAAAACTGTTATGTATCCGTTTCCTTTGCCACTATTTAGTCTATAGACGTCTTTCAGGGTTATGGCTTTAGACGCTGGCCATGTAGAATTATCTAAACACCTATGTAGGTAATAAAATAAAAGCCGTAATGCGAATGTGTGTGTATTTTACGTGAGTAGCGGATAGCGATCGACGTTCATCGAACAAGTAATAAAATGTTTATGATATATTTTTTGTGAGTGAGTTTTCCTCAAATTCTTTGCGGGAAGTGCGATAAAAATAACATTGTTGTTATTCAACGAAATTTTATTTCCAGTTGAGCAAGAGTTCTTTAAAAAAACATGAGACGTAATATTTGTTTTGACACATGTATACATAATTATTATCTTGTGACTCGTTAAGGATCAGTACTACATGAGGATAAATTTTAGGGATTCGTAGCCAGAAGGCAATAACGAAACTCTTATAATTTAATGTCCGCCTGTCTCCCTGTCCATATGTCACAGTTGTTAACTATGAGACGATTTAAAAGAAGATTAAAAAAATATTTATCGTTCGCGAATTGCAAACTAGAACTTAAATTCAAAAAGTTAGGAACTTGAAGAACTCTTCAACATCAGCCGATTGAAGACTTAATTATGACTTGCAACGGTAAAAAAATCATGTTACCTGAGCATCTTGGAACCATCGTCTGAGTTCGATATAACTTCCAGAGACGCATTTAACAAATATTTATTCTAAACGAATTTACGATGGTGCGAATGACGCAGATTGGGTACCTACTACCATATGCCATTACATTACGCATTTCCGATGTAATGTATTATATTATATCGAGGCACTTTAAACGCGCAACCGAACAAATGGTGTATCATGTAAACAAATGAATTGTAGAAATTACGTGGTAATTTACAACACCCGATAACATACATACATAAACTCACGCCTTCATTCCCAGAGTGGGGTAGGCAGAGCTAAAGAATTACCAACAAGTCTTAAAACTTCTTGATAATTCTGTAACCACATTTTGCACAAGTAGGCTAAGATGTTTCCAAGTGTTAGTGACAGGTGGCAAGCCCATCGCCTAACAGTACTACAAGCCTTTATTCCCTTAGTCGCCTCTTACGACATCCACGGGAAGACATGGAGTGGCACTATTCTAACCCGGCAACCACACCCGATAAAGTTAGTGATAATTTGATTGGACGTCATCGAGATACAGTAGCTTGATAACAGATAGATTTCATTAATGTAACCAACATAAGGGATGGCTACAGCTCACGAAGGATATCCTGCCGTCAATGGGTCAGACAGACGGCATAAATGGGTGAATCAACTTTTAAGGTACTCCTTTTCTTTTGCGGTATCAAAACTTTCCTGGTGACTTATCATTAATAATAATGTATGAATATTAATATCAGACCACCAAATTTACAGACCTTACACGTTAAACACCTCAAATATTATTTAATCTTCGAAAAAACTACCGGACTCAGGAGAAAATGCACATTTTCCATACAAAACCTAGGGACAACATCGTCCGCTGCGTTACCAACTATATTATTATTTCAAACTGTACTATTTTTAAATCAAATCATTTCAAATGCTAGCCTAATTGTCTGATTAAATAAGCGTGTAAGCTACGTCGTTGGCAAATATATAGTTTTTCTAAAAACATATAATTTGTGAAACATGTCGAAAAATGGGGAGTACCTTAAAAAAGTTGATTCACCCAAATACCTTTTAAAGTATGAAATGGAACAAGACCGTCGCCTCGCGCCCTGCATGCAGAAAACTGGGAGGAGATCGCTCAAGTTGGGGCACCGGCGGCGCTAACACATATCGGAGGCCGAAACCCACTGAGGAGTTCACAATTAATGCAAGCACAAGACAGTAACTAGTAAATAACAATCGGTCAAGTGCGAGTCGGTCCTATAACACCCAACACACACTTGGCCGGTTTGTAATAATTGCTGTTTTTATTCAGGGATTTTATTATTGACGATAGAACAAAAACAGAAAAACGTTAAAAAAGCTTCCTTCTTGGGATCCCTTTTATTATTTTATCTTTTTTCTTCTTTAGGTATTATTTGTAAAAACATCATTACGGTCTGTTCATATCTATAACGGATCAAAATTTACAGCTCTTTTAAGTTAGGAAAGATGGACGGACTCACAACGAAAGCTTAGTAATAGGCTTTAGCGCCCGTACTCAGGTACGGAACTCTAAAAACGAAGACAAAAATAAAAAAGTGAAACTTTACGGTGGTAGACAGAAACGCTGAGGCGTTGTTGGTTTCCCGCAAGGGGCCGGCCACGATCAGTGAACCGCACTACCCCAACTTACAAAGAAAGTTCGACCTCTAATGGTCTGACAGGTTACATACCCTCTACTGTGGAATTTAGGGCGGGCCCCAAAATGATATCATCAAGAAAATTAGTAATGTTGCAATAATCGAATTTAAAAGTACGTCCATTTATAATCGGATCCATTATAAACTTCGAATGAATAATACTCGCCCGGAAACCGTTAAACAGGAAATCTACCTATTAAGCGTTTTAAGGGGTCCGTACCAAATACTGACAAAAAATCATAAATCATAAGATGATTTTGTTGCCCGTGTGTTCGTTGTCTGCCACCATTTTTTTTTCGGGATAGAGGAGATTCGAGTATAAGGCTGAAATATGGAATAGATGTAGTAGTGGTCCAAACAAAGCCCTATCAGCCGAAAAAAACGACCAAACGAAAAAAAACCTCTTAACCTATCACGTGACAGCTCTCAACTTAAGTAATACATTTACTGAGAAACTTTCTACTTATTACAGGATAAATAAGAGTTGCTTACAAAGCACCACACTACTCCACACTTACCTATATACTTTTTAGAAAACAGATAAAAACTGTCAAAGGGCATCCTTTGTATTGCGGTTGGTAAAATAGTCCCACAACTAAAAGGAAAAAGTACAGCAATGGAAGTTAAAACTTCTGTTATACCTTAAAGAGCGGTTGGTGTTCCGTAAATTGCCATCAAAGTTAAAATAACAAACAGAATCTTTAGTAGGTACGTACGTAAGACTCACTTTTGAAAGTTGTACGGTCTCACTTACGCGTACGATGAAATGAGACGTCGCTATAGCCAAACTTTTTAAAGCGCGTGTAAAGCACCTGTGAGCAGAGACGGCCCGGGGCGGGAGGTCAAGCACGCACTCGGCATCGCCAGCGGACCTCCTGCGGCCCCTACCGGCCAGGAGCTCGATGGTGGTCCAGAAGGAACCCTCGCTCGGAGGCGAGGAGGACGACGCCGTCCGCTTCATGCTGGCTGATCGCTGGTCGCTGGTCGCTCCGCACTAGTGCATGCTGCTGCTCCCGCGGCCGAAGGTGCAATGACTGCCACCGGCATTGTCGCCGCCACCCACCCCCCCTTAACACCCCACGTGTTCCACACGCGAACATTAATAACGCCCCGACACCTTTCACGGGTAATTTGCCGCGCATTCACTGAAGCCTGTCGATGGTATCGACACTTAAATATTGAATGGATGGGCTTAGTTCTTTTTAATTGTTGTTGATTAGTTTTTCAAATAAATTATTTATGAGCTACGATACGCTACTACGCCAGAACCAAATAATATACATTCGATTTTTGGTTTAGGTACTTAAGTGTTAAACGAGTGTTTGCTAATCCAGTCTAAACTTGCTGCACTTTTCTTAAGTATGCTGTATTGTATGGCGGAAGGCAAGGTCTGAACCGCCTCCTGGAGGGGGTGACCTGGATGGCGCCAACGTCGCCGGTCGCGACCGGGTCAGCCGGATGCCATCAACCGACCTTCGTAGTTTGCCAAATGTAATTACAGCGTTTATGCCTTACGGTGTCACTTGTGGCTCAGTTTATTTTCTGTACAACATAAGAGTATGTATGATCCAACCACCTTCATAAAATTGAGGGATTGCCCTTGAGTAGTATTCATTTGAGGACCAAAAGAACTTTTGTCAGAAATTTCTTCACGCTGGGTTTTCTAATATAATAATTTTCATAATATACAGGATAAGACTCTGTATAATGTTCTTAAAGTGTCATACACAGATAAAGGTTAGCGCGTTTCCTGTAGACATACCCGAAATTAACGTTTCTAAGGCCTTATTTTCTGGCTGAACCCATACCCGCATAAAAGGGGTGTCATTCGCGATCCATAATATCGTTTGTCCTAAAGTCATATCCCATAGCCCGTTTGCCCGAAGTAATATTTGGCACAATGGAGAATAGAAAATCTCCTAAAATGGCCCTCATCGACTTGCTGACAGGTACTCTTCTCCTCCAAAAACCACCACTCAAACCCCCTCCTCACAACCCTCTCAGTAGGTCGGTAAGGTTAGGTTAATTTAATGAATAGTGATAAAACACATTTTATAACGTAGGTATTTTAATATATTTTATGACTTATGTATGACTAACATGATAGGGCTAGTAAATATTATGCTGTTCGTATATTCGTACATACAATACTAGTATATGTATATATCAGCGTTAGGGCAAACAGTATTCGACTAAACAATGTTAGGATAATCGCATTAGGGCTAATTAATGTACGTTAGGTTAGGTAGACAAACAATCATTATAATTTATTACTAACGATATTAGGTAATTCAAATATAGGGAAAAAAACATAATGGATCCCAATATAGACCCGCATAAACGGCGTCGGGTCTACTTCAGTCCTATCAGACAAAAATATAACTTACTAGCGGCCCGCCAGCGGCTTCGCCCCGCTGCAAATTTCTGACTTTCAATTCATTTGTTACAAAAAATGTGATAAATGAAGAACCGTTCGACTGATTTTGTGGAAACTTCACATAAACCATCTACTAAATAGTCCGAACAAAGACTAAACATTTGGTTTGGATAGGTGAGCCCGTTCTTGAGTTATAAAATTACAACGAAAAATGGCATTGATTTTTATATATATAGATATGCACACAAACCTTTGAGACGATTTGTGTGCGTTGTTATGTGCGTGAGTTATGTGCGATTCGCGCTGGCCTAGTTGGTAGTGACCCTGCCTACGAAGCTAGCGGTCCTGGGTTTAAATCCCGGTAAGGGCAGATATTTGTGTGATGAGCGCGAATATTTGTTCCAGAGTCATGGATGTTTATGTATTTAAGGTATTCTGGTTTGGGGAAAAGCTGCTGACATACAGACTATATTCGAGTTGCAAAAAGAGCCATTCGTTCTATATATAATCTAAACTCCCGTGATTCCTTAAGAGTACTATTTAAAGAAATTAATATTTTGACAGTAGCATCACAATTTATTTATGAGAATATTATTTATGTCATTAAAAATCAAGACTCTTTTGTTAAGAATTGTGATGTACATAATTTGAATACAAGAAATAAAAATAAAATTGCTATTAAAAAATTTCGTGTCCGTAAGGTTTATAAATCATTTGTAGGTCAATGCATCCTTTTCTTTAATAAATTACGTAACGTTGTTTTAAAGTTACCATTTCCAGTACTTAAAACTTACTTGAAAAAGTCGTTGATGTCTAAAGCTATAGGGTCGAAGACTATCTAACAGATAAAAATACTTGGCCAACACCTACATAATTTAATAGTAACTTAGTCATAAAAAATATGTAAATATTGTATATTGTCTAGGCGACACGGTTTCTGTAGGAGAATGTATCGAAACTTTTATGCATATTGTCTTGCACCGTCACAGGTCACCGCCACCTATAACTTGAATGCTTTCTATATTTTTTTTATTTTATATTACTGTTGCTTATTAGTTTTGTGACAATTCTGAGTTTTGACACATTTTCCTGCTCAACTACGCATGAATATATAAATTTTTGGTGTTATGTGAGATTCATTGTTTTATATAATGCTAGGTTAAGTTTATTATTGTATAATATCATTAGCAATATTTAAAACACGACTTACTGTTGAGTTTCTTGCGGCGTTTCTTCTCAGCAGTGGTCTCTTGCGAAGCGCTGGTAGATTTTTGACGTGTAAAAGTGCCCGTGCGGCCTACTTACTGAATAAACATCTTTTATCTTTTTTATCTTTATATTTTAAGTATATATTTCTCTATATAAGTATTTATATCGTTGTCTAGTACCCATAATACAAGCCTAGAGCTTAAATTGGGACTAGGTCAATTATACATTGTCCCCTGATATTTATTTATTTATTTATTTACACAAACCTTTAACAATCGACAACAGGAAAGGCAACTTGAGCATTTTAACCCTAAAGTAGGTAGGTTTGTTGTTTGTAAGTATTTATCGTGTGAGTGATATAAAAAACGACAGAAGAAATATGGAGTGTTTGGACGCCGTCCCTACGAAGTGCCCGAGCGAGCGTAGAAAACCTGTACATTTTAAAATTAATTTCGACGTGACTAAATAAAAAAATGTTCCGGTACAACATTTTATCAGAAATGTTTACATAACACCGAGTTTTATTCAGCGTAAATGGCAGAAATCGCATTGACCCGCAGGTCTCAAAAACACGTGCCATTTATCAGACGGATAACGACTTGGCTTAATATAACAAAATATTTCGAACGATACACTATGACGTCGTATTGTTTATGAAATGATAAAAACTTGAAGCTTTTATATCCCGTTTAAATGGGCCGAAACTGGCGCGATCGTCATGTAGTCATCCAAGCCATAAAAGCTGATCGTAAAACATACATTAGTAGATAACATTCACCGGCAGATCTATTTAAGGGGTAAGTAATGCTTCTTAGATCTAATAAATGCATAGGTTGCCATCTAATTTCGTTACGAAAAAATTGGTCAAATAATCGAGTAGGTAGGCGCATGGGTGTTTTTTATTACCCGACTGCTGAGAGGGGAGTGTAGAGTTAGAAACTAAACGCGTGGAGCGATTTTGATGATTCTTATAGCAAACGATTTGTCTTAATCTTGTGAGTGTCACCAAGGACATGACAGTATAGGCCACCGAACGAAGACAATTTGCCTGTCGGGTGAATAAACTCGTGTACAAGCGAATTTTGGCATAGTTGTAAGGTATGGGGTTTTAAACAAGATACTAAAAGTACTGATGGGTGGGGGTGAAGCTAACGGGGAGAGCGGGGTGTAAAGGTCCCTTATTTTAGTTTTTTGCAAAACAATCGTAAACTGTGGCCTATAGGCAGTACTTTTAGTATGTGGTTTAAAACACCATTGCCTACAACTATGGCAAAATTCGCTTATACACGAGTTTTTTCCACTGAGTTTCCTTCGTTTGGTGGACTAGTAATTAAAATTCAAAATGGCGGCAACCACGCGCCATATTGAAAAAGAAAAAAATGTAGGTCAAAGTACTGACAAGTGGGATATCATATCATTGAATAGGTATTTTAAAATCATTTTTAGGTTTCTGTCGTAATTTTTCATTTTGAATGATAATTTTGGATTGATAAGTAGCGATTTAAAGTTGCTTGGCAACAGTTGGGTTATTAAAAGCTTGCTTTTTGTTATTTATACTTCTTTATCACTCAAAAAACTCACAAAACCGAAGAATTCAGACTCGCTTCTTTCTTAAAATAAGACCGAGTCTTACTTAAGTAGACCCTTATTAAAGGTTATCGCTAATTCTTACCAAGCGCCTATAAATATAAAAACCTAATTTAATTATTTCGCGTCAAAGTTCACTTCAACACGGTTTGCGATTAAGAGTTACATTCTATGCCCCGAGCATTTAATCTAGTTTATAAATAGGAAAATTTGCGACTGGGTGAAATCAGGATCGGAATATATGCGACTGGAAAAAATTAAGACTTGAAAAAATATATACGAAAATAAACTTTGCGCCAAAGAACTTGTTCCGTGGAAGTTGGGCCGGCCGTTGCGTTGGTTGGGGACGCCACTTGCGTGGACGGACACATTTGCGCCGTTACACCTTCCCGGAACAAGTACAACGGCTGGTTTCGCGGCGGAATTAACGGAGACCCTCGAAAGCCTGTTGGGGTTGAAACCTTAGGACCGTGGGGACCAGGAGCACACCGTCTTTTTAAAGATGTATCAAAGCGCCTGATCGACGCACCTCGTGACCAAAATGCTGGCCTGTACTTGGCACAAAAATTAAGCATTGCCATTCAACGTGGCAATGCAGCCAGCATTTTGGGAACAATACCCACTGGAACCGGTTTGTTAGATTAGTGTAGTTTTAAGTAAGTTTGCAAGTTCGTTCGTTTGTTTTTAGTGTACGGTCACGAACGTTTATGTGACCCATTAAAAAAGAAATATGCTTGAAGTCGTCAATGTCACAAGAGATGCCAAGTCATTTGTAATTTATAGGAAACTCAACCTTATTGTTGTAGAATATCAGATTGACTTTGGACTTAAGGTGGGTCACAAATTTAAATCTTTGATTTTTTATGGCATAGAGTAGACAAATGAGCACACAGGCCACCTGATGGTAAGTGGAAACTGTGACCCATAGACATTCGCATTCACAAGACTGCAATGCAATCCTAAGACTGCAAATGCGTTGCCAACCCTGAGGACTAAGATGGAATGCCTCTATGCTAGTCATTTCACCGGCTGTCTTATCCCCAAACCGGAACACAACAATGCGAACATTGCTGTTTGGCGGTAGGTTAATGGATAAGATGGTGGTAGCGATCCGGACGGACCCTGCACAAGGTCCTACCACCCGCACCGCATTTAGTACAGTATTCCCAGGTTCTTAATACCTTTCGGCTGGCTATCACTATCACGCTTGCACTCGCAAATGACAGTATATTTGTCATTCGTGTCGTGGGTCATAAAAAACGAAGATTACCGATCGCTATTAATTAAATGGTAGCACTGTACTAACATATTTTGATAGCAAGTTGGTATTGGCGTTGACTTCCATATCGTCACCGAGTAGTAAAGGTGAAGTTTATGTAAAAGAAAACATGAAAACGTGAGTCTGTTCGTGCTATGGGTGGGTTCAGAATTTAGAACAAGTTTTCGAATAGAAGTGACGTAACAAAATTTGCTAACCCCCAGATGAGCGTGTGTACTCAATGGCAGTGCTTATTTTACGAATTAATCGTGTCGCCACGTACGATGACGGCGACGGCGTATACGATGTAAGCTGACCAAGTTTCTGCCACGCAAACGGCATTACTAGTGGCGTTATTGAAGTCCTGCCGCGTGCAGGTGTAGGGGAACGCGGAGCTGTGCAAGAGATCGCATGGGCGCCGCAACTGCTCATACAGTGGTTGTCGGCTGTGTAACCCGACTTTGACAAAAACTTATTTAGAGCAGGTACTCACGCATATTGTATGATCTTGGCTTGCCACCAGCGCGGTACGTCTGGCATTGTGAATCGCTTCATTTTCTTGCGCCCCATCTCGCCCTCGCCGGTCTCATCTCCCTCGCCCTCCACCTGTATACCACACCATCATTATTACAAAGTTTTGCTTGCATATAGTTGCTGGTTATACTAAGAAAGAATATAAACAAAGTCATTTTCCAATAACTAGAGTATCTATGCCGACGACGCGACGGTACACCTACGTGTATTATTTGTTTCTCGCCATTTTTAGCATTTCGTCCCGTTAATAGTCGATCGATTCGCATCTAAATCACTACAAAGGTAAGTATTTTCGGCGGGATTCCATTATCACCCATAAAGTTAATTATATCGAATTTTGAAACTCGCAAGAAAAGGGAGGTGCCGAACTGTCCAGCTCCGATTTGATTTATTTTGATATATGTTAGAGGGTAGTCTAAAAAACACGCACGTATTTTTTTAGCTGCCTAATCTGGTTCCTAATTGGGAGAAATCGTCCTCCAAATTACTGAAAATTTACTAAACTCTCAACTTTAGTAGAGAGTTTTGCGTGGTTTTGCTCAAGCAAATTGCTCGTTAATAAAATAACGTATAATCAAACCAGGCTTTTACGTTTGAGATCATGGATAAATAATGACCAAGTGTTTTTATAAATGGGCTCAAACACATATTTTGTTTAAACAACGTGTCGTTTCATCGTTGAAACACGTGTTATTTTTTTAAATGTTCTCAAGCGTATTATCAAACCAGTATTAACAAGCAGTATTGGGGATAAATGTCTGACAAGTAAAGGTACTTGTCAGAGATTTATCCTCAATGCTACTCATGCTCAAAACTATCGAGCCATAAAAAATGTAAAGCAAACGCTGCATAATTGTAACTTTAATGACCCGTAACTAAAAAATCTAGGTACTAAATTAAAAAGTATTTTAACGTCATAAGCTCATAATAATTTTCATTTAAACCTTTTCATTGCCTACAGTTTTGTAAAGTTTCCGTGAAGTGAGTGAGCGCAGCGAGACCGAGTCCGCCCAATGGAAAACCGACCGCGTTAGATTGGGTTCAGAAGGCTAAACCCAAAATCGAACCCTTTTGAAGAAATTGGCGTAATAACAAAAAAAGGCGGCTAGCTGCAATTTAGTTATTTTTTTTAATAGTATACCATATTAGGTATAAAATGCTTTTACTATTACTATGCAGTAAGACCTTTTTTGGCAAAACGGCAGAACAGAGAGGGTCGAAAGGGTTCATATTAGGAGCTGGGGTAGTTGCCAACGAAGAAAAGCCACAGCCAATTGGATTTATAATTATTTATTCTGACAGTTTCTAAATGCAAAAGCTGTTTTTATCCCACTACTTTGAACGTTCAAATACCTATGCATCTTACTCGATATCGCCTGTTACGGGTCATTGAACTCATGGAACATGGCCAGGGTGCTGTTAGGGCTGTGTCCAAGGTTCTACAATTTAAAACCTAATACTTTTGCTAATGTGTTCCACGGTTCACTGGTCAATAACAAACTAGGGCTATGTAATGTTCTATACAAAATAACTTCATAACAATAATAATAGGTAATTACTTACATTAATTTTAACTCTTTTATCTTTGTCATCTTTGGTGGCGGATTGTTCTGTTGCCATTTTTGCACTTTTATTAACTTAAATTTTTCAATAAATTTTGAAGATCTTAATACACAATAATTTTGTCGTGATACCAAAATGCGGAAAAAATTTAAACCCTAAACAACATCACCCGGTAATTTTGAATAAGTAAACTTTACATTATCCGCCTAGTACATTTATAAAAAAATGTTCTATTAATTGCGGAACAAATTTAAGCCCTAAACAACATCACCCGGTAATTTTGAATAAGTAAACTTGACACGCGTAGTGCCTTTACTAAATATTTTGATTTTATGCTGTAATTTTGACGCACAATAGACAAATCAATAGACAATATTTCCTACCAGTATTTCAAATAGCATAGCAACGAGTTCAACCTCAATAACAATTTACTATTTTATGGTTACCAGGTAACGATGTCTGGATGGGAATTTTTGGGATCGATTAGTAAAGGGAAAGGGCTCAGAGTTCAGACAAATAAGTATTTATACTCTGCACGGCTAGCATAAGTTGCCCGCGACGGCCTCGATTTGTTTGTCGCTCGGATCTCCCTTTCTATCTAGTCAGTAACGATAGAGATGCACTGAGCGACAAGCGAGAAAAAATAACTTGTGCTATCCGTGCAGAGCATGCAAACGACAAATAAATACTCTTTGTATAAAGTGCTTGCGCGTGTAGACCTCATGTTGGAATTGGTTCGCCGTAAGTCTCTTCTGCTGCAAAGAGGTTGTGAAGCTAAAAAATACCATACAAAATGCGATAACGTTTTATATTTTTTCCCTCAAGTACCAACTTCACCTAACGATGTTAACCACTTAACAGACGATAAGACCTTTAACAGCTGTTAAAATGTATGAACTAACGGTCGAATAGCATTGAATAAATTTAACATCGTTTGGTGAAATTTGTAATTGGTTGTAGATATTATTACGAAAGACTAGGTGTGTACGTTTTTATTTATATTTCTTGGAAAGAAAAAAAAAGAAAAAAAATAGAAAACGTAATAACCATTTGTATCATAACAACTATGCAACTTATTCAAAAATCTTGAAAATCGAACTTGATGTAGGAGGTGAAAAACGTTATCGCCCGGAGCTAAATTTGTATGGGAAAACTTTGACATCTAAATAGGTACGCGACTCAAGCGTCGGTTCACAATCCTCTTAAGCCTAGGGGTCTAGGTTATCTTATCGCATAGTATAGGTATCGGTGTGATCAGCATCAGCAACAGTACTTATTCGTTGTATTAACGCTGGAAACTGCAACGCACTTCCCACTTCTCCTTCTATGTTACAAACGCGCATGATGTTTATGAAGATGTTTGGATGTGTGGAATTTCGTTATTGTCTGCTAATCATACATTAAGGGCTGTAAGGATTTGGATGAAATTTGGACAGATAGGTACCCAAAGGGAAGAATTATAAATAGGCGGACTCTGCGACGTTGGATTAGCAGAAAACATGTTTTACATTTTTTGTTGTGAATGCGGTCTCCTAAATCTAACAGGTGTTCCCATCCAAGAACCCTTGAATCTTTTTTTCAACTGATGTCTGTAGTAATATTAACAGCTGGGACCGATTTCTGAATCCCATCCGGGAACTACGGCTCACTAAAAAGTCATTTTTCTTTATCAAATCCATATTTTTTTAATTCACTGGTAAATGAAATTCTCCCGCCTATGATTCAGGGATCGGAAATTCGGATCGATATTTACCTATACTTTCGCGCCGGCTTCGTTGTTCAGTTGTATGGAGGTGGACTCAATCATATAATTCATAATAAAATTTCCGGGATTTCAAAATAAATAAATTACACCGGCATTAATTCATAATTATTTATTTATATTAACTGTTTCAAGTTATTTTCCATGTATATGTTTAACCAAATGTTATTTAATTTACCTGTAACTTATTAACCTAACGAATTTATAGGAGCAAAACAGAATGTTTTATCCTACATGTAAAGTAATTATTATATTAACGTTTTGTAGAATCCCAGAATCCCAGAACTTAAATTATTAAAATAATATTTTTAAGAAGCCGACGCTATGTTTGCCTATCTTTTTCCGGGATTTTGCCAACTTTAGGTAAATATCGATCCGAATTTCCGATCCCTAGATATCATATACGAGTGCGACCCACGAAATCTTCGAAACACATAATTTTAAAATGACTCAATTATCATCATCAGTGAGATTCAAAAGCGACCTTAAAAATAAAACAAGATAAACAGGTCCAAAGAAAATATCCAAAAATTTAATATTTAGCATATCCATAAGTGCTATAGCATCCACATATCACACAGCCTGCGCGTGTCCGAAGCACTCGATGTCGCCGATGGCCTGTAATCTGTGGTGCGCCTGCTTCCGAGCCGCGAGCCACCGGAGCCGGATGTCCGGGTCCGCCGGACCCCACTGTTTGTTTGGACGACAATTTTCACGGATGCGCTGGGAAAAAGGAAATTTTAGTGCTAATTACGTTGGGATTGTGTCAACATCATGTAACATTGCTCGGAAATCTTGCCAAAGATGGTGTGGTTTTACGGACAGGCGGTTTGTCGTCCAACCATGAGAACCAATGAAAAACATATTATCATTTTTTGTATTAAACACAACATTTATTCTTGTAAAATCTCGAATGAAAATGTAACTCGATCGCCACATGAACAAGGTCTATTTACAAAGTTGAATAATAAAAACTATTCAACTTCGTTTGGGCCACTTTTGGCCTTGTATATGACTTGTCCATCAATTTCATACTTTCCACTTTGGCAAAAATGTTTTATATACCTACTTTATTTGTGTTCGTTGACGTGAATCACATGTTTTTACTTTCTATACTCAACATGTCGTGATTCTAGCTTGGTTCTCCCTTCTTACACATTTTTTGTTGTTTTAGTAATGTGGCATAATAATTAAAAGCATAAGTGATGTAGGCATAAACTCTTTATGGTATAGTCTAGTTTCGTATACTATCACTAGGTAGAGATTCCTTTGGCCGAATAATATTTATGCATAACATTGATGATCCGAACCGTCGGAAAGAAATCTCAAGTTTACAATTGCGTTGCCATGCCAACCCTGAGGAATAAATATAATGGAACGTTGCTATGCTAGTCATTTCACCGACTGCTAAGGGCCACTTTCACCTAAAATTTAACACTGGGTTAAGACACTAACTCGAGTTAAAATGACAGTTTTCGTATGAATCTGACGTTTACTAACAAGAGTTAGTGTAGTTTCTTAACCCAGTGTTAAATTTTTGGTGCAAGTGGCTCTAAGGGAGTCAGTGACCCCTTACCCACACCAAGACAATATGATCACCACTGCTTGGTTAGTTGGTAAGACAATTATAGCGATCCTTACCACCTCACAATTTTAAATTACCGTTGTATACAATGTCGTTTATTAGATTTGTAAACATTGGAGAGAGTTGTTCATGTTTTACGGTTTCCTGCTCAAGAAAAGTTATTTCTGATGACTGAATGTTTTATGGCTTGCCTATGAATAATATTCGGCCTTGGACGATATTCAGTTATAAATCTCCGCATAACCCACGCTACTTTCGTCGGCAACGGGGTGACTAACGACGTTTTTAAGTGCAACCATTTTTTAGAGCTTTGCTGCCGTCCGATCACTAAAAGGCCGTTAAGTAGCATTTTGACAATTTTGAGTTTTATATAGTAGTCGATAGAGAAAAAAATCTCTTTTGCGCCATATAATAAAACTCAAAATTGTCAAAATGCTACTTAACGGCCTTTTAGTGATCGGACGGCAGCGCTAGTAAAAGTGTTGATAATTTTGGGCGATTAATTAAAACTGTAATTTAGGATGCGGTTTTGTGATGTTACAAGTTTAGTATTTGATTGGTTTAGCGCTGCCGTTATTTCTACACATTTTAGCAATCGTGATAATTACGTTTATTTAATTCCTACTAGCTGTTGTCTGCGACTCCGTCCGCGTAGAAGTCGTTTATCGCTCTCCCCTCGGGAACTGTCCAATTTTCCGGGATAAAAGTACTCTATGTCTTTCCTCGGAGTTCAAGCTATCTTCACTCCTCATCAAAATCGACGTTTTGGTCGTAAAAGCGTAACAAACAGACAAAGTTACTTTTACAACTTATTATATTAGAATGGATATGGATACTACGCTACTGGTATCCAGCCTACAGTGCATCTGGTGCCTGAACAGTCACAACCAATTTAATAGCCTGTACTAAAAAAATAACGTGAGCCAGCGACACCTATTGGTGGTCAATAAGATGTCAAAGAATAATAAAACGACGTAGTTCGGCAAATTCCCGCTAGATGTTGATCTACTGACAATAACTGCACAATTAAATCAAAACTTAGAGGTCGTCGAGTATAACAAGTTTGTAACTTTTTCGTTGTGCGTAAAAAAATAGTTTTTACAGTGAAAGAGTCCAGAAAAAAATCGTAGTGTGTGTGGAAAACAGTGAATAAATGAACCGTAAGTAAACTTTGTTGTTTGCGTGATAATTATATACAAATACGTTGATGTTTTTAAACGTTCCAGATAAGTCACACTATGCATTTACCTTGATATGTAGCTTTTTCCCAATGTTCCTTATATGTCACATTATGCATTCACGTTCATGGTAATTATACTTAAAATATTGTTTTATATTCTAGATCATATGGAAAAAACGTCTTCGAGATGCAGAAATCTAGGATTACTTGCTGATACCATCCGATAGCGATGATTGTCAGGAGTCTTCAGGTGCAGACAGTGAGGATGACATCGAAATACTACTTGCAACTATAAATAGAATCTGTGAAGAGTCCAGTGATTTAGAAGAAAGCCACGTATCTAGTCCGAACTAGGTGCCTCACTGAAGATCTAATAGCTGCAAAGAGAGAGAAGCCAAATGTAGCGATTCTTCCTACTCGTGATGTAAGGCTGGACGGAATTGATCATCTCCCAACATGGAACACAAAACGCCAACGCTGCAAATATCCAGGATGTCGCGGAAAGTCTTTCATATAATGCGATAAATGCAAAGTGGAGCCTTGTTTAAATAGGAGTAACAATTGTTTTGCTAATTTTCATCGAAATTAAAATTAAACATTATAATTGTGTGATCTCGTGTTAGTTTGGTACTTAGTATTAAGCTAAAAGGTAATGCATAATGTCCTTTATGTGTCACAACCATTAAAATTGAGTTTTTTTTACTAAAAATATTGACTTTTATTTTTTCCTTATTTTTCCCGTCATCTACTCACTCACTAAAACCTCATGTATTTTTGTCACCCCCAAAAACAATATCATGCATGGTAGGGTTAATTGCCATCGGCTATAACACGTCAAAAGCAGTATTGTTTTACACCGTAGAATACATATAGAGGCCTACCTAGGATAGTACAGACCTACTTCCAGCTTCTTAATAGCGCCCAGAGGCCCAGTAAGATGAGCTCATCAAGTTCAAGCAAGAATTATACCTATTATCAAACACATAATTATATTATAGTAGTTTTTTATAGATGCATAAGTGGGTTAGATCTATTTTAAAGTCGACAACTTCGGCACCTTTGATACCTTCTGTAGGAAGTGAAGAAAAAAAAAAGGATAACTTTAATGAGTAATGACATATTAATAGAGTCTGCTCAGTGAATCGTGGCAGTATCTATTTATTTAATTTTTAACATGGCAACAATTTGTAGGTGACAAACAAGCTGTCTCATTATGAGTGGTAGGCGCCGGTGACATTTTATATTTGCCACCTTTTTTTACCGCCGCGAGTCATTGGGCAGTCTCTTCATGTATAGTAATTGAGGTACCTGAATCACAGGTCCTCTTGCCTGATAGATAACCCTGATGGCGTGTATGGGGATACATGCGACGGAGACCAAGGCCACGCACCAGCCCGCCGCGCCTGACGCGCCGCGCATCGCGTATACCGCCACCACCTGGATTTGGATCATCATCATCAGTGATCGGAATAGGTAGAGTCAATTTACCTAAACTGTACGCACGTCTGTTCACGCGTGACTGATAGGAATACATTTCCATTGATGCCACTGTTTCTGTTTCATTCACACATGAATGAGTATGAGTAGTTTCAGTTGTTATGCCGTTGCCTATTCCATTCACCAATCATGCTAGTCATATCAACTGAATAAAGATACAATTTAGATAGAGATTAGTGTAATCGGATGAAAAAAGACATTGTTAAGCACAAGCTAGCTCCCATCCAATCCACTATTTAAAAATAAATAAAAGTGAATTCGAAAGAAAATGACTTTGCTTTGCTTTTTATTAACTTTATGTCATATCAAACCTCCATATCTTAGGTCCGTATTGAAACACGAATCTTAAGTTACACGCCAGTCTCAAGACGCCTCACAGTTAAAGACGTCTTCAGACGGGCATCTCACACGGTATTCGTTTATTAAACGGCTCTCTGTACTCTGTCAATGTCAATTTTTATAACACAGTCTACTGTCTCTGGATCAAACTCCTGGTTGGTGAGCCCCTAACAAATAAAACGATTTTTAATAGTTTACATAAAGTGTACCTAAGTAAAATCGATTTTGTACTTAAACAAGCTTATGCCCGCGACTCCGTCCGCGTAGAATTCGTTTATCACTGCTCCCTCGGAAGCCTCTCTAGGACCTAATTTATATGTGCCACAAGTTTCATCCCGATCCGTTCAGTGGTTGAAGAGTGGTTGAGTAACAAACATCAAAACTTTCTCATTTATAAATTTATAATAAATATTAGTACCTAAGATAAGATAACAAAATAAAATCAAAATGCGGGGTTTTCATTGTAAATATGTAGATAGTTTTATCATACTCACTATGAGCACCGGCGGCACAACGTACCGCCACACGAGCAGCCAGACCCGTCCCAGCGGGCGACCCGTCATGAAACGCACGTCGAACCGGAGCCCCGGGTCTCCGTACGTGAACACGGCGGCCACCAACTCCAGCAGGCACACCGCCGGCACTGCTGCGATGGCCACGTGGCCGTCCAGCAGTTCCAGCACGTGGAAACCACCCTGGACGTTAATTTAGAACAACGGAAGTCGCATTGGAAACTGTCAAGAACTTTCTGTCAGTAAAGGGATATAAACAAAAGCTGTAAGATTCATATCTACCGTACGGTTTAGAAAATATTCAACTCTTAAAGTGTAATTTTGGATAGACTTACGTGTACCTGCAGCCAAAACTATATACCTACACAAACAAATCTATTACTAATTAAAAAGGAAATCTACCACGATTAAGTCGTTTTCATTCGTTCTTAAGTTACACAGGTGACCAAAACTAGGTACCTGCCGAAAGTTAACCAAGTAACTTTAAGTATAAAATTAACTCAAACTAGGATTTCAGAGATAGTTATTGTGTTTGTATTTTGTTAAACGGCGACGGAACCCTACACTGAGCAAGGTCCAAAATGCTCTTGCCCGATATTTTGATAGCGGAAACATTACTACTTCTATTATAACCAAAACAATATGAAAAATGCCGGTACAAATTTCCCACGGTACATTAGTAAATATTGCATGGTTGAACCAGATCGTTAAATACGCAATAGGAATATCATTACATAAACAGTTACAGTTTCAATTTCATGTTACACTAAAGGATGGCTCGTGTTTATCGCGAAACTATGCGAAAGGCTCCAAGTCACGCAACGGTGACATTCCTTAGGTCTATTCCAACTATGCTTTGTAGATAAAACTAGGTAACTATTGCGAGTGTCTCCTCTTTGTAACCGAGTTTGCATTTGAGTAGGGTAGTAAAGAACTAGGGCAATTGTGCCTTCTTTGCGTAATTACTGTGTTAGTTTTCAAAATTTACGAGAATATTTTACTGAGAGTCAGAAGTTCAAATCAAAGGTTTGAAAATGGGTCATGAACTCATGAAACACATATTAGGTGTTAAAATAATATATGCGCAACTGGAACACAACCATGCGCTCCAAAACACGCATAGGCTCATAAGGGATAGGGGGGTATAGTCAATCACGTCTACCGCATGCAGTGGAGGCCGCAAATCAGCGACCTAAATGGAGAAAGCAGGAGGACTTGGACGCATTGCTCAGCAACTGGCCGGTAGAGGCACCAAATAGGGCCCAGCAGTGGGATAGTCATATGTATACGTATAGGCTAGGACTTTTTTTAAATTAGAAATCCGGTCCAGTTTGAGTCTTCATTCCCAGAGGTGAGGTAGGCAGAGCTATAGAATTACCACAGTATAAATAGGAACTGGCTAGCAGATTTCTGAAGATTTCAAATTTGGAAAAAGGAATTTTATAAGTTAAGTTACATTTTTCTTTGTGGAGTTCCTATTTATTCAATGTTTTTAATTCGTTCAATAACCTAGGTGTACATGAGGCAGTGGTTAGTGGCCACGGTTGAGGTGAATTCATGTTATTATGCATAGTCCAATTAGTTTTAAAATAGTTTTCAAGTTAATGTGCAAGCATTTAAAGCGTCACATAAAAACAGCCGTGGAACAAATTTGTAAGAACTTTGTTATAATAAATATTGTAATTTTGTATAGAACGTCGTTTTCTCTCCTCGAATTCAAAGTGAAAATTAGAGTGTTTACCGCGAGACTAAACAACCATAATGACACTCGAACTATAGCCACCCTCGCTCAGCTCGTGTGACTAAACATCTCGTGTCATTATGGCTTGTTTTAGTCTCTTTTTGAACAATCTACTATGATGTAAATTCCATATTAATTTTGGACACAACTACATACAAGAGGTCACCTAAGTACTTAAGTATTTCACCTATAGCTCAAATAAAATATAATGCCCAAAGGCCGTGTCAGGATAAGCTAAGAGATTTTGCCCCCCTTGAGTTTGGGCTTGTAATTTTTATAGATTGTGTGGCTCTGCATTAGTAATTGTTTTGCCAAATTTGAGCACCTTAATATAATAGTTTTCGTTTAAAAAAAAAAAAAACTACATTTAATTTTTCTTTGATATTTTTTTTTCCTGTTAACCAATTTTAATGAGCTTGGCATATAAAATATATTATAGGACGTTAGTGGGAGTTTTACCAGTGAAAAAATTAGAGCGGTCTCTAACATGGAAGTGATAAAAAAAAAAAACTGAAAAGTTTGAATGGGTTTTTTTAATTTTTTTTCTATGGCATAATGAAAATATAATTATGGCCATTTGATCATCTTGGTTAAATGTACATTATATGCCAAGCTCATTAAAATTGGTTGACAGGAAAAAAAAATATCAAAGAAAAATTAAATATAGTTTTTTTTTTTTAAACGAAAACTATGATATTTAGGGTGCTCAAATTTGGCAAAAGAATTACTAATGCAGAGCCACACAATCTATAAAAATTACAAGCCCAAACTCAAGGGGGGCAAAATCTCTTAGCTTATCCTGGCACGGCCTTTAATTTAATGCTTACCTCCGTATTACATATAATTGACAGGCCGAATAACAGTATACACGTGATGAGTGTCACAAATTTCTTACGTTGACGTAGATCAGGGAATTCGTCCAGAAATCCTGCTATTACTGCCTCTATGGTCACGAACTGGAAAGGGACAACAATGTTTACACAGCATCTCCTTAGCACTAATTTTGGTGGTTTACTAGGCACCCCCGCGAGTCTGCGAGTATTTTCCTCGTGAACTAATATACCAGGACTAAAATAATTAATATTTTAATCCAGTAAACTGACTTGAGTGCCAAAATTTATCCAAATCCGAATGAATGCTGCCGTTTTAAACAGGATTGAGAGAAACGTCCAAACATCAGTGAGATTGGTCCAAAACATCCGTATAAACTTAATATTATACGCATATATTATATAGGAAAGAAGACGGGGTGTAGCTATGCGTGAACTCTTTTGATTGTAAATGCAACATCTAATAAAACAGAAAAAACATTTAACTGGAACTGATACAGACGGACTGCCGTAATTTACGTGCTCGTTATAAACAAGTGTGCTAATTACTTGGTAATTCAAAATCCAACTCCATTTTTGGGAGTGCTTCTGTTGGCTGACGAGTGACGACCTATATCACGAGTTCGTACAGTCACATCATGGGAATGTTGAGCCACTCACTACTCTTTATAATTTTGCCGAGTAATGCATACTTCATATACGAGTTTAACCGACTAAAACCAGCCAAAATGCGAACAGTGGCTAGCAGTGGCTTGTGGCTCAACAAACCCTCTGTATCTAAACAAATGAAGTATAGCAAACCTCATCAACTTACCATAGTGTCAATACCAAGGAAAAACAGCATAACGAAGAAAGTGATGGCCCAGAAGTTGGGAGCCGGCATCATGGTGACGGCAGCCGGGTAGGTGACGAAGGCCAGTCCTGGGCCGGCCGTGGCCACCTGGCTTACGGGCACCCCGGTGCGCTCCGCGGCGAACCCTAGCACTGAGAACACCACGAACCCAGCCCAGATGCTGGTGCCACTGTTCACCAGCCCGATTATTATGGACGGACTGAAATAGACACGGAAGTATTGAGGTTGAGAAGTCCTTGGTAACCTAATGAGGATTTTCAAACATGTGTCAAACATGGCGACGCAAGTCCGGGATCTTACTCCTAAGTGAGCTAATGGATACTCCGATCCTTTCACTCGCCAATCGTATCGAAGTCGAGGGAAAGTGACGGAGCAAGCGTAACGTTCGAACTATGTATGATTTTAAAGTAGCCCAGTGCCCGAGTTACAAAGTAGGGCCTAAGATACTGTACTCAATGACACAACAAAGAACACTTTATCATGAAGTTATCCTTCGTTTTTACACTAACCGCAAGTTGTCATAGTGAAAGCGGTTGAAACTGGCCATGCTGACCAGCCCTCCCCAGCCAGGGCCCAGCGAGTAGAAGATCTGCGTGGCCGCGTCCGCCCACACCTGTGGAGTTGCAAAATCTGTATAAAAAACCGGTCAAGTGCGAGTTGGACTCGCGCGCCGAGGGTTACGTACCTCCGCACAATAGAAGAAGAATGAGAAGAAGAAGAAATAACAACCTACCAACCATAAGACACACATTCATTATACAAGAAAATGAAGAAAACAGTGAAGGTAACAGAGAAGGCACGCAATGCATGTCCTCGCGGCGGTGAAAAAGACACTGGCTCAGCAAAATGCTGAGGTGTCAGACACCTACAGCGCTGATTTTCCGCCAGTGACTCACGGAGCGCTGTACCAACATACTGCATATTATACGTGTAAACTACTTACATACCTATAATACTAATAAAGCAGAGAAATTAATAGCAAAATAATAATAAATATGTTATGTTACAAACCCCATACGAAAAACACTGAGAATTGAACTAGTTAAATGGCAATGTTTTGTTTCTGAGTCTTGGATATTTTCTATGTATTTAAGTATTTATTTCTCTATATAAGTATTTATATCATTGTCTAGTACCCATAGTACAATTTGTGTGAGATCGTCCCTTGATTTTGATTTTTATTTTATCCTAACCTTTGGATTAGCCAACTGTTTCCAATCAGGCCAGACGTAGAACAGTATCCCCTGCCAAGCTCCGGGCAGCGTCACCCCGCGGACGAACAACACGCACAGGACCAGGTACGGAAACAAAACCGTGAAGTACACGATCTGGAGACAAACAATTAAAGATGACCGCGTGCAAAATTGGTCTATACTTTATGACTTGCACCTCAACAAGGCAGGTTTTGCTGTTTAAAGACAGTGGGCATAATTCGATTTTGCTGCGAGCGTGAAACAAAGCAACATCAAATAGCCAAAAGTACAACAGTGAAAAGGACAAGGTAGTTGGTAAATACGTATTTTCTTGTCCGATTGTAAAAATTATGGATTATTTTTACAACCATGTCCTTGTTGTTTGTGATGTTGTTGTCATTTTAAATAGGTACCACAAATTATGTATCGATTGACCATCCAGGGTGCCCCGCGGAATTCCTAACAAGGTTTGTCCAAAGACGTTGTTTGTCCGAATTTTCATTTGCCATAAACTGGTTTTAAGCCTGCAATATCACTCTTCTTATTCTGCGCGGCAAAAATAAACCTACATAACCTAAATGTATTTTGAGAAAAACTTTGTTTTTCGGTAAAACGTGTGAGTGACATTGCGGCAGCGTGCCAGGGCTTTAACGACTCACGCTTGACTCACCTTACCGACGCTCTTGACACCATTGCAGATGCACAGGTACACGATCACCCACCCGATCAGGTTGCACCAGAAAACTGGCCACACTATGCCCCCGATGTCGTACATACTCGGGGACATTCGTAACATGCGTATGCTGAAAAAAAAAGTTCGGCAGCTCTATTCCACTCGGTAAAAACATATTCCTTTTAAAATGTTATCGCACTGGATTTAAATCGGCCGCCATTACTGTCAAGTGAAAAACAGCTATCATAAAGATAAAGATAAAGAGACATTTATTCGCAACAATACAAAACCACATTAGGTACATAGATACAAAAAGAACAAGACAGAGAAACAGTTGCGAAACGGTCCCAATTCAGCATTCGCTAGCCGTAAAGCCAGCACTGGTCTTCCGTTGGAACCGCTTGGTGAAGTGACGGATAGAGACACACTTAACACAAAATAACGTAAAATTAAAAACATGAAAGATCAAAATTAAAATCATTAATCATTAAATCATAACGTTGACAATACGATAACATGTCAAAAGCAATATGGTTTTACCGAGCATTAATTACATACATACATAAACACACGCCTTCGTTCCCACAGTGGCTACAGAATTACCTACAACTCTAAAAACTCCGCAACCACATTTTGCACAATCTGCTAAGATGTTTACCAGCGTTTAGTGACAGGTTGCAAGCACATCGCCTAACAGTACTACAAGCCTTTATTCCCTTAGTAGCCTCTTACGACATACACGGGAAGATATGGAGAGGCACTATTCTAACCCGGCAGCTACCGGATTAATTGTAGGTAATCAATCATACAGTCAAACATTAATTAAGTATGTGGAATTTAATCTAACTGAAAGAATTCGTCTTCCGGAGTTGTGATTGATCCATTACTGTTAAAGACGCTGGAATTACTGGATACCTGAAAACATAATAATCAGGTCACTTGTTTTTATAGAAAATCAGTGAAATGCATGCGAAGAATTATTCTGTACCTCGACACATTTTGCGGTGTTCCAGGAATTCCCGCAATGCTGCCAAGGTAGCGGAGAAGTGAACGAGTGATAAATGTAGAGAATCGGGAGAGCCATTATCGTTGAAAAATAAGTGATAGCTATCACAGTCAGTACAATCACAGCATAGCCTGCTCCTGTCGATAAAAATGTGCATCTGTTTTAAAAATCCAAGGGGAAAAATGAAAGAGAACAAACTGGACAATCATGAAAATCGTGTAATGAGAAAGATTTTTTGTATTTTTATTTGTCTTTTACATCAAAACGGAGCGAATTTGGTTCGTGTAATTTATTGTACGGTTAAATTCGGAAGGCCCGAGTAGGTAATACAGGCAACATTTGACTTTGAAAACTAATGCCTCAAGGAAAAGCGAGAAACGTTATCTTAGATTGACGCTGAAGACACGAACCGGAGATGTACAAAAGAGCACTTACCTTTGAACAAAGGGTTCATGTTGAAGACAGAAATGCATCCTGCACTGGCAAATTGCCCAAGCGTGGTTTCTAGATAAACTAGTGGAATCCCACAAACGACCAGTGTCAAGAAATACGGTACAAGGAAAGCCCCTGCAAAGAAACAATGTACAAAAATGGACGGTGTGACACTCAAAAAAATGTGAGCCAACCAAGAGAGATTTAACATTGGTTGACATTAAATGAATAAGTTAAATACCTAGTTATGATATTATATTAGCTGTTATATCAACCAAAGCTGATAGTAAAATTACCAAGTTTATTAGTGATTTTAATTTAACTAACATTTTAGTTCATGATCATGATATATGTACGCCTTGTCAGGCTCGTATGAAATTAAGACGCTTATAGATAACAATCACAATCTTGTTAGAAGCGACCACTTTTTTTTAGTGGACTTAAGATAATGCATAGTTTATATTCTTACCTCCGCCATTTCTATAGCATAGGTAAGGGAACCTCCAAACGTTGCCGATGCCAACAGCGTAGCCGAGGCATGACAACAAATATTCGAGCTGGCTGCCCCAGTGCTCGCGACCCCCCGCCATTCACGGTCAACCACGATAACCAACACTGATAACACAGATTCTAAATTTATTTTTACTTTACTTAAAATAACCTAGTTATTTGCATGAGCTCAGATTAACCAGTCCTTGTGCTACAAACGATAGGGGGTCGGCGACAGTGACTCGTTCAGTGTTTACAATTCAACGGACAAATTGCGTTCAATAGAATAATAAGTCCATACAGGAAATACAAATTGAAGTATCATCTCTTTATTTTCGTTAAGCTGCCTCGTCGACGGTTTAGGACCTTTATTGTACTAGTTAAGTTAAGACCATATTGCTTTTGACATGTTATCGTACTGTTTTATACCTACTCGGCCGCAATTACAATGTAATATAAATTTGGTTTTAACGAGTAGAACAGATAATAGGGACAGAGTCGGGAACGGATTTTTTTTTGTCCTCGATATCGCTTTTCCATTTCAAAACTTTATCATTTTTATAACCTTATAACTTATAACAGTTATAACTAAGATACGCAGTTGTTTGTTTTTTGGATTTACTTAAAATAGTTATTTCATGGAGAGAACCCCGCACAAGAAGTTCGGTAAAAGCCGTTCTGTCGATTTGGCTGAAATTTTGAGAAAATATAGCCTCTAATACTGCAATCAACTGTGTAAAGTTGCGCACATTTCCAAAATACCAGATTCAAAATAAGGATTAATTTATTGCACTTACCCAAAATTTTGATCTGGTGATTTGGGAATAAAGTGTAATCTGGTAATTTCAAATTATGGTATTTTGGGAATAAGCGTAAAGTAGCAGCTTTAATGAATGACTAGTTTTTAAAATATACTTGTTGTAATATTGTCTTGATGGTATATGTTGATGGTATAACTCTTATTAGTTAAGGCCCCCGGTTGCAACTGAACACCGGGGACAAAAAACATTATTCGAAGGTTCAAGATACGTTGCTCTACTTTAAACTGTACTAGACAGCCGCACTAAGTATAGTATGAAGCGTTCTTAATGATGGATACTTCACATCTACTTATTGGGAAAAAACACAAAAACCATAAGATTGCTTTCACGTGACCGCATGTACCGAGGAGGGTTAGAACAAAAATGCTTTTTGGACTGATTAATCTTTACTTCAGATAAATTTCCTAAGCACACTCGAGAATTTTGCAGCGGAGAAATTCTTGAGAACGAGATCACTTGATGGTGAAAATTCCAAAGCTGAAATGGCACGTCAGGTTTTCGGGAAACGTCTGCCGCATGGATGACACCGTGTCCGCTTCTTTTGGTTTAGTGACCTTGGCCGTAGCTTGTGTATAACTAAGGACCTGTCAAAGCACATAAACTTATAATTCAATGTTGACGAAACTAATATCAACAAGGGTAATACTTAAGGTTGTTTTGAAAATTGTTACAGTTATACCGTACGGTATCCAGATGAACATACTGAAAGTCCTCAAGTGTAGGGGGTGTGCTGAGGGTGTAAGGGGGGGGGGGGGGGCGGGGTTGAAGGTACATTTTTTCTGTTTTTTGCTCATATCTCGAATATCTGTACGAATATCACTATGATTACTTCTGACAAAAGTTTTTACATACAATTTTCTACAAAATGTGTTAATGAATTTTTATACTTTAGGAGCTACAGGGTGTTTAAAAAAGTTAACAAGGAGATAAAATACAGGCACGGTGTCAGGAGCTGGACGTTTCAGGAGGCATTTCGTTAACCAGCCACTCTTGTGGATTACTCGTAACGCGTTATATTTTGCTGGAGTAGCTGGAGTTAGAATTAAGATATGTAGCAAATGAAGTTCACGGCAAACATTATCTCATTATCTTTACTGCGCGGTCTCCATTATTGCCGCAGTGAACTGCGTCGATAAAAATAAGATATTTTTTTTGTTTAAAACTGAGTAGGTACAGTCAACGTCAAAAGTAAGTGATCAAAATTAACATTTCAAACATGTTCAAGCATGACGCCCCAGATAAAACAGATTATAACAAAGTGTCATTTTCAACTGAATATTTAATTAGTCAAAAGAAAATGATCATAAACGATGCCATAACTGTCTCTTTACAGAAAATTTCTTTTTTTTTTTACCTAAGTGTCAAGTGTCCAACAAGATAAAGTCAAAATGACAAAATCTCCAAATGAAAACTAGGGCAATCACGGCAGTTAAAAAGGATTTATTTTAAATATGCAAAAAAAAACAAAGCGAAGTAGTAGGAACTTATTTCAACCCTTGACGGAAATGAGAGGTGTTATAGTTGTTTCGCGTGTTTGTCTTACGAGCATAACCGACATTAACCGAACGTCTGACTTGTATTCCGAGGTGGTCTTGAGAAGACATGAAGGCCCAAACATTCATATTCACTTACATGTGATAGTTTGGTAGTATTACTGACTATTGCTATTTTAGAAAATCAGTTTAATTTGAAACACTCAGTAATGACTTTAACTGTTTGAATGGCATGTCACTTACTTATGACACATTACGAGCTAATTTACTAATGCTAAATTACAATAATCAGATACATCTGTCTTAATTTATTGTATATACTATTTTGAGACCCTATTTCATCAGTTTCTTTTGCTGTTGACTGTACAAGGATGATAGGTACATGATAGTTTAATGATGAATATGAACATGCTAAATGAAGGTGAAAGACAAACTTTGTACCGCGAGGTATCGCCCCAGCCGACTGCATGTTTGTTAAAATGATGGTAAGATGGTAAATGAAGTTCAAGGCCCATTATCTTAACTGCGCGGTCTCCAACGCCCCGGTGAATTGCGTCGATGGTTGAATGAAGATGAAGATAATGAAGTTCAATACCAAATTTTGTCTTTACTGCGCGTCTCCATCGCCCCGGTGAATCGCATGGATATTTGAATGAAGATTGAACATGATGAATGAAGGTGAAAGCCAAACTTTGTCTCTTTATCTTTACCAATATCATTATCGCCCCACCCGAACGCGTCTTGGTGAAATGAAGATGAAATGATAAATTAAGGTAAAGCCAAACTATCTCTTTATCTTTACCGCGAGGTCACCATCGCCCCAGTGGATCGCGTCGTTGGTCTCCAACGAGTTGTCCCAATGGAAGTGCTGTGCGTGCTGGGTCCAGTCCGGGCTCTTCAGAGAGCATCTGATAGTGGCCAGCACTGTCCTGTGCTCTCCAGGTTTCATCGGCATAGCTGCATTGCTTTTCTTTTCTTTGACCGTTTTCCCTGACGTAGTCTACGAAGAAGCAGTATGTCAAAAACTGGACAGGCCAAACCCTTCCTTTGCTTTTATAAATGTTGTCACAGAAAGGGTAGTGCCCTTCGTGTAGATATTATGGGCTGGCCTACCTAAACATAACATTGAATATGAATAACTAATAACGGTGTTTAAGATTAAGGCTCGGTTCAGTATGTAGGTGAATATTGGCTCGGAGGAAATGCTATAACATTCTATAGCTTCCACTGCCATTTAAACGGGGTGGTGCGCACTTACAGCGGTTTAAGATGTGCTCGGTATCTACCATTTCCATAGCCAGCTGTCAATAGCTATCAGGGGTGCTACCGTGAACCATGATATAGGTACTAAAGCAGTTCAGGTTAGATTTAGAGAAAGGGACAGAGCTGTGTAACTATTATAGCTCTGTCCCTTTCTCTTTCTCAACCTGAACTGAACTGCTTCAGTATTTCACGGTAACCCCCCAGATTATACACTCCTATAACAAATTTCTTACTCGTCTTTCATGGTATTTAAGTATGTTTATGTATATAATAAGTTTATCTTTGCCTAGGCCCCATACCATATGGTAAAAGCCTAGAGATTATTCTTTGTGGATTGTGGGTTCTCCAGGACGACTTAAGATGGAGGGATCACTTAGACGCCTTCCATAAAGATTAATCGAAGGTTGCAAAGGACAGAGACTTATGGAAATATATTGAAGAGACTTTTGCCTAACCGTACAATATTCAAAATAATGCTCCTGATATTTTACATTTATATGTAAGCAGATGGCACCAGTGTTACACTTTAAGATGATAAGCAGTAATAATGGACACTTAACTCCTAAAAAAACATCACCATCATCCTCCTGCCTTTGCCCCACAATACATGGGGTCGGCATTATATTATGTTCTACTCTCTTTTAGCTGATGTTATCAGCTAAAAGAGAGTAGCAATTGCATCCATCCTTGACACAACTACCCCAGTCCAATGTCCACATCCGCCGGATGCTGCGCCTACTCGTCACCTCTGGGTCACCTAAGTCGAGATAAATTATCCTGAATATAATTTCAACTTTCGAAAGGGATAGATAATCAATGATTTTCCCAGTTTTTAAAAATTATAGTTTTAACCCAAACTTGAGAATAGTCGAGTCACGGTAAGACGAGAACATAAATGTCGATATTTACCTATTTATTTTTACATGACGTCGCTGATACTATAGGCGCCGTAACGTCGGATTAAAATAAAATAAAGAAGTAAATACCGACCTTTCTGTATTACTTGTTACACCATGTTAAGTCCCGTTCGACTTAATAAATATAGATTGAATGTCGCAAATAAATTAATAACCCTTTTTTTTAATAAGAGCCCACCCCGCGTGATGGATGTGGGCTGAAGTGATGATTTTCTTTAAAATAAAGAACAAGTGTCCATCATTGACCCTCGCCCATCACTAGTGCAATCACCCTATAGAAACAAGGAGAACACCGATAGTTATCATGAAAATCTTCAATAGGAATGGGAAAGCCTTATGATATTCTGCACAGCAGATACTGTAACTAGCATCAACAGTAGGTACTCCTACCACTGAATAAATAAGCTTGAGCGTGACGACGGTGCGGAAGGTGTCCCGCAGCGCGACCAAGTCGGGGCAGAAGATCTTAATGGTGGGTTCCTGGAAGTTCATCAGCTTATTCCACGCCACCCGGTTGCTCTCGAACTTCGTAAAGTTGCAGATCTCGCGCGAATCCTTCGCCACCAGGTGTTTAAATACGTCCGACTCGTGAGGGGAAATCTCCCCCTCCACTGTTGCATGTATAATGGAAAAAAGTTCAATTTATAATTAGGAATTATTTTCACCATACATTTTACACCAATGCGTAATATGCGTATGTTAAAAGTACAACCCAGTGGATAAAAACTTTGGTTGAACTGGAAATATTGGGTTCTTACAAATGAAATTGGCGTTTTGTTGAACTAGCCACTTTGGTTCAAAATATCTGGTGTTAGACCAAGAATTCTAAATTAAAATTTATTTCATATTTTAGCTCATGTATTTGTGCTTTGAATTTAGTGATTCTATTAGTGTTTCTATGATTTGCATCATATGTAAAATTGTAAATCATGTAAGTAGGTACACATTTGTTTATTGATGACATTAGCTATGCATAGGAATAAGAGCAATTTTTGCTTTTATATGTAAGCGGTTTGTTATTAGGCTCTTAAGCATTTCTGGGCAGTAGTTCGAGGCACCGTGGAAACTTGCACGTAGTACTTCTTTAATGATTTTTCAATACAAGGAGGCATAACTTGCTAGAGGGTATTAGGATCACACCGAGTGATATTTTAAAGTTTTTCTTTTTTTTCGCAAAATTTATCAAATTCCATTTTACTGAGTCGATAAGGATTAAATGTTGCTATTTCCCTTTCCCTTTAAAAAAACTTGTCAAGTGCGAGTTGGACTCGCGCACCGAGGGTTCCGTATTTAAGATAACATGCTTGGTAACCGCAAAAGAAAATACTTATTTTGTTATGAACTGTCTCTTTATGCAATAAAGTCGATTTTTGTTATTTCTCAAAAACTGTAAATAATGTCCACTTCATTTTATTTTTCCCATATAATAAGACGTATAGATAATTACCTATACGTCTTATTTTAAGGGCTTATTGTTGGCTATAGATCAAAAAGTCCATGACAGAAAATTAAAAAATAATAATTGAAATAAGCAGACTTAACACCCCATTTTCTAGAATCAAACCACTTTAATTTTTCCAGACCCCTTTTCAAATATATAATATGTATAAAATTAATTTCATGTTCTTTTTACTAAAAACCGATGCGGGCAAGTAAGTTTTACAAAGATGCCAAATTTCAAGTTGATAGCATTTGAAGTTGCTAAGAAAAACTACTGTGACATACAGACAGACAGACAGACAGACAGACAGCAAAGTCTCACCATAAGGGTTCCTTTTTAACCATTTTGGTTCGGAGGATTTAAATAGATTTATTTTATTTATTTGCTAATAATGACTGACAAAAACCATGGTAGAGCGATTCGGTGGTTTATGGTTTAAAAAAAAAATGCAACGTCAAAAATATATATACACCCTTATTCCCTCGCAGCAAAGTCATGTTTATATATTTTTAAAATCGAAATCCTCTCTAAATTGTATCTAAATGTACCTCTTGTAGTTTTCGAGTAAATGCCTGTGACATACGGACGGACATGACGAAACTATAAGGGTTCCGTTTTTGCTATTTTGGCTACGAAATCCTAAAAACTGTAGTTTTACGTGTGTATATTATCATTAGGCTTAGGACTTTTCATAGCATATCGTGGTTCTAGAATCCATGGAGTCGCTATTTCCCAATTATTATAAACATACCACCTTGATTTTGACCCGCAGTAATTGTCGCAATAAGTAATACTTATTTCAAAATGCCTTCATACGTTAAATCGCTAAACCATACATACCTTCACGCCTGTAATCCCAGATTGGACTAGGCAGAGCTACAGAATTACAACTTTAAAAAGTTGTTGATAATTCAGTACCTAACCACAATTTGCACAATTAGGCTAAGATGTTTAACAGTGTGTATTAGTGACAAGTTGCAAGCCCATCGCCTAACAGTACTACAAGCCTATATTCCCTTAGTCGCCTCTTACGACATCCACGGGAAGACATGGAGTGGCACTATCCTAACCCGGCAACCACACGGGACAGCCAGTCGCTAAACCAGTTTACGAGTAATTGAATTTTGGTAAAGAGAGTGATTTTATTTCAAGCAAACAAATATTCAAATAGTAGGTATGGTTAAATCGACCAAAAAATTTATTTAGTTTATTTTGTAATATGACAAACTGAAGACCAAAATCAAAGTGGTATATTTATAATAATTATAAAATAGCGACTCCATGGATTCCAGAACCACGTTATGCCACCAAAAGTCCTAACCTTAATTATCATCCCTATATGATCCAAATGATCCAAATAACCTATAATTCGAACCTGATTGGGATGGGCACATTAGACCCACTAGCAGGCTTAGCAAAACTCCAATGGTGTGTGTTTGAGTTGTTTGACGAAGGCACGAACCGCCACTCGAATTGATGTTGCAAGGTTAATTAACGTAAGTAAAATACACGATGCCTAATAGGAAAAGCCTAACCTGAATGTGAGAATTCACTGTGCTGTGCAGTGGAGGCGTAGCGATTCCAATAGTCGTCTTCCGCCAGCGGCATCATTTCCGTGAGAGAGCTATGGTTTCTAAACATCAAGAATTGCCTTCGGGTAGAGTCAAGCAATGGAATTTCCAGTTCCACGTGAAAAGTTGTTACGGCACCCTACGGGTTAAGATAAGTAATTAAAGTGACGTTGACTTAAGTAAATTTGGACTATGGGCTGAAATATCCCGCTAAACATCAATATGGCTTTCGAAAGGGTAGCTCGACCACGTTGGCGTCTTTCAATCTTATTAAAACGATAACAGATTACTGAACCAAAACATACCCGTGGCCGATTTTCTTAGACTTAATTTTATTCATTAAAACATGTAGTGGTACATTAATGGTTTAGAACAAAATTGCCGCACTTAAGACATACGACACAGTGCTTGTGTAATTTTGAATATACATACATGTTTACATACAGGTAAGACATATGCAAACGCAATGCAAAAGTGAATAAGCTGTATGAAATAATATCAAATAGATAGTTCTTTCGTAGGTGTATTTCATGCTTTTTTAAATATCTTTAGGACTGACCAGCTATGACCTCTATCTTAACGATAAGTAACGATGAGGTCGAGGATAGAGTTCGTAGGGTCGGTAGCAGCAACTCTTGTTTTTGTAACGTTCCGTGAGGCGGCCGTTACCTTTTCCGGCTTCGGTGGTTGCGGAACCGACATAATCCTTAACACGGTGAACATGAAGAACGAGGACCTGAAGTCGTCATTGTTCGGCTCGTACTCTAAATGTCTGTCCGTTGGGAGAATTTTCCGTGAGTCCAGCCACTGGAGGCGGGGGAGCCGCATGAGTACGATTCGAGCATAGCCCATGCATACCTGGAAATTAAAAAAAAACACCCTTTCTAGGGACTTTTGAGATACATAATTATCTTGAATTATAGATATTAAATTATCTTGAAGAGAGTAAATGCGCAGTTGGTACCTGCACTTAGAAACTATTTTGTAGTTTTTTTTTAGGAAAAGGAAATAATGTTTTTGTTAAGTAAGGGTTAAAATTGATAACAGATCGTTGGGTAGAAAATATTAGTGAAATCTAGTTTCCAACCGTTGAACATGTATCATTTACTAAAGTTTGCTCCTAACAGTTGTGTGCAACTGTGGAAATATGATACAATAATTTCTCTTCCCTGGGGAACTGGGGAATTTCATGAAATTATTTTCTTATACGAATTAAACGTATTTAAAGGAATTCATCGTAAGTACTTAATTCCCATCGAATCCTATAACCATCTTACAAAATTAGTTAGGAGGATTGTGAAACGCCGCTAAAATCGCGTAGGTGTCAATTGAAATAAATCCATACAAAGTTAGCTCCGGGCGATAACGTTTCTCACCCACAAAAGTCCGATTTCCACGATTTTTTAAATATATACATATTTAATATTATAAAGAACTAGGTCTGTACATTACTGTCTTTTTTTAATTTGTTAGTTTCTAAGAAATATTTTCACATATACATACGTTCATACATAGATTTTAACCGATTTCCAGAAAAGAGGAGGTTCTATGTTCCACTGTGTGTTTTTTTTTTATGTATGTTCACGGTTTGAAGTCGGTTTTTGGTTAAAAATATGGTGAGTCGCCGACCTACCATTTTAAAAGAAGTTGAGAGAAACGTTATCGCATTTTGTATGGAATTTTTTAGCTTCACAATCCTCTTAAACACTACCACCGCGCCATCTATCAACGTACCCATGAACTTCTAAGTATTGAATTTTAGTTATTTACCGCGCACGGGTTTCCAACGAGCGACAGCGCTATGAGATAAGGCAGGTTGCTTATTGCATCTAGTACCAGGTTGATATCGTAGATGTCGTTCTCAGACAAATCCAATACTGTTATGGCATTAGGCAAGTGTGACAAGCTTTTTAGACATTCTGAAACACACGATAACAATAGATGATAATTAAGAAAGAAAGATATAGGTATTTTCGAGTGTAAATTTAATTTTAAATACTATACCATTTCTCAGTAGATTTCTAGCTAACCCAAGTTGCATCAATGAGCTGGGTAGAGTTTCTGCAAATTTGAGTTCGCTTATCCAATTAGATTGAAGTTCAAGTGTCCTCAGCCCCGCGGGGAGCACCGTGGAGTCAATGTTCGCGAGGAAATTACCGAATAGATTAAGCGACAGTAACTTCTTAAACTCAGCCAAACCCTTGTCCAACTCAGTCATCTTAAAAGAAAATATTCTTCATAGGCACTGCCAAAATTATACGAGAAATCTACAAACCAAGTGTAGGTACCTCCGAGTCATTAACCCTTAAAGTCGAAACTTTTTTCAAGTCTCTTCTCAATACTTTATGGTCCCCACACCTCACCGCTCCCTTTATTAGTCTGTCCATGTTGTTTGTAATACAGTTGACACTGTGGAAACACACTTTTCCTTCCTCATTAGCGAACCTTAAAATGTCCCATATCGTAAGCGTTAAAATAACATTCCATTGGTCATTGAGACTAATCGTTGATTCGCTGTCCATGAATCCATAGAGAATGCTCTTTTTGAGTTTATTTTCAAGTGCTTCAGTGAAAGGTACGGTGGTTACGCCTTTACGTTGCTTTCTCTTATGATGTCTGGTTGCTAGAGCCAGGAGAGTCCAGTCTATTCCTGTTTCAATGCGTTCTTGGTATCCTTGAAAAAAAGGTACATAGGTAATCTAAAGGAAGTCTATTTATTTAAAAGTTCGAGCAAAAGCAGGAATGTTGTTTATACCCTCAATAGCGTTTTCAGGAATGCGCCGAAGGCTTGATTCGCTTATGGAGGGGCGAATTATTTGTGGCGTCGGTTTTCTTGATGTATCCTTTGGTGGCATGTTTATAGTAGGTATATATTGGGCTGAGACTCCTAAGTACCAATTTCCAAAACAAAAAAAATATCAAATGCGCGGATTCAGGTTAATGTTGTCAATGTCAATCAATGACAACGACAAAATTTTCACCAATAGAGATTTTATTCAACTCATTGCAACCGCATTTCCATTACTTTCATTTTTTTTTATTTTTTTTTGCCCCCGCGGCGACTTGAACAGCTACTACCGCGAGGATAATGGCTAACTTTCATTACTAAAACAAAATGAAGTGCAATTAAAATGTCAAATATACTACTTAAAGGAGATGACCCTTACCAGAGATGCTTCTAATTCTAATTCTAATTTTAATTAATGACTTTCATTCCTTCATGAAGTTTACAGCACTTTTCAGTGTCAATGTTCTCCGTCGGTAAAGCAGTGATAATCAGAGGTGCGTCTTTACGTAACTAGATGGCGCGCGCGTCGCTGTGTTTATTCGCGACATCAGCGGTCAAAGTGCACGTTGCTTTATAGAAAACTTCTACTATATGAACGACGACTCGATTCAGACTGTAGGACTGTTGGTGGCCTTCGGCACGCGGCATGCCGACTGTATCCTCCGTTGACATTATTGTACTATTGCTCTAGAAAATCGCGTGTAAAACATTTCATAACACTGATGTCATTTATTCCACGCGGTGCGCACAGTGAGACATTGACGTCTAGTGAGCGGGAAATTTGAGTGTAGTTCTGTGAGTAATGGAAATCCCGCGCTGGGTTTGACAGTATTTCTCGGAGTTTGCTGAGTGAAAGTTGCCTGCGATGCGGTTATGGAGCAGTGATGTTGCCAATACTTTTGCTTGCCCTTGTGTGATTGGCAAGACACAGTATTTATGTGATAGGATTGAGCTTCCGTACGAGTCTTTGTTATAATTCAAGAATTTACCCAAGTTAAAGGTAATCGAATCAATATTTCATAACATAACTGTCGCTCATTTTTATGTGCTTAGTATGCAAACAAGGTAAGTACTTATGGATTATCTCTCTTCAATCAAGCAGATTGTGTTTTCTCGTACCTATGTAATGAATATGAAGGTAAAACTTCAACATTAATACCTAGAATACTGCCCAATGTAAACAAAAAATCTAAATAATTGTATCCCTTATAAAGTTATAGTTACTTTTATTTATAAATCGGCCACGAAACGTTTTATTTAATTGCACTTAGGTATACTTGTTTCAAACTCTTCCATATACCTAGATAGGTATGTACATACCTACCTACCACGAATGTTTACGAAATAAAAATTGTACGTTTACACGTTTGGTAAAGAACCCAACAAATCTGGTATTGGTAAGAACGGCCGTAATGAAAACGTTACCCATACTAATTCATCTTCACGAAAATTAATGGGGCCTCTCTTTAGACATACCCTACTCGGTAAAAACACATTTAAATCGGTGGAAAATTCGCGAAGAAATCGAGTTACAAACACATAAAAAAAATACAGATGAATTTGATAACCTCTTCCTTTTAAGTTGGTTAAGTAATGGTACTTTCAACCGAGTTAAACACTACTGTGGTTACCTATCTTAAGTTCGAAAAACTTTTGCCCGCCGTTCCTTTTGTCCCAAATTTTCATTGTTCATCATTTTTCTCTAAACCCGTTTCACTTTCCTGGATTATTATAAAACTAACGTAACCTAACCTACAGGTTCTGTAGGTTAAATATTTTGTAAAGTTAATGGGTTCAGAGAAAAACGATTTTCGGACAAATGAAAATTTCGGGCAAACTTAACAGCGGACAAAAGTTTTTCGAAACATAGGTATAGGTTCTACTTTCATTTCGTCTAAGAGTAAAGAAAACGAAAACGTTGTCACGAATTTACATGTGACTTAACTAAATGTCATGCAAAAATTACGAGTGTAAGTTTATTCTTGACACTATTTAGAAACGTGTTTAGTAAAAAGTTAGAGATATTTCGTAATGGCTGTTTATGATTGTTCCATTGCCTACTAACAACTCAAAATTTACTCAGTGGTAACTTTTTTTTTAAATCACTTTCCTCCCTAAAGATAAAAATGCCATTCACCCCACTGTTGAAATAAGGAAATTATATGTAGGAATGTGGTTGATTAGCATAGCGTGGATGCGGTAGTGACGCTGAAACGGTTGCTAAGCGATCGTAGGTCGCGTGTTTTCACTTGAAAATATAACAATGAGTCTGTACCTTCTTTATGTTATGAAAGACATGGGTTTCAAAAGGCGGAGGTCTATGCCTATCAGTGTAAATGATTTAAATGACACTTATATACTAGATTTAGAAGCATAAAAAGGGAACTTATATGTTATGCTTCATTGTTCGTGAGTGTAAAATTTTAATCTATTACCTCGGCTTGATTTACGGTATGTTCATTAAAGGAAAATATTTTTAAACATGTTTTTCATATTTTAAGTAAATAGCCTTAGCTACCAATTGATAACTTTAATCGAAAAACATGTATTGCCTATAAAATTGCACATAAAACGTATTGAATAGGAAATTTAGGTACCTACGTGGGTGCACCGGTGCAGTATGTTGGGTCTTACAATGAATGCACATAATCCGGGGCCTGTCCAATTCGAGCTTATTCAGAATTTAACGTAAGGTATTTGCACCACAGATACCATAGCCTTTGTTTATCTGAGATTTTATGTAGAGTCAAGTGCAAACATATGTATCGAAAGAACCCTCCCATAAATTATGTTACGAACTTCTTATTATACTGGAACAAGGTTCATTGGGACATATTTTTGAGATGGTGCGTTCTCCCATATTTTTGCACTTGACTGTACTATACTCAATATATAATATGTACACATAGTAAAGCAATGTATTGTGTCTCCGTAGGATAACTTTAAACGAATATTGGGTTGACATAAATATTTTAGCGTGTTTTTGATTACAAGCACAAATCGAGATTATTTAAAAGATCATTTAATTTAAGCTTATCAATAAAAACGCTTAAAACGTTGAAATAAAACTAGACTAAAACAATTTATATTCGGCTTTGCTGCCGGATGCTGGGGTATCTTATTAATATTTCGTAAGAATAGTAAAAGTTTACGTGTAATTTTTTTTAGTTGTTAGGGAAGTGGTTCATAACTTATGAAACATAAGTCATTATTTGTAGAGCTATTTCTTACCATTTTAATCCATCTATTAAATAAATAAGACATTTTTTTGACCATTTGCGTAACTTTGCCCTAAATATAAAAAAAAATGGCCAAGTGGGAGTCGGGCTCGCACACTAAGGCTATAACTGTTCATAACATGCAGCTCGCTGACAGACAGACGGAAGGACCAATGAGGCTAAATAGGGTCCCGTTGTTGGAATACCCTAAAAACGGTTCTAAAGATCTTGATCGGAGAAAAAGTAAATTGATTTCCACTTTAAATAAAAAGATGCTCAGATTTTTACCGGTAGATTAGATTTCACGTTCTAATTTCTTACAAATTAATTAATCATGCAACATTTCAAGGATTTTTTCTAACAATAGCCGATTTGCATATTTTGATCGATCACGGTGTCATTATTTCCGGCTTGATCGTTCATCGTTGTATAATTAGACATGAATCGAGTACTCGTATCTGTTCTTTTTTTGGCAACAGTGTTTTTTTGCAACAGATTTTAAAGGACACAGTTTAAACGGGGTCAAACATTGTTCATTCTGGAGGTTCCAATTTACGCACGTGGATACCAATGGTTTCGTCCAATGGTACCGTTGGCTCATACAGTGATTGAGCTCCAGCATATTTATGATAATGACGAAGTTACGTGAATTCCAAAGAAAGTAAATAACATAAATAGTTTTGATTTAAAATTCGGTCAAGAATATCAACCATTCTTACAAGGTGTAACATCGTTTGTGGTCGCGTATCGCGTATCGTGACATGATAAATACTACATTTAGTAGATAATGCTTTTAGGCATTAAGTTCGCCATTTTTACTTATTATATGTATTCGTTTTGTGGGAATAAGTTTAAATAAATAAAATCAGCGGTTACTATTTACTGACTTATGTAATAGGTATTATTGAATTAACCTAGCCGTGCTGAAACACAATTTTAAGAAAGTTTGTAGTTGTTACAGATAAGGGTAAAAAATATCCACGTAAAATTGCAAAAACATTTATACATTGATCACATTGCAGTACTATTAAGGGGCGTACCTTCCGAATTGAAGTCTAGATTTACGAAAATGCTTGGAGCTTGGATTGATTAAACTGATCAAAGTCACCATAGAAGAAAACAGCGACAGGGTTTTACGGTTGTTTGAGAATGAATGAGATTGAGACATTTACTTATTAATAAAATTATATTACATTAACAATTATAGTCCATGACACTAGCTAGCAATGCGCTACCCTATGTGAATCTATTAGTGAAGCAGTTAGCTCATGATGTTAACGAAACTAACGGTCCCAGAGTTTGATTCCCAGTAATGGCAAAAAATTGTGTGATAAGAGCGAGTTTTTGTACCCGAGTCTTAGTTGGTTTCTACGTATTACAGTATATATTTCTCTTATTAGTATGTTTTTCGAAGTCTAGTAGCCATAGAAAAAGCCTAGAGCTTCGTTTTGAACTTGGTGTATAAAGCTGTGAAGCTGATCCTTCCTTTTGGCAAAACTCGGGGGAGGCCTGTGTCTAGCGGTGGATGTCTTTCGGCTGAATGATTATGATGATGAATTGGTGTATGACGGCCCCCAGGATCTTTTATGTAAATACTGGTTAATCAGCCCATTTGATACATGTCAGAAAGAGCTCGTGAAAGGATCACATAGATAAATGACCAATTAGACCATGGTTTACCTTATCATAACCATGGGAGTAGTTATAGACTCACCATAAGTATTAAGAAAATAAAACGACTGCAAATTTAATCTCGCCCCGGATCACCCTTATTTGTGGAATTTAATTGTACCTAAATATAGTGGCAACCTGTACGATAAGGTCATCGACTTGCATTGGCAGAAAGTCTGCAAGGTCATAAGAAGTCGCGGCTCAATAATTGACTGCTTGAAATACAGATTCGAAAAGACGCTGTGACGTAAAGTACCTAGCTAAAAATGGAATCCGCCAGTCGGTAACAACTCTTAATATTTTCGGTGCCAGGATAAAATATCTGCATATAAATCGGATTGAATATTTATTTTTGGCGCTAAAAGTGATAAGAAATGTTTCAGGCTCGACGTAATTTCTATTACAAATGTGCAATTGGCGTACCAAATCAATCAAAAGAGTAGTACACTTTAAATAAATAAATATCCCAATGAAATTATTCATTTTACCTTGCAAATGATAGGGTACCTATCCTAATTTGGATTTATTTATGATGCTGCCGTGGGCTTGCCATGTCCGTAAAATAACGAAAATGTTGAGGTTTTCTCAGTTTTCTTTAAATAAATCCGAATTTCGGAAGCAAGCGTGATCACTGATCAAAATAAATAACATGAAAAAATAAAAATAAAAACACCGAAATGATGAAAAAACTTGCCTTCAAAAATTTATCCAACTATTGAAGTGACTATCTGCATGCAAAATCTGTTATTAATAAAATAGATTATATTCATAAATGTCAGGATATTGACCTAGTGAAAAGAGTAGTAGTCCCAAACTAATTTTGGATGTGACTTAAATGGAACATGCTTAGTTATATAGAGATATTATAAATGTTACTAATATATTAAATGTGAAAGTTGGGATGGTTGATACTCAATCACGTCAGAACATTTGGACGAAATTTGACACAGATATTTTATTTATTTATTTATTAAATAACTTAAATCTATCATTACAGGCTGTTACCTAATGCGATAGACAAGTGAGCAATAAGAATAAGAATTTACACATAGTAACACAATTATTATACAGTTATTGAGTATAGCATAGTACAGGGCCATTCCATATGATTTCAACAAATTTGAATTAAAAAGTGTGCCGCATGACTTTTGATTTGAATAAAAAAAATTGAGGATATACTTTATGGTGAGAGAAGTGCTGAACCACCACCATTTTTTTTTTAAATATTTTTATTTCCGAGTTTTACCCATTCGAAGTAAATGGTGGGGTCAAATTCCTGCTTGTATATAATACGCTCTAACTTTTTTTTTTGAAAAGATAACGAAATAATTGTTGCTGTGTTTGATTAGGTAAGAAATGTGGATGTCATACTGTATGATAAAAGTTATCTAAATTAACTACAAAAAAAAAATGGTGTCCATTTGAAATGTTCAAGTAACTGGTAATTTTTTGCAATTTTAATTCATTTTTGTGCAAACCCTGATGCATATTAGGGATAACTTTTTTCAGAAATATAAAGTACTAGTATTGTTCATTCTGTAAAATAAATATTATCGTTTTAGAATTATAATTCTAACAGAAAAATAGTAGTGAAAATTGAGAATTTCGAAAAATGCTTATGTTTGACCCCCAAAAAACCCATGTGGAAGAATAATTAAAAATTTGAATTTATTCAGAAAATATAGTCCATGTCTTTGTTAATTAGATTCAGTTTAAAAAGTTTCGTTATTTTCCCTATTTTTGGATATATGATTTTTTTAAACTGCTTATCTCGTGAATTTTCTCTCATTGTTTTTATATATTATGCATATTAAAATATTTTTGACTATAACTTTTAAATGTATGGTAATCAATTACCATACACTGAAAAATCAATAAATAAAAGCCAGACGGTTCAAATTTACTAAATATATTTAATAATACTTATATATAAAACGAAAAAAACATTACTTGCAAACCTTTGCTACTTCGAAATTTTCTGAAGTAGAGTAACGTCGCACTACTAATTCATTTTGAGAAATGGGAACGAAACTATGATAAGAAAGTGTATTTTTTATGGTTCTCATATTTTTAAATCGCTCTGATAAGTACAACTCAGCTACATCGACTTCTGATTTTGAGACGAAAAAGAACTTGATTCCAAGAATTTTGTTTACACAAAACTCGTACATAGCTTCAGGGGATAAAATGTTATCACTACCTGTGGTGCGTTGCAGACTAGCCTTCTTACCAACCGCTTAATCGTGCCGCCAGCACCATCACAGGGGGATTTGCCGTGAGAGGTGGCAAAAAAGTTCCACTTCTTATCAACCAGTGGTATATAATATAACGAACAATAACTATACATGAAAACAGGTTAAATAACACAAGCACTTCCTACAAAGAGTTTGCACCGCTTCATTATCTCCTCAGTACGGTCTCCTATATATAACTTCGATAAGGACTATAGTAGCACCTAAAAAAAAATATTTCATAAACGAGCAAAAATAACAAAACTTTTTAAACTGAACCTTATTAACAAAGACGTGGACTATATTTTCTGAATAAATTCAAATTTTTAATTATTCTTCCGCATGGGTTTTTTGGGGGTTTCGGGGAAAATTTCGAAGTAGCAAAGGTTTGCAAGTAATGTTTTAAGTGGAAAGAAGTGGTCTCTGCCTACCCCTCTGGGAAACAGGCGTGATTTAATGTATGTATGTATGTATATATAAGTATTATTAAATATATTTAGTAAATTTGAACCGTCTGGCTTTTATGTAATGATTTTTCAGTGTATGGTAATTGATTACCATACATTTAAGAGTTATAGTCAAAAATATTTTAATATGCATAATAAAAAACAATGAGAGAAAATTCACGAGATAAGCAGTTTAAAAAAATCATATATCCAAAAATAGGAAAAATAACGAAACTTTTTAAACTGAATCTAATTAACAAAGACATGGACTATATTTTCTGAATAAATTCAAATTTTTAATTATTCTTCCACATGGGTTTTTTGGGGGTCAAACATAAGCATTTTTCGAAATTCTCAATTTTCACTACTATTTTTCTGTTAGATTTATAATTCTAAAACGATAATATTTATTTTACAGAATAAACAAAACTAGTACTTTATATTTCTGAAAAAAGTTATCCCTAATATGCATCAGGGTTTGCACAAAAATGAATTAAAATTGCAAAAAATTACCAGTTACTTGAACATTTCAAATGGACACCATTTTTTTTTGTAGTTAATTTAGATAACTTTTATCATACAGTATGACATCAACATTTCTTACCTAATCAAACACAGCAACAATTATTTCGTTATCTTTTCAAAAAAAAAAGTTAGAGCGTATTATATACAAGCAGGAATTTGACCCCACTATTTACTTCGAATGGGTAAAACTCGGAAATAAAAATATTAAAAAAAAAATGGTGGTGGTTCAGCACTTCTCTCACCATAAAGTATGTCCTCAATTTTTTTTATTCAAATCAAAAGTCATGCGGCACACTCGATTTGTTGAAATCACATGGAATGGCCCTACAGTCAACGTCAAAAGTAAGTGATCAAAATTAACATTTCAAAACATGTTCAAGCATGACGCCCCAGATAAAACAGATTATAACAAAGTGTCATTTTCAACTGAATATTTAATTAGTCAAAAGAAAATGATCATAAACGATGCCATAACTGTCTCTTTACAGAAAATTTCAATAAAGTTTTTTTTTTTTTTTACCTTATTGTCAAGTGTCCAACAAGATAAAGTCAAAATGACAAAATCTCCAAATGAAAACTAGGGCAATCACGGCAGTTAAAAAGGATTTATTTTAAATATGCAAAAAAAAAACAAAGCGAAGTAGTAGGAACTTATTTCAACCCTTGACGGAAATGAGAGGTGTTATAGTTGTTTCGCGTGTTTGTCTTACGAGCATAACCGACATTAACCGAACGTCTGACTTGTATTCCGAGGTGGTCTTGAGAAGACATGAAGGCCCAAACATTCATATTCACTTACATGTGATAGTTTGGTAGTATTACTGACTATTGCTATTTTAGAAAATCAGTTTAATTTGAAACACTCAGTAATGACTTTAACTGTTTGAATGGCATGTCACTTACTTATGACACATTACGAGCTAATTTACTAATGCTAAATTACAATAATCAGATACATCTGTCTTAATTTATTGTATATACTATTTTGAGACCCTATTTCATCAGTTTCTTTTGCTGTTGACTGTACAAACATAGTGGCCTTTGTGAAATCGTTCAGGGAGCATGCAAATATGTCGAATGTGAGCGCTACTTTATTAATCGTTCGAATAGCCCGCGTATAGGTAGATTATAGTCTAGAATAGCACATAGGCTACTTTTTAACCCGGAAAAATGAATAGTTTCCGAGGGAATAGCGAGAACCAACTTCTACGCGGAGTCGCGGAGTCGCAAGCAACAGCTATCCTACGCATCGTATTCGTAAACCTAAATAGAATGTCTTCATGTATAATTTCTTAAAACCCTGTCGCAAAATTAACGTTTCGTTATGAAAAAACAGTATTATGGAAAATTTACGGCATGCATAACATTGTTTATGGCAAAAATCTCATGGCATATAACTTTCGAACAAAATAAATATTGTAATGGATTACGAGGGAGATAGCCACAATACAGATAAATAGTAGAAGTGTGAAGTGGGCATGTGGCATGGTTATCCGCATAACCATGCCACACGTGCCACGCAACCGCGCAGCCTAGCTCAGTTTGCCTCGATCGCTTACTTGTGCGTGACAGTTGTGCGAATAATATTTCTAAAATACGAAATATATCGAGAAGCATGCCTCATTTAGTAAGGGACTTAAGCGCCACTTAATATTTTCATGTTAAAACCTATTTTTTTGAAAATTATCTGATCTGGCAAGTAAGTAATTGAGTATGTAGAGTGGCCGGTTTACCCTTGTTTCGCCGAATATTATTTAGCAAATTCTTAACTCCCCAAACTACGTAAGTATCCCATATTTTTATTTGGGCAAATTTTTATTTCCCAACTCAACGTTTCGCACTGATATCATTTCCCATTTTTTTTTTTTTTAATTTTGTTTAGCCTATTTTGGTGTCCCACTGCTGGGCAAAGGCCTCCCCTCCTTTTCCCAACTAATAATTTGATAAATTATTGTTACACAAATTATTGCCAGGGATTCTTTTAAGATGTCAATTACGTTTTCGTCGAATGTATTTATTGGCAGAAAAATTAACCATAACCTACCTATCTCTGGGAGCAGTTTCATTTTTGAAGTCATAATTTTTTTTACCCTAACCTACCTATCTCTGAGAGCACTTTCGTTTTTAATCCAATTTATGTTTGTTACAGACAACACAATTATTTACCACGTAAAATTTGACGATATGTTATTTGCCTTAGCAAATCATTTGCTACACAATTATAAAATTAACATATTAATACACATAAAATTTGACGTAATAAAAGTTTGCAATATAAAAATGTAGCGAAATAAATAAATTACGATGTAAAATTATGCCAAGGATTGATTTGCCAAATAAAACTTCGGCGAAAAGTTGATTGCTAAATGAAATTTGACGAAACATAATTCGGCAAAAGGGCAGTACACCAGAGTGGCCATGATCCAGGATAAAAAAAAAACATTGAATGTTTGTTTAAATAAAAAATAAATAAATTGTCTTAACCCATTTAAATATATTACGTTATGAATGTTATGATACTATAAATGTTATTGTTCGGCTACTGTACGCTAGATGGCAGTACTTTGTAAGCTAATTTGTGGTTATATATCTGTTTGTTATAATGTTTAATACAATTACGCTGCATGGAATTAAGGTTTAAATTATTATCGACCAATCATTTTCAAGATTTCTTAGTGGTTGTTTTTATGATAGTGTGAGTTTTCGAAAGCGAAGCCCATGGCATGGCACTTCCACTGTTTCTTCTATTCCGTGGAGATAACGATAATAGGTCCTACAGCTGTCTCGGCGAGACCTCTCGCCGACAGTTGACCCGAGAAACGAGAAGGATACTCACGCGACCTTTCTCACTTGCGCTTTGAAACGGGCTAAAAACCGACAGCAAATGGAGAACCATATAGAGGCAGGATCGACACACAAAACCTAGAACGAGAAGGCGAGAAACATATCACATTCACGTGTCTCGGGTGTTCTCGGGGCTTCTCGGCGTGAGTCTGTACGGCTTATAAGATCTTTCTGAGCTAAAGTTCATCGCCATTTTTCGTAGTTTTAATTGGCACATATTTTTTATACTGGCAACAGTAACACTTCATTGTTACACGTCAAAAGCCATCGTATGTCAACAAGAGGTAAACAAAAATAACCGCGGAAAGACGAAGAAGATCTAATGTTTTCTACGATGGCTTTTGGATAATGTGAGACATGATTTAAAATAATAAAAATACGTTTAAAATCTCGATTATCAGCCGGGAGGTTCGGGCATGTTTCGGACTCATTGGGAGTACCAAGGAGTCCTTCATCAGGGATGTGTTCACGGCGGCGCTGCTGCTGAGTCCGACTGATAATCGTGAGTTTTAACCGATTATCACGTTCAATGCGCCACCGAATATCCTAAACTTGCCGGGGTCATGGTCCATTGCTTCTCATACGCAAAATCACCAAGGTACGACGTGAATTTCGTTTGCCTACATCACATGCTAGGTTTGAAGGTTACTATTTTTATTCAATTTAGAGATATTAGTATTTACTATAAAGGTTCATACTAACGGTTTGATATATATCACAGACATCGCATCTAAATTCATTAAATAGTTTTAAAGATGTAAAACCAAATGTAACGACATGATTTAATGAGAAGCGTCTTGCTGTCCAGCGGTGCGTTGATAAAGCGTGTATGTATGTATCTAAACTCATTGTTGCAACAAAAAAAATACAATTCGTTCATAAACTTAAGATTAACATGCACGGCAGCGAACTTATCCCAATAAGGGATCTCTTCCAGTTAACCTGACTATGACTGAGGAAACTGTACGAGGATAGGCAAGATTACATGGATGTGCACATAAAGAGAATTTAAACTAATATTTGCTTGCAGTAGGTAAGTGTTGCACGTGCTGGGAAATATTTTGAAACAAAATCTCGATAGTAACAATATTGAAGTACGAATTAATGTTATTAAGTCACAAATTACTCTATTGGTTTGACCACATTGAACGTGTTAATTATTATTTTTGATGTTACCAATGCGCGTTTCGTGATTTTGTATGAAGTTTAGCCTAGTAATGCCAAAAGTATTAAAAACAATGGCAGAAAGAGCGTATCCATATGATAGAGCGCAAAACTTATTTTAGAAAGAAATATTCTGTTGAATCATTATTTTAAGAACTCAAAAATTAGATACAAATTACGAGTTCAATATTTCCTTGATGATTTTTAAGAGCTATTCAATAATACCTCACTCTATGTCATAATGTAAAAAAACCTTCTTCAAGGTTTTTTTTCAAGATTTTATTTAACTTGTTGGCATATTATTATTTTAAATGTATAACTACAACTCACAGCCAAATTACTGCGGCTCTAGTTGGCGCAGTGCTAGGCCAGTTCAATCGAGCGAACTTGCGTGTACTCTTAGCATAACACCACTTATCGTATCCTGCAGTAGAACCGCTCTAAGAGGCCGGAACTGACAGCTGTTAAAACAGTACAAAACATAAACCCAAAAAATGCCTCAAGCACATATTTATTTTGTATCGACAGCTGTCAAATTGGGTCTCTTAGAGCAGCGCGACTATAAATACTCGATGTATCAGAACCAACCTGAACAAGGACAACACTAATCATTATTACATTAGCTAACTAATGTACGCTAGCTAACTAAAGTAATACATACACATACTCATACACACAACTTTCACATTTATAATATTAGTAGGATTAGTAGGATACGTAAGCTTAAACTAGTTAAACTACCATTAGGTTTTTACCCTTGTTGCAGCAGAATAATCCAAGATGCCGTTTACGATGAAAGAGGGCGGCTTCGGCACGGGCGACTACGTGGCGTTCGGCATCCTGTGCGCGGCGTCGTGCGCGGGCGGCATGTGGTACAGCGCGGTGGGCTCGCGCCGGCGCACGCTCGTCGACATTCGGGACTACCTGCTGGGGGGCAAGTCCATGAGCACCGGGCCTGTTGCCATGTCGCTTATAGCCAGGTAACTTCCACATTTCTTATCTTCACAGGCGTTCGCGATCTTTGAGTGAGTTCCTGAGCTCATTAAGGAGAACCCTAATGTACATCCGGGGGTATCTGGTGGCCTGGAGCTGATGGTTTTACTTCCATGAGCTCCAGGCCTGTCGTATGTCACTTATAGCCATGGTTTTTTCTTAGACGGTCTTATTCTCACCAACGAATCATGCAGCCTGTTCGCCATGTTGCTCAAGGCCAGGTAAATGTTCAAACCCTGATAGAAGAGAGACTTCTGTGATATTTTGGGAGCTTTAAGGCGTTGGTACGGAGGGGTTGGTCAGCCTGGGCTTGCGTTGACGAACACTGGTAGATGATTGGAATTATCGCTCACCGCTAAGTCATTGATATCGTGATAGTAGATAGAAGTCAGCGAATCTTATCGATCGGGGGTGTGGACGCGATGCGCTCCCGTGGAGCATTTATAACATCTATTACGACGATGCGCTGGCCTAGTTGGTAGTGACCCTGCCTACGAAGCTAGCGGTCCTGGGTTCAAATCCCGGTAAGGGCAGATATTTGTGTGATGAGCGAGAATATTTGTTTCTGAGTCAGTGTGGTAGCCGGCTTAGAATAGCACCACTCCATGTCTTCCTGTGGAAGTCGTAAGAGGCGACTAAGGGAATAATAGGCTTGTAGTATTATTAGGCGATGGGCTTGCAACCTGTCACTAATATACACATCGTCAACATCAGCATGTTTGTGCAAAATGTGGATATATCATTAACAACAAGTTGTTAGAGTTGTTGGTAATTTTTTAGCTCTGCCTACCCCACTCTGGGAATGAAGGCGTGAAGGTATGTATGTATGAGTCATGGATGTTTTCTATGAATTTAAGTATACCTATATTTCTCTATATAAGTATTTATATCGTTGTCTAAAGTCGAGTCCGGAATTAGGCCAACTAACTTGACAGTTCATTGTACACTAATGTTGCCACAGTTTGGCTAGTGCTGTTAATATCGATATTTAAAAAGTCTTGTTTATCATTATTATTGTGTTTGGAATCTAACTAATAATTTTACTAAGAAAAATAATAATAATAAAAATTGGTTGTAATGTCAGCATTATTTTTGTATTTTATTCCTAATTTGAGGAGTAAGTATCGTAAATATCCGCTTTAAACCGTACATCCTTCAGATCATATTATATCGTAAAAATTGCTGTAGTTTTTCCCTATTTGGCAAGTATGTATGAGTGTGAAAGTTTCGACGACAATTTCTTGATAAAATATAAATATAATCAGATTTATAGAAGGCACAAGGTTATATTGACATATTTGTGTCGACATAAACCTATCACTATTTATTTTTTCCTATGTCTGGCAACATTTTCAGCTGTCAAGTTAGTTCGCCTAATTCCGGACTCGACTTTAGTACCCATAGTACAAGCCTAGATCTTAGTTTGGGTTAATTGGTGTAACATTATCCCCTGATATTTATTTATTTATTACTACACGTATATGGCCCAATGGTAGCTGCCTTGTCGTCTTTTTCGCATCATGAGAAGTAGAACAGAAAATTAGACTATTGGCTTAGTAGGTAACTATGAGAACGTGTCTGTTTAATAAACAGAGTAAATGTTTGAGATTGATACGCACTTGTAGATGTGTTACTAAAAGAAAATAAAACAGGTGTAATTGCTTTATTACACATTTAGTTATAAACACGAAAAAAATCGGGTGGGGCTGTGCACACGGTCGTTGGTTTTAACGTGAAACGTCTATATCCTTTTTAGTGTTGAAGATTGAAAGAAAACCAGATTGACTTCGTTCTAAATATTTTAATACAATCTTACATTGAATAGGTTAGTACAAATAACATTTCATTTAATATATGTAACCCCCTGTTTCCGACGATAGCCGTGTTTTATATTTCTTGGTGGCCCTTACACGACCTGAGGCTGACATATGGATTGTTATTTCATTTATTATACATATTGGTTACATTTAACTACAAATATCGTCCAAGTCACATTTATTATTATTTAAATCGATTGGTCTGAATGAACTCTGTAAATACACGAAAGAATCACCGCGCTATCACGTGTGAGTCGTGGTGAGATTCTATACTGAATAGGAACCAGCGAGAGCGCCGGTTTCCGTTATTCTACGCAGTGCCCCTCCCCGCCGCTCTGCCCGGCCCCGATGTAAACTCAAGGTCTTAGCAGAGACCTGACTATCTACGCTAAATAATGTCACTAAATTCATGTTTCTTCGATTGATAGTTTTGTAGTTATTAATGTCAGACGATATAGACCAATTCGTTATGGACCGGTTTTCAGATAGTTTCACGTCAAGAAATGTTTGCTCAGCGATATTGTATTGTATGTACCAGCTGACTGCGGTGTGACATGTTCCTTCCCTAATACGTTGCTGGTTATGGTTGGAAATTAGTGACTGAATTTTTTAGGGCTCTGTACTTTTTTTTTAATACGGAACCCTTATAGGATCACTCGTGCGTCTGTCTGTCTGTCCGTCCGTCTGTCACAGTCAATTTGCTCCGAATCTACTTGACCAAATCAGGTGATATTTGGTAGGATGGTGTAATCCTATGACACAAACACAGGTGTGCGAAGTAAATAAATATATTCTTAAAATAACGGTCATTTTCGGGGGACAAATTATTATTATTTATCCGGTGTAGTTACTAGCATAGAGGCAATCCATCTAGATCCTTTGGGTTGGCAACGTTTTTTTCAGTCTCGTAATCGTAAGATTGCAATCCTGAGATTGCAGATTTCTATGGGCTTCAGAGTCCACTTACTATCAGGTGGCCTGTGTACTCGTTTGTCGGCTCCATGCCATAAAATAAATAATATGCAACTCGCTCTGCCTTAACCTATTTAAAAATATAGAAATTCGGCAATTTATAAGAAACTTCGAATTATGTTTATGTTATTAATTAATGTTAACACATATGACATAACTTAACCAATATTTTTCTTCATCTTTTTACCTACGCCATTTAGGAGACGGAGAAAATATTTTTTAATAGATCTACTAAGGTTAAGCGGATGCCTATTTGATTAGGTATAGCATCTGTAGGAATAACGCCCTGTCCACATCACACATCACCTGTCGTGGTACGACGCGGCACCGGCAGCGCCAGTAGCGGCCTGTACACGCAAAGTTCGGACCGCTGCTGTTCCAATCTTCGTCCCGAACGTTTACCTACGGGTAAATGCAACTGTAATAGTAAAATAGTAAAAAATGTACGGTTCGGAACGAAGATTCGAACGGAGCATGGCGTTTCCCGCGGTCCGAACTTTACGTGTAGGTAAAGGCCGCTATTGTGTCTCTCCAATTCTCTATCCGCGGCGGGCGCCGAGGCGTGGTGGTGTGGACAGGCCCTTATCCAGTTCCTGGTGGCGGTTAAAACATTCCACACGGTACGCGGACAATATAGGTCATAACGTCCTTGTCTACTTAGTTATTTTTTCCATGGAATTATTTACAGTTCGTTATCTTATTGATAACATTAGCAGAGGACGCTGTTGATGTTTTTCTCACTTCACATGCTCTAAAAATAACTATTTATGTCTAGAGACAAAATGACTTAGTGATGACCTTGTATTTATCTCTACCACCATATTATACTTTAACTGCCAAGTAGTAGTGTTCGCATTGTTGTGTTCCGGTAAGGGAATAACTGTGTAGGTAGTCTATAAGGGTGTAGTCTTGGGAATTCAAATGTGTAAGGGTCCTTTTAATTTTCCTACTATAAAAATACTACTTATTTATCTGACGGCCATGTGTGGCGCGTAACTATGTGGAAAGTATGGGCGTCTCGCTTTCACATACGAAGTTGGTCGTGTATGACCAACCCTGTATCTCCCCCCGTCGTTCTGTCCCCCAATGTCCGTCTTTTTTGTCTGAATCATTTTTTCTCAAAAATCATCAAAGTAATGAAATGAGTTCTGAAATAATAAATAAATCGATATCCGGGGACAATCTCACCCAATCTGATCTAGTACCAAACTAAGCTCTAGACTTGTATTATACTAGATCACGTTAAAAATACTTTTATAGAGAAATACATAAATACGCAGGAAACATTGCAAACTCAAGAACAAATAGTTAGGCTATTATCACACACACAATGCTCACCGCGTTCCTTATTAAAAACTGGGGTTAATTTATTAAGTGTAACCCAAAAATTGCTTAAATCGTCGGTAAGAGACGAATGACTCTTAAGTATAATGATGATCATAATCTTTATTGGAATGTGTATCCAACAGTTACGTGTCCGGGGTGACCATCCTGGGCACGCCGGCGGAGATCTACAACTACGGCACGCAGTACTGGATGGTGATCATTGGCGTGTCCATGAGCTGCGTGATCGTGGCCATCGTCTACTTGCCAGTGTTCTGCACGTTGCGGCTGTCGTCCTCGTATGAAGTAAGCTATGTGGGTCTAGTGCTTCACTCAGTAGGTCTCTGCGGTAGTGAAGCGGTGCGAAAGGAGTGTGTTTTCGTTACGTCAAATGAAGCGGGACTCGGGCGTCGGCATCGCCGGTCACCGATACTTTAATGTGAACATTAAGGTGCAACCAGATCGATAATGGATACTTTAATGGCCTGCAATACTTTAATGTTCACATTAAATTACAACCACAGATACAGGTATTCTTAATATAGGCCATTTCCTTTTCTGAACATATGGGAAAGTTATGATATGGATGTAGATAAAATATATTTCGTTACTATGCATGACGTGTATAGCAAGACAGTTCTGTTACGTCACATGTATTCCCTCCCGCATCGCTCCACTACCGCAGGAACCTACTCAGTTATGCGCTATGTCTGCACTACACACATTAGATGTTGTCCAAGGATCAAAAGTGTCCCTACACTATTTTTACACTTTGCAATGGTTCGTAAAATATCAAAATAATGTAGGTAACCCTGCAAACCTTGGGGTAGGCCTATGTCCAGCAGTGGATGTTTTTCGGCTGAAATTATGATACAAAACTCCTATACTCAAACTGTTTAGGTACTTAAATAAATGTAAACATAAAAAACACGTGACATAGTTGGTCGGCCAATAGGAGCCGAACATTGATACGTCAAAGCTCGACGGAACAGTTTTGATTGGTTGATGATCAGAGCCATGTGGTTTGGTTTGTTTACATTTATTTAAGTACCTAAACAGTTTGAGTATAGCATCTTAATAGTGTTCTAAATAACAGTCACAGCTGACAGTATATTTGTCAGTCGTGTTTTAAAGAATAAGATAAAGATGCAGATGCACAAAAGCTTGTGGAGCTGACCCCATGTGCTTCTGTTTAGTCTACAAGAGAAAATATTGTTTTACCGAACAATTGTCCTCGCATCTTATTTCTTTATTAAAGTCCATGGGAGTGTCTATAAGTAACTCGACATGTGAAATACACCGGGGGAATACAACAGGACAGGAATGAAGCCATTTATAAAAAATGGAATTAGAAGATTGCCTATCGCTATTAACAAACGTTAGTACCTGGTACATGCAGTTTTTTTATTAAGTTTAAACCAATTTTCCGTTAAATTCTGGTTTATTTTTTACAAATCAAGTGAATCCTAATTTTTAACAAGACAATACGTCATTTTCGCAAAAAGTTAAACCTTAAAAATCTTTCTTCTAACTATCATTTTTGTGCTGAGATTGCGCCATCGACAAAACAAAACAACATTATAAACGTAGCACGTATTTTGTACGGAAAGAAAATGTCTAAAGGCAATTAGAACGCAAATAAACTGTTCATACATTTTTAAAATATTATATATTGTAATCATCTGTCATCCGGTGAAATCTAAACAACCATTACATTCCTTCTATGATCTATCTCTCAGCCGTACGTAACATCCTCGTCGCTGTTATCGGTGCATTAGGCAATCCGTCATAATCATGTTCGCAGAGAAAGGCTGACGGTTTAGGGTGTGTAATGATCGGTATAACAACTTTTGATATATTTTCACAAGATATAACAACATTTGATATAATTTCATAGATTATAATCAATTGAATCAAGGGGAATAATAAACTTTTGGTAACTTTTGGCAACTTTTGGCAACTTTTGGTCGTTTTGTCAGGGCGCTATGGCGCTCATTAGGGGAGGCCTTTGTCCGGCGGTGGACTAATATAGGCTGATGATGATGATGATGACAACAACAAAGTAGATATTTTCATGGTTTACAATGTTCAATAAGTATAATAGATGTTGGACATAAAGTTAACCTAATATAACGAGCGTATGATATAAGTATTAGTGATATAATGTGTAATAAGATATAAAAAACGTATACATCTTCAAGGGATCATAGAATAGTAGTATAGTATTATAAAAAAAACTCGGTTCTGGCGCTTCGCCGCGCGTTCGCGCGCTGCAGGGTCGCAGTTCTTCAAAACACTCCTCCTCGGTCGTCGTACCTAACGGAGACCTGCCTTAACGCAGAATAGGTAGGTTATTATAATAGTGGTACGTATTCCAGATTATACCAGTACTACATTATACCCACAGAGCGTTATATCGAACACAGTTAAATCATATATACCATATTACTGTTAGATTAATAGTTGTAATATTCTCTCTCTCTCTCTCTAGTCGTTCCCTCATGATTGAGGATCGTGGTCATCAGTTGGTGATCTACACTTGCGGCGTATGATGTGCCTCAAGCGATTCCTGTCCATGTTGTAATATTACAAGTTCATTATGTTATACCTGATGTGATGATAGTTACCTAGATCATATTAGAATATGCCAAATATACCAAAAGTGCATTAAATATGCCTTAATCGATGACCAATAATATATCAAAAGTTGTTATAGCGACTGTTACGCACCCGACAGGTTGCCGTATGCGGAAATTGATATCGAAAGCGAAAACAGTATGACGTCTTGTTGACTTTTTATCACGTTTTTATTATCAAGATTGTTTCCATGGTGCAAAATAAAACCGTTGATTTACAATCTCTACTGCATAATTGTCAATAGGGATCTGGATTGGATTTGCATTCGATGTGAACACCAAAGTTTGTTACTCAAAATCATGCATTAGGATTGGATGATTGAAGAAACAGATGAGTAGATAAAATGCATAAAGAAGGACCACATTCTTGGTGTTTGCCGCAAACACTGCAGTACGTAACTATATGTTAGAGTGAGTACGATGTATTTCCATCTCACTCTAACGTATAGCGCGTCCTGCATTGTTTGCGGCAAACATCAAGGAAGTGCGTCCGGCATAATACTTATCCTCTCAGAAAATTCAAAATATCCTGGGAAAATAGCAATTAAAAAAGAAATAAATAAATGAGTTTCTTGCGGCGTTTCTTCTCAGCAGTGGTCTCCTTTTGTGAAGCGCTGGTAGATTCTTGACGTGTAAAAGTGCCCGTGCTGTGCTGCCTACTTACTGAATAAATGTCTTTATCTTTATCTATAACACGCTGTAGGTGCGTTATAAAATTGGTTTTCAACCTGTGTTTTTTGACCTTGTTACTGCATAAGTGTCCATGTTTAAATATAAATAAACCAACAAGTTTTTCTACATCACACGTTCTTTTTTGTTGCAGTATTTAGAGTTAAGATTCAACCGCCACGTCCGCGCTGTAGCATCAATCCTGTTTTTATTAGATGAGGTGAGTAATGGACCTGAGTATAATATATTTGTAAGTTCATCTTATGATTAATCGATGTTTGCATAATCTAAGTATTCTAAAGGGTGCTCGACTCCTCAAATGGCGATATTCTGATCAAAGAGCCTAGCCGATTGGCATTTCGTGTACTTTAACGATTGCCGAAATAATTGGTTCGTCACTAGTTATTCTTAGAATCAACTTGTTCAGACCCTTAAAATCTATATTTTAAGACAGCGAAACATACATACGTTATACGTTTTAATTATTGAAAGAAGGCCTACCATTCTTTCCTTTAAGGTCTGCGACCACAACTTAATTTAAATAAGAAATACTTACTGCGATTTATTGTTTAATTGTTTAATGTTTATTCTTATCTAAGCCTAATAGTTTGCAGTATGTTTTTAGGAAAGATAACATAACCTTTCCAGTTGCTTTTATGCATCTCAATGACGTTAGATCATTATTTTAAGAACACTCTCTATTTAAAGAACACTACGTGTTTGACTACTTTGTATGTATGTCACTTAGGCATTGCCAATACCAACACGGATCTATTTATTACAACTTGCAATTAATTTTGACTTGATTAACATGATGTTTAGGATGTGGGCCCAATAAACATTCCTAACCGTAGCAAATTTTGTCTTACATAACATACGTACTTACTTAAGTTGGCCTTTCGAAGGATATAATTTAAATCGACTATAGAACCGTGGGATCTGACACATAATGCTGCTCTCTTCTTTAACGCGGGCAAGATTATTGATCTAGTAGGTACTTATTAACAAGATAGGTAATTTTTTTTGCAATATTTACATTTAGTGGTACGTTATTTTTTGTCTAGGTAACTTGTTCCAAACATATCTACTGTCATAATTGTTATTCAAATTGGCGAGGTATAAAACTAACTATTTTAGGGTACCCAAGAGGTGCCAAAGGGAGCCTATTACAATACAATACAATACAAAACACTTTATTGTACACCAAACAAAAACATAACAGAGATGGAACACAATTATACAGGTAAACAACAGGCGGTCTTATCGCTGATTAGCGATCTCTTCCAGACAACCTTAGTAGGGATAAGGTGTCAAATTAATAAATTTCATACAGTAGGTGGAGCAGACTTAACAAGAGCAATAACAAGATAGTTGCTTGTAATTAAACGTGAATTCAAAAATAACTAAAAAATTAACAAAGAAACGGTCACTTAACAAAAATTAAATAAAGAACTAAATAAGTTTATACATATACAAATAAATACATATGCCTTGCATAAATAAACAGATAATTATAAATAAATACATACATAAATACATAAATATCAATACATCCACATCAGAGAAATAATAAAAATAACAGTCATATGACAGAAATTCTACTTTTAGAAGTAGTGAGAGAAATACCTACCTACTAGGCCTTCGCTGTCCGTCCGTCTGTCCGCTGTTTGTCAACAGGCTGTATCTCACGTGTTGTCTGTCACATTCCGTCTCTTCACCAAGCGGTTCCAACCCAAGACCAGTGCTGACTTTACCTTACCGTTTCGCAACAATATCTCTGTGTCTTGTTCTTTTTGTATCTATTTAATGTAATTTTGTATTGTTGCGAATAAATGTCTCTTCTTTATCTTTACCTTCATGAACCTTAACAGCTAGACACTTGAAATGTTCACACAGTGTGTACATATCACGGGTATAAAGAGACAAGAAATATGATTATTTCAGCGTGGTAACCCTTCGCGTGTGGGTCCGACTCGCACTTGGCCGGTTTTTTACTCTGGACTGAACCCCGATTGACCTCTATCTCACCTGATGGTAAATGATGAGGTAAACCAAACTAAATGACTCCGCTTATTGCCCGTCGGATGATATTCATTTGACTGTCTGGCACATATCATGAACATCGTAAAATATTATTTACTCTTCAGTCTAGCTGATAAGTGAGCAGGCTTCGTGTTTGAAGGTTTCATGAATAATGGTAATCAGTTATAAGTATTCACTATCTTTAAATAAAACTATTAACTAAGTCTGGCTTGAGAGTCTAAAGTATATTTAGGCCCACTTCTCATCGGGACACCATGGCGGCGCAACCAGTCGCCGCCACCAACAAAATCTATACTATACTATCCGCAAAATTAAGTGGCGAGTCGAGTCATAAATCATCGGAATCATGCTATCTCTTACGCACTTGCACGGCCTTATAGAGCGGGCCGTGCAACAATAGTACGGGTAGAGGTAGGCACAAAAAGGAAGGTATTTCACTGACGTTTATTGCTCGACACGCCACTTAATTTTGCGGATAGTATAGCTCTATGGAGGGCAATTATCTCACCTGGTGTCCGCTTGGTTGTGCATCGTGTCATACATTTTGTTGGTACGGCAATTGGCCACTTTCACTGTTGCACAGTAACACAATAGTTGACAATGTGACACACATTGACATTATTAAACAATTTGTTTGAGAATTCTTATAACGTGAATTATAACGTCACTGTGACACAGTTCTATGGTGGATCAGGGTTCCATTGGTCTGATAGTACATTAACGAATATTGCTTGTGTCAGCGACCACCCTATTGTATATAAGCTATAATAAATGTCTTCTATCGTACAGCTACTACTGGTGTTTACTTACCTCTCTACACCCTTACGCTGCCCAATTACCAACCCCTGACATCTGTTAATAATTACAAAATCTAGTTGAAACAAAACTAACGTCATCGTAATACTTTGTGTGCCTCTTCATACATCAATCCATCGCGTCGCATTCTTGCTTTTAATTACAGTACACAGATGTAGCAGGTTACCGTCTTTCCTGTGGACATACCCAAAGTTAACGTTTATAAGGTCTAATTTTCTGGCTGAAGCCAAATCTTCATAAACGCCGTCAGGTCTACTTTAGTCCTAGCAATTAAAATTTAACTTATATGCACGCCTTTAACTATTGACCACAGGAGAGACAACTTTTGTTTTTGCGAGTGTGTATGACCCAGAAACTAACTTGAAGTTATACTTACCCAAAAATTGTCTTTAACAAATTATTATTTCGACTGCGGCCGTTACGCCACTATTATTATTTACTATCGTCATTAGGCAAACTTTGCGCAAGCTTATATTTAATTGCCGTGGTAGTCGCTACTAAATAGACACTGAATTTAGTACTATCATTATGTATTCGTATTGCGTAATAATGCTTATACTTAGTAGGTGCATATTTTGTTTTTGTTGTTTCTGAATTGTGATCGCATAAATCAACACTTATTACAATGTAATAAGGTGAAAATGTGAATACTACTCTTTGTAGTCGACCATACGTTTTCTCACCATACATACCATGCACCACACCATACCACATATACCATATACCATTTTACGAAGAGGTCCTAAACTACACATATAATTCGTTGCAAAAGAGAAGAAACCGACCATGTTTGAGTCGGTCTCGCGAACGAAGGGTTCCGTAGCATTATTTATACAACATTATAGCACGATACAGATGTAGTGGGTCGTTCTTCTTTTTTTACCGATAATAGCCTGTCTCTCATCTTATTAAGCGTCTCATTAGAGTGTGGATAATTATGTTTTTCGTGTTTAATATACGTCCATACTTTTATTTATGTAAGAGTACTAAATAATTGTGCTCTTTCTTTAACCCACGTTTTTTTTAATAATATGGTTTTCCGTAGAATGCCGTGACAGAGTGGTCATCTAATACTTGGTCTCGGCTGAAAACGGCCACTCTGTCACAGTGTTTCTGGTAAACCATATTAAAAATAATAAAATATTAATGCAGGACAGGAAGCATTAATTAGTTTTAATAAAGAATAAATGCAACTTTTTTGAAATTGAACCCTGAAACCATAGTTATTGATAGTTCAAAAATCTAAAAAAACGAAAATCCACGGTTTATTGTCGGTAAAAAAGAAGAACGACCCTAGTGCATTATTTTTCCATCGTATTTTCAAGGAAACTCGCGAACGTAGCCGTGCTATTTCAGTCGGTCACAGTACAAAAAGTACTGAGGTTGACTGAAGTAGCATGACAAATGCGAACGCTTCCGAGAAAATACGATGGAAAATAATTATGCACTACATCTGTATCAGTTGACAGTATACCTATGCCAGTTGCCGTTATTAATATCGAGCAACAAACGGCAAAAAAAACACGTTTGTTGTATAAATATTTATTTTATTCTGTTTTTAGTATTTGTTGTTATAGCGGCAACAGAAATACATTATCTATGAATATTTTAACTGTCTGTCTGTCTAGCGGATCGTGAGATACAGCCTGGTGACAGACAGACAGATAGACGGACAGTGGAGTCTGAATAATAGGGTCTCGTTTTTACCCTTTGGTTACGGAACCCTATAAAAAACCGGCCAAGTGCGAGTCAGACTCGCGCACGAAGGGTTCCGTACCAATATCTAAAAAATCGCGTTTGTTGTATGGGAGTCCCCCTTAAATATTTATTATTTTATTCTGTGTGTGTGTGTTGTTTTGTTGTTATAGCGGCAACAGAAATACATTATCTTTTTTTTTTTATATCATAGGAAGGCAATCGAGCACACAGGCCACCTGATGGTAAGTGGAAACTGTGACCCATAGACATTCGCATTCACAAGACTGCAATCCTAAGACTGCAAATGCGTTGCCAACCCTGAGGACTAAGATGGAATGCCTCTATGCTAGTCATAGTAGTCATTTCACCGGCTGGCTTATCCCCTAACCGGAACACAACAATGCGAACACTGCTGCTTGGCGGTAGGTTAATGGATAAGATGGTGGTACCAACCCGGACGGACCCTGCACAAGGTCCTCCCACAAGTATCTGTGAAAATTTCAACTGTCTAGCTATCACGGTTCGTCAGATACAGCCTGGTGACAGACAGACAGACGGATAGACGGACAGACGGACAGACGAACAGCAGAGTCTTAGTAATAGAGTCCCGTTTTTATCCTTTGAGCACGGAACCCTAAAAAGACAAGGTAAATTTAATTAAATGGTCATATTTTTGACAAAGTTTAATGTGTCGCCTTCGATTACGATTAGCATCGTCACAAACGTAAACGCCCAAACACGTTTCCATGTAGGTACCTAACGATTTAAACGTGTTCAATATGGCATTGTGTACATGGCGTATGACGTCACGATATGTGCACGCGCACCAGTCACTAGCTGCCAAACGATAAAACAAATTCGCGATACAAAAATTACATAGTAAAAAAATTGTGAGTCATTTTATTACATGGGGCTGATTTATTTACACTCGATTGGCCAATACAAAAGTACTCTGTTATTTTCAAGTTATTTTATTTTGTTTCTATTACTAATCAAGTTAAGTGTAATGAGACTAATAAGTACGCGCGTCATTTTAAATACCTATCTATTAAAGCAATCAAATGACGCGCGTTAACGTTACGTCGGTAGTTTCAGCACGTCTTTACCGAAGGAATATATTGAGAACCGGGCAAGAGCATGTCGGACTATGCTCAGTGTAGGGTTACGACAAACTCAATAATACTGTCTCAAAAAACAACGTATGTATATGAACTAATTTTCTATTTCAAGTTACTTGCTGTGCTGTCTTGATGATTTTTAACCGACTCCAAAAAAGGACGTTCCACTGAATGTTTTTTTTTATGGACATCGATTTCTCCGTCAATTGGGGACCGATTAAAAAAAATATTTTTTGGTTTGATAAAGTATACTTCTGAGGTGGTCTCATTGTCACCAAATCTGAATCTGATAAGGGAATCAGTGAGGAATTGAGGGAACTTCCCAAATATTGTAGGCAAACATATTGCCATTTTAGTATTTTTAGTAACAAGTCTAGCATTTGCATTCAGAAAGCATCATTTGGTGAAGTGGAACTGATGATGATGACCACAGGTGGCCACCGGAACTCCTCAACCGTTTCAAGGGTGGCTATAAGATATCTCGATTAAGATAGTTGAGCGACTATGACTTTCCCGTGGGGTTGCTTGCGGCAAGCTTGAACTTGTTTTTTAATTATAAGAACTCTTTAGCCGCCTGTATCTCAGGGACCAGTATTAATTCTACTTAGTCGGGACTCGTAACTCGAGCGAAAATTACACAAAAAAAATTAGTAACGTCTATGGTACATCATAATTTATATAAGAGCTATCCAATAATACCTGAATATATAACGTTGCCAAAACACAGCTTAATACCAAGAGCATCTGACTTAAGCCACGGAAAGACGGACAGAAGGACATTTCCTGATATCACGGAACCCTGATCCACCATAGAACGGTGTCACAGTGACATTATAAAACAATTTGTATGACACTTCTTACGACTTGAATTATAACGTCACTGTGACACAGTTCTATGGTAGGTCAGGGTTTCTTTTGGCTGATAGTACAAATAATATAAATACATGAAGCAGGTTTAGTGTTATTTTCTTGGCCTGAAAACAAGAATATGATCGATAAATGAAAAGACGCTATCTGTATTCTAATATACCACTACTAAATGACTAATGAATATTCACGCGCCGTTCTAAAAAGCCAGATTTGTCAGATATCAGTCAAGATTTGAGGTTATATTTTCTACAGTATTCCCTGCTTCTTAGCTTTCGGCTGGCTATCGCTATCACGCTTACACTTGCAACTGACAGTAGGTAGATATATTTTTCACTCGTGTGTCATAAAAAACCGAAGATCGCCGATCGCTATTAAGAAAATGGTAATACTGTGCTGGGTTGAGGACAGCTGTTAAAACGGGCCTTTTAAAACGGCGCAAGTATGATGGCACATTTGTTTATAACGTTGTGGATTGCAATAGTCATTAAGAATATGATTAAAATAACAGCCAGAGTCCTGCCGGCAGTTCGGGTGACAGGACAAATCAGGCCTTATTTCACTGTGCTTTAAACCGCTTTTATGCTCGTGATTATATTGCGAACTTTACAGTCAGAACTTACGTCAATGACAACAAAAAGCAAGCTTTAAAAAACCCGACTGTTGTTGCTGACCAACTTTAAATCTTTAAAAAACCTAAATGATCTTCTTCTTCTTCTTCTTCTTTCTTTGCCCCCGCGGCGACTTGAACAGCTACTACCGCGGGGATATGGCGTTTCCACGTGAAGTGATTTCGCCAGTGTCAAGTATATATAAGTATAAATCAATATAGCAATAAAACACAATCCAATCTTCTCTAGGAAGATTGGGGGCAACGTTGTACGGTGATTTGTAGGTCAGAGGTCAAGATAGTTTTAACCTCTGCACCACTGCGAGTCCACTTGAAACGAGAAGAAAGATGCCAGATATACGAAATAAGTCTAAGTCTTCAATCACTGTGCGACACAAAGGCATAAAAAGTACAAATCACTATCAGAAAAGAACTTTGAACACCTAATTACAAAAATTTAAGTCTAAAACAAATTACACGTCCGCCATCTTTTAACGTTGCAAATGGCCCGCCCACCTAAATGATCGTTCAACATGAAAAATTATGAAGGTCAAGTGATACCCCATTTGACATAGTTCATCGACTTTATTTTTTTCCTCTTTTACAATATGGCGACTAGTGGCAAGTCGGCTTTTAATGCGGTTACCCATACTGCCCTCCTTAGCCAATAGGCAGTATCTCGGATAAAACTTCTGTAGCAATATCAACCTCATAATAACGGAATAAAATTCAAACTGCTTTGGTTATTGAATTTGAGATACTGCGTTTTAAATTGGCTTAGGAAAGCAGCATAGGGTTATAGAATGCTTCGACTATATTGCAGTAAGCTGCATTATTTAATAACAAGTTAAGTTTTGGAAGTTTTTGCACTAAATGGTGCGTTAGGCTTGGTTTATACGGGCTTAGTAGCTAATGCTTAGTACTTGTCATTTACACTTGTCACATGCGTGTAAACATGTTGTATAAGTGCTTAGTATTAGTGCAACTGCAAGTGCAGGTAATTAGAAGCCGTTCCTATTTACTAAGCGACAAGCACCTACCCGCAGCTAAAAATCTACTAATACTTGTCACTTGTCGAGTGGTGTAAACATTTAATGACAAGTGCAATTTGATTAGTGATTAGTAGATTACCTACTCAAAACTGCCGAAGTGTTTTGTTTACTTTGTTTTCTCAGTCTAATATCCCGCAAAAACCATAATTATGACGTCGGAAAGATGGAATTCGGAAACTACAATTAAATTTTCTTCTCTTCTCAGTAACCACTGTCTGGTCCATAAACGCTTATTTTTTAACGCTTCTGCTTGCAGATCTTGTATCATAGCCATTAAAATAATATTAGAGTAATACCTAAAAACATTCCGCAAAACTAGTCGGCGGCGATAATCCATTGCGAGATCTTGTAAACTAATACCATTCTCTAACACCACTGTGTAGACGGTAACTTGCCACTTGTCACTGTGCATATAAGTCCCTAACCACCTACACTAATGACAAGTACTAAGCCCGTGTAAACCTAGCATTGGCTTGGTTTATACGGGCTTAGTAGCTAACGCTTAGTACTTGTCACTTACACTAATACCCAATGTGTAAACATGCTAATTAGTTTTTAGTGTTTGTGTTCCAGTGAATAGAACGGTCCTATTTACTTATCGACAAGTCAATACCCCTCCACAATTTACTAAGCACTTGTCGCTTGCTGATCGTGTATAAACAGCTACGACAAGTGCTAAGTGACAAGTGGTTTTTCGAATGTCTGGTCACTAAATACCTTTCTACTAATTCCAACGTGTAAACGGTTACTTCTCGCTTGTCACTAAGCAGGTTAGATCTAAGCGATTAGTACTAATGACAAACACTAAGCCCGTGTAAACCTAGCATTACTCAGTACCAACAGAGGTCGTTCATTTACAAGTAGTGGACTTCGCCCGGCATGGTGTCGATTGGATGCAGAATCAACATCAATTGTCCGCAATAGCTCGTGATTGATGAGAAACTAGATATTGCCGCGACATTAAAGGATTCCCACGTCGGCACGCCATTTGTAACAATGGCAGAGCGATGAAACCACGGCTCGTGGAAATCATTCGTTTAATATTATCGTTCGTGTAATGATGCTAATGAACCCGGATAATTCACAAAAAAACTAAGTATTTTAAATGATCGCGGTGGTTTTATTGAGTAGGTCCTATGAGCGGAATTCAACCATGACCATAGCATAGCATAGAGCGGTGTCACAGTGAAATTACAAAACAATTTGTTTGATATTTATTACGACTTGAATCACGTTACTGTGACACGGTTCTATGGTGGATCAGGGTACCTTCTAGGGCCCTTATCCTAGAATAGACCTATCAAAGTTGAAAAGTAAATAATCGACGACCTCATCGACTATCCTTGCTTGACCCGAAAACTCGTAATAACTGAGCATTTTTCAACCTTGGTCATTATTACTTATCGACCTTGGCACAGAACTTACTAGCTGATGGAATCGTAAACACATCCCGCCGCATAATCCTTACAACCTACGATAAGTAAGTCTTTGATCACCGTGAGCTCGTTCGATCGAACAAGCATAGTAGAGTTTCTAACTAAGAAAATGTAAAAAGTGTTTTACAACCTCCTATTCATCTAGACCCTTGACCGTTATCTGGGGCTCTTTTGTTTTACACGGTAAAACCAAACTGCGTTATGGTAGCTTTTCTTTGCTTGAATATAATGGCCGAGTAAAAAAAAATACAGTAACACGTCAAAAGCAACAAGTTTTTTGCCGAGTAGAATCACCTGAATCTATTCCATTTTGGCAAACTAAATACGGAACATTCCTAAAAAAACTTGACTGATCCTCGAAGGTAATTTCAACGAATTGAAACCGCAAACATTAAACTTTACAGGTTATTGGCAGCTTATATCAATAATAATAATAATTCGAGTCACCGCCTGCCATTTCAACCAAAGTAATTAGCATTGGCCAGGCAGGCGCCGTAGTTTCATCAATAGCCTACTAAACCAATCCATATCTGTTCATTCATAGAGCCTATTTTGAATACTCCCATCCTTCTTAAATAGTCCTACACTAACCGTTGGTTGTCCGTGGGAGCATATTTATATAGTTTGAACTCAGGGACAATCGCCGGTTGGTGTCCCATCACTTTACTAAATTAAACTTGTCTAAAGGGCCTCTGCGTGTTGGCTTCGGCTCCATGTACGCCTTCCAAAAGTCCAGGACTCCCATAGTCCCGTGATTGGTAAAGACATACAAATAATAATAATAATAATAAGGTCCGGGACTCCCATAGTCCCGTGAATGGTAAAGACATACAAATAATAATAATAATACGTTTATTCACAGATCTTGCTTACAACTAAATACATATATTCTTCTGCCAAACCACAGAGTGGTTTGTTGGCAGAATGATTTGGGTTTAAAGTTTGTACAACAGCGCCTCTATTCCAAATCGTATTTGACCTGTAATGGTATTATTTTTATCTCCGCCATTACTGTCAACTAAATAAAACTATCAAAACGTTGACAATACGATAAGGGGTTCAATACTATGTGGTTTTTACTACCTAGAATAGAGGCCCTGATTCGGGTCCGTATTGATAGCTCTTATTTCCTTAACAGTACCTAATAGGCCGAGTAAAAAAAAAAAACCATAACACGTACATAGCAATATAGTTTTACCGAGTTGAATAGAGGCCCATTTGCAATGAATATATTCTAGAAACTTTATTAAAAAAACATTATTATGTATCCATCGCTTTTCTAGATGACTTAAACCCTGTACGCTGCCTGACTACCTAGATACACGGAAACAATCTGTCGTTGTTTTCTTATCATGACGCGGCATATTTAATGCAATGTAATCAATTGGACTGATTTACCATATATTATGTCTTAAGAGGCGACTAAGGGAATATAGGCTTGTAGTAATGTTAGGCGATGGGCTTGCAACCTGTCACTAATACGCTGGTAAACATCTTAGCCTGATTTTGCAAAATGTGGTTACAGAATTATCAACAAGTTTTTAGAGTTGTTGGTAATTCTGTAGCTCTGCCTACCCCACTCTGGGAATGAAGGCGTGAGTTTATGTATGTATGTATGTATGTCTTTAAAATAATCATAATCACTGACTACTGTTCAAGTCCATGATGACCTTTAACTGGGTTCTTTAAATATAGACGGCACGTGCTAGTAAGTGAAAAAGTGACAAGTTTACCAGTGTGCTTGTAAACCTTAGTGTCAGCTTGTATGCTCTAATTTAGTTCAATTGTTGACGCAAATGTTTAATTCTTGGTCAAGGTCGGTCGAAGACGGACTTTGTTCTCTCGTAGCTATTAAACGTTGTAAACAAAACAATGTCTAATTAAGGCTATTATTACTAGGAAGTAATGTCGTGATAAAATATTTATTTCACAAACGGGTCCCTTAATCGAAACATTGTTTCTTCAAACCCACAAATGTATTGATTGGGGCATCTTAAACAAACTTGCAAGTTCTGCTACTCATACTACATTTCCGTTAGTACATAATTATGACACGGAATGTCTCATCTGTTTTTTATTAGGAGTATATTATTGTTAATAAGTCAACATCTAGAGTACTTTAGTTTTGTACTACAAATCCTTTTGTGTGTACTTAAAGATCTGGCTTGAGAGAGAAGTTCCCGCTTACCAAATGCTCTTAAGGCTATCAGTAGGTATGATAATTAGTGTGATTGAATTTATTTTTCTTTCATTTTATAAAATCGATATCGACATAAATTATTCCATTACTATGAAGATTGCGACAGTGTTATGTTTTGCTAATTAAAAATTCCGGTCCCTGGTCATTTAGGGGTCAAAGCAGCATTTGGAACTTGTTTGTGCTGCTTCAACTGATATACAAGTCAAACAAAAAGCTAACAGTTTTTTAAATAATTGTTTTATTAAGAAACAAAAACCATCTTCAAAGAAGCAAAAAGTAACTTGGGTCAGTCCAACTGAAGTCAAGTTTTGTTTAGAAATATTGTGGGCCGCCGAGACGCCGACTTCAGTTGGACGTACCATGTAACAAGAAGTTATTTTTTGCGTTTTTGAAGGCGGTTTTTTGTTGTTGTTTATATATTATAGTGATCATAATAAGCTGTTATGTTCGAGTAGTCCCACTTCTTGGTAAAATATGAAACTTTAACACATTTCAAGCTCCCCGCAAGCAAGGCCGCGGGAAAGTCATAGTCATATTACGACAATTAAATGTTCTTCGTTATAACCGCTCAAATATCTAAATTGAAATATCTTATCGCCACCCCTGAAATAGGTACAGTTGAGGAGTTCCCGTGGCCATCTGTGGTCTTCAACATCAGTTCCACTTCACCAAATGCCTATAATATTTGAGGAGTTCCTACAATTCCTCATGGATCCCCTCATCAGATTACAATATGGTGAAAATGGAACCACCTTGGAACTCGATCAAACATAAAAATATTTTTTGAAATCGGACCATAATTGACGAAGAATTTGGTGAACATACATTTTAAAAAAAACACAGTGGAACATAGAACCTCCTCCTTTTTTGAAGTTGGTGAACAAAAACGTTCAAGTTTGTTTATTTTCATACCATACAATATGATGGAGATGACGGATTTTAATACATTTTTATTAGCTGTACTTGTAATTTGCTTTGTATGTAAACAAATGTTGGAAGTAGATTTGTACATACCTACTTTTAGTCGCAGGGTCTAAATATATAAATACGTGTATATGCGATTTCGATTACAATACCACAATAATATGGTACCGTCGAGCTGGTATGATGATGGAGACGGAAGGTGGCCAAGGGAACACCTCAATAGGTACCAACTGTAAAGGGTCCGTTAAGTTGACACTCGTTTAACTTATCTATGAATATAAAAAAAATAGACGTCCACACACGCACACACGCACACATACCTATTGTTTCTACCTTAAGGATCCAGTGACACCCGTGACGCTAAAGCGGATCGGCTATCGGCATCGGACTCGGGCCATCGGTTCCGCCTTCACGATGGAACAATGATGCATACATAAAGATCATAAACATTACCCTACTTCTCGGACATTTAAATGACACATTGTAAGCGTTGTAGTTATAAGTCGCTTAAAACTGCAACATTTCGTTATATTTTTAAGCAGATTGTAAAAATATATTTCATCACACTTGCACGTAAACAGTATCTAAACATACAGGTTAACTTGGCCGCAATGCCCCATATAAAACCCTCGACCTTTTTTTTTACCATGAAACCCAAGGTCGGTAAGTAATTTTTTTTTAATTTATTGCACAGCACACCGGTCATGCATGTTCAAGCAAAGAGTTTACACGCAATTGAAAAATTGTCTTAAAATGTTATTTAAACAGGAATTTCATTGCAATCTCGCTACATGTTACTTAAATACTCAATTAATGTTCTTAATAATCGATTTTAATAGTTTTCTGTATCAAAACGTCGTTTTTTTTACACTCCTTCAGGGCTGTATGTATACCTACGTAAGTATTTGCCCTTAACGTTTCTGAACGAAACATTTGTATAATCTGTGAAGTCCGCCCGCCATCCGCTTAAAAAAAGTTCAAGTAATTCGTAATAATAGTTGTGCTGACTTGTGTATTTATTTACTCGCAAATGTGATGAAAAACATTGTATGTTTCACGGGCGGTACGGGAATTACGTACCTCGACTCAGAAAGCCCTCAGTCTTCGACTTCGGGCTTCTACTAGAGCCTCGATCGTAATTCCTTACTTACCGACCTTAATACACAATGTACTATTACAGGCAACTGTATACAATGTAGTGCTTTGAAGTCCGATATTAAATAATTAAGTAAATAAAATAAATATTAGGGGACATAGTCACACCAATTGACATAGCCCAAACTAAGCTAATAAAGGCTTGTACTATATGGGTGGGTAGGTACTAGACAACTATATAAATGCTTATATAGAGAAATACATACTTAAATAAATGAATCAGAAACAAATATTCGCGCTCATCAAATAAATACCTGTCTTCATTTATGAAAATAAAAACAGTCAATAAATAATATTGACTGCTTATATATAATATACTGTCGGTATGTCTGGGATGCTGTGCATTAGTAAGTAAGCTGACCATAAAGTATTAAAAAAAAAACTTTTTAAGATTTACTTACTTTGTTGTTGACCATAAGGCCACAACTATCTACACAGTGGTGCCCATTTCGTACCGACGGCTCTCTTAGATATAGCTGTCTGCTAGAGTTATTGTAGAATTCGAACTTAACCGTGACTTAGTAGGCCATTTTCATAATGCTTACTATGCTCAGTATAGGGCTTCTATTCTATTGGTTAAAACCATGCTTTTGACTTGTCGTATTGTCAACGTTAACATAGCTCTTGCTTTTTTGCTTGATAGTAATGGCGGACGAGTTAAAAACTATACGATAACTTCTCAAAGGCAATATGGGTTTACCAAGTAGAATAGACCCAGCAAACATTTTTGGTAAAAATAACGATAAAACCACTTATTATAGGTCGCAAATCTGACAGTGACCAAAATGAGTTACCTCGAATCGACGTGGAATCCACGTGGAATCCACCAAAGTGGGGAAAAAAAGCACGTGCCGGCTACGTCGATTCCACGTAAATTTAGTAATTGCGACCTAATGGTTACTACATAGGTGATGTTTGCGACGTGGATTAAACGTTGCCACGACGTGTCATGTGGTTGCAATGTACAAAATTGGTAAGACTTACCATTTTTCAACATGATTTCAACGTGTTTTTTACCATTTATTTACCCAGAAAGGTTATTTTTTATGAAATATCATGCAGAGAAAGAGACAAATATATTACGAGAGTATTATCTTTTCGCTTACAAACAAAATGTCTAACTAAAAATCAATCTTAAGTTTTGCAACGAGAATGGCGGCCATTACTTGGCGTAAAATAATTATTTAGGTCGATTACGCAGGAATTATACGATAAAATCTTGTGCGCTGAAAATTTTCTCGTGCAGTATGTTAGGTTTTTATTCAAAACTACTGATGGGCTTTCGAAATACTTAAGTATTACTTTTTTTAAGCATAAGTAGTATATATTGCTTGTAATTGGGGTTCGTAAATTTGTGTTCCGTGTTTGTAAATATATTAAATTGACTTTATATTTTTTTTCATGTAAATGAAAATAAATGTACCATTAGATTTGATTGTTATAGGTATTACAATATACCTAAATTATGCAATTTGCAATAACACGTCCTAATTATAACAAAACAAAATGTCGGCTCGACCAAGAAGTTAAAATTTACCTAAAAATACGACGTACTGGTATTTAAGTCAATTTTACGTAATATATACTTAATTCTGCGACCTAATGGTGCCGAGTACCCGTTCAAAGTCGAAACGACCGTCATCACAACGTCGCTGTGTCCGCTTCTTCAGTAATTGTTTGACAGCGCGGGCGTAGGTGGTGTGCTTACGATCAGAGGTGCCAAATTTCAGAAAGTGCACCAAACTGTCCATTTTATTAGGTCTTCCATAAGTTTTATTGATTTCATATCAGAGCAGTCTTCATTTCTAATGTACTCATATCCAGAGTCTTCATTTTCCGATTCTTTGTTTGCACCGATTTCATAGCTATCTCTCATCTCATCTATATTATCAGATATTTTATTTCCTAATTCATTATAATACGAATCCATATAATCAAGATCTTTGCCTGTGTGTGTCATTGAAACGGTATCAGTATCAATACTATCAGTAGATTGACACAAAATTGAATATTCATGAAAACTGGATTTAGAAGGTAATTCACACTTTTGTTCTTCTTTTAATATTTCACTTTGAATTTTCATATTAGCCTTACACTTCCTATATTAACTGCTGGAATGTCTATATATTTTTTTGTCTTTGGCGATTGTAAATCCAACACTACTTTTGATTTAAAAACGAAATAACTATAGGGTAAACACGTCCTATTTCACCGAGAAATGACTTATTTGTGAGTAAAATAAACTTGACCTGAAGTCGCCTCTCAAACTTCAACTTATTAGTTATTTTTAGGGTTAATTTGACTATTAGGTTATGTAAATGAAACCTTATGGTATTTTTAGTACCTTACAAGTGTTTATAACTTTGTTAGTCTCAAGTTGGTATCTATGGAAGGTAATATTTACTACGAAATTGGTAGCAAAAGCTACTTAAATCGTTGACCTAAAGGTCCCCAGTGTAAGAAAAAAATACGTCACATATACACCTATTATGCACCTAGAAGTATATATTAACTATTGGTCGAGTTTCGAAGTTAATTTTGCCTTATATTTTGCTCATTCTCAACCTTTAAGTTTCTGACTTTATGGTGTACTGGTTAAGGAAAATTTACGTTTTAAAGGCTCTATATTTTTACCCGGAAGTATTAATGTACGATATGTGAATTTATGTGGTGCATATGATGTAATTTTTACCTAAATTAGTAATATATTCTAGAGCCTGGGAAAAAGCACTTAGAATGTTTGCTGGGGAGACTCTCGGAGAGGTACACACAAGTCGCGTTTTGTGCTGAAGCCTCGGTACTTATAGTTTAATGCCTCCTTAATCAGCATTAATTAATTAATTACTTGTAATACTTTACTTGTTTGCAGGTATTATTCCTGCCGATGGTCGTATATGTTCCTGCACTAGCATTTAATCAATGTAAGTAAGTTTATAAGTGTATAGCTAGTTTCTGTGTTTTAATAAAAATATACATTATACGCCTGTGATCCCAGAATGGGGTGGGAATTACCTACAACTTTAAATGGGTACTAGACAACTATATACATACTTATATAGTAAAAAATATAGGTATATACATAAAAAACATCCATGACACAAATATTCGCGCTCATCACACAAATATCTGCCCTTGCCGGGATTTGAACCCAGGACCGCTAGCTTCGTTGGCAGGGTCACTACCAACTAGGCCAGCGCGTCGTCATGATGAGATGTTCATATATTCCTATAAACTCAAACTGACATTAAAGTAACAGGTGTTGTATTTATAAAACGGAACTATTGGAACCTGTTTTGAACCTATCGATGCAGAAAAAAATAAAATATCGCGGAACTAAATGTTTTACGAACAGCTCTCGACTCATGACCAAGGATAACAGGCGGGTACACGTAGAGATAGGGCGATTGGGGGGCCTTATCAGTTCATACATATCTGGGTTTTGCTTTTTTATTTGCTGAGCAAGCTTTACTTTTATGTCTTTCCATTTCAGTGACGGGATGTAATGTTTTCATCGTCGCTGGCGTCATGGTGGCCGTATGCGGTGTTTATACGGCATTAGTAAGTACTTTCTTTTTAGGGTTTCGAACCAAAATGATAAAAAAGGAACCATTATTGTGAGACTTCGTTGTATGTCTGTCTGTCTGAATGTCACCGCAGGTTTTCTCAGCAACTACAAATGCTATCAACTTGAAATTTGGCATAGTCGCACAACTTGCTTGCCTGCATCGGTTTTTAGTAAAAAGAAAAATTAAATTAATTTTACAAATAATTGGAATGGAAGGGAATAGAATGGGGGTTGAAAAATTAAAGTGGTTTGATGGCAAATGGGGTGTCATATGAAAACTGCATATTTAAAAACTTTTTTTTTGTGATTTGTTTTTTAGTTTATAGCCCCAAATTACAAGTGGGTAGTAATGACCGTTCCCCCCTACTTATCTCCCAAAAAATCTGAAAAATTCTGACGTATAGATAATTACTTATATTTTATGGGGAAAATAAAATGAAGTGATCATTATTTACAGTTATTGAGGAATAACAAAAACACTTTGAAAATCTATATTAAAATTTAGGCTGGTCAAAATGGACCTTACTGCATAGAAAATAAAGTTCATGCAAAATGAGTATTTTCTGCAGTTACCAAGCATGTTAATTTAAATATGGAAGCCTCGGTGCGCGAGTTCGACTCGCACCTGACCTGTTTTTAGTTTTTACTTGAGGTAGGACCTCGTGCAGTGTCCTTTCGGATCGGTACCACCATCTCATCCTTTAACCTACCACCAAGCATTACTAGCATACAGGCATTCCATCTTAGTTTTCAGGTTTGATTACGAATTTACAGTCTTAGCTAATGTAGTCAGCCTTGAGATTGTAGTCTTCAGAATTCAAAGGCCTATGTGTCACAGATCTCACTTACCATCAGGTAGCCTGCGTGCTCTTGTGCCTTCTTTTTACCATCAAAAAAACTTTTTTTGGCTTTATGGTTTACGCTGCCTTTTCATTGTGTAAATTTTATATGAATAAGGCGGTTGTCACACTGCTCCGCACATTGCAGCGGCGTCCGGTGCTGCGGTTTTTAACTTGGTACTGTAGAATGTTGATTTGTAAAAGTGCCCGTGCGGCCGACTTACCGAATAAATTTAATGTCTTTTGTCTTTTATCCTATCTTTTATCATTATGCAGTGCTCATAGAAGAAATTGACGATTTCCTACCTAACCACAGTCGTAAATTTATGTAAAATTAACACAATATGTCATGTCAAGCAATAGGGAATACGTATGGATTTTTTAAATCTCATTTCTTGACAAAATACTTATTATAATACCTTAAAAGACAGCACCAAAAGTGAAATTAAAATTAAAATCGGCTAAGAAATACGGATGCTACAACCATTTTAAACTGCTAATAGATAGCGATTAGACAGAGAGATCCTATATGCACTGTGACATCATATAAACTTCGTGTTAAATTCTTTTTTGCTAGAAAGAGGTGGGAACAAGTCTTTGTTGGCCAATCTTGGTTATTTAAGCTATTCAAAACGATTTTTCTCAACTGTTTGTTCTGCCCTCCTAAGCTAATACGCAGTATGTCAGATAAAAATCCTGCAGCAATATCAACCTTATTACTAAGAGAAGAGAACTAAAAGTGCTTTGGTTATTAATTTTGGGATACTGCTTATTTGCTTAGAAGGGCATACATGTTACATGAATCAGCTTTTAGTGAAGCTGTAAAAAAAGTCATGAATGGGTCATTATTTGGGCGTTTCAACCGCCTCACTTTCGTGGTCACATTTTTGTAGAAGTGACTTCAGATTTCGATTTTGTTTCTGGTTAGGTATCTAAGTTTACCGGACATTTATCAAATATCCAAAAACGCTATCAAAATATACGCCCAATTCTTCAAAAACAAGTCCACGAAAGTGAGGCGGTTGAAACGCTCGAATAATGACCCTAATATACGCCATTAGGAAGTGCAGATGTTGAGGTTTCCGTCGTCCTCAGGGTGGTCTCCGGGCGGTGGTGTGGACAGACTCCGTGCAGACGGGGGTGATGTTCATCGGGGTGGTGCTGGTGGCGGCGGCCGGCACCGTCGCCGTCGGCGGGTTCAAGGCCGTGCTGCACACCGCCTCGCTCTCCGGCAGGATAGAGCTGAACAAGTAACACCACACAATCCCTTCTATTCTATCACTAGCTTCTTAGTTCACTTATACCTACCGCAAGCTATGGTGTGTTATTCGAAATAAATGGTGGTCTACTTATTAATTCAGGGTATAAGGTATCTCCATTCAAAGATATCCCAAGTCCTTCGAGCCGTATCACCTTGAACAAGTAACAAACAAACTCACACACTTAAGCCTCTTGAATGGTCAAGTTTAGTGCCTTCTGTAATAATATAAAAAAAGTACCTACATAGAATGTACGAGACACGAGCACAAACAAAAATAATTCCTCTTACATATTTATGATGTTTGATATGCACTTATACTTTTGAAATAACTGTTATTGTAAGAGTAAGCTATTTAAGTACCTTCTATGATGGCATCTATTTGATTAAACAAACTCTGGTATGTAGCTTCACTGCTATTATGGTTTACGACATATTTACAACAGCTCAATGCTTGAGATGGCTTAGGAAAATTTAATATCATAACTTAGGTATGTAAATGCTTAAAAGAGATTCTTTGTTACATAATATTACGAGTGCGGGGAGATCATTGATTTAATTTACCTACATTTATTTTTTTGTGCAAATTGTGGTTACTGAATTATCAACAACTTTTTCAAGTTGTAATTCTGTAGCTCTGCCTAGCCCACTCTTGGATTGCAGGCGTGAACGTATGTATGTATGTACATTTATTTTTGCAGTTTAAAGTATAGTATAAGGAAAAATTGTGGTGTGATTATAATGATCACACCGCTTCAGAATTTTTACAATGTAACAAAATTATAATAATAAGCGTAGTTTTTTTAAATATCATTTATTACTGACACTGTTATTTATTCAGTATATTTGCATTTTGTCTTATTATTCAGGGTTGCCATTTAAGTGTAGTAATTCTTAGGGCTATGTGCAGTTTCGAGATTGCAAATGTCCATCCCCTGTCCTCAGAGCCTAGTTACCATCAGGTGGTAGAAGTATTTTTCAATGCCTTTGAAAAACACTAATTTATTGGTTTGGTCACAGATAACAGAATACAAGTACAGATACCCAATCTCATACAGCAAAAGCGTGCCGTCCTAATGTAGGCAATTCGGTAGGCAATTTTAGTCCCGTAGTTACACCAGTAGATGCCGTATCTGAGCCACCACGATGCTGGCAGGCAGCCTACCTAATAGTTTTAGTAACGTATCACCAGATGGCATTGACTTCAAGAATGAGACGTCAAGAAAATTGTTGAATTCAAACTTCGATCAACAATTTACAACTAGATTCAACGTCACAGCTCTGAAAATGGCCAGAGAAATATGAGCACAAAATAAGTTTGTGCTCTTATTTCTGACAGTACGCGTCAACCACAGCCAACGTGAGGACGTGACAAAATGCCTCAATGTGCTTTTAAAAATTGCGGTAGTAGCCACCGTAACACTAAGGTTTCGGAAGGAATATATTTCTTTAGGTAAGTACAAGACAGTTTTTCATTTAAAGTACGTAAATATTAGCATTTACATTAAAAAATCAATAATATATTGTTTGGACAACCATCTTGTCAATAATCGGTGGTTTGGGAACAAGAAATTCATGGAGTAGTTCTCATTTTAAAATAATATATTTATGTTTATTTTTTTGTAGATTTCCTAGTGATCCTTTTTGCTGTGCTTGAGTACTGCAGAAATTAAAAAAAGTCAATCTATACGGCAAAGCTTTGATAAATATCAGAGAAATTGCAATGAACTCAGTGAAAAATTAGACCATAACCCAATTTCGGACGTTTCTTCACAAATAGTAGGTTATATTTCTGGTTTCGTAGTGAGTAGCCTAGTAAAAAATCTTAATTGCGACGATTGCAAAAAGGACATGTGGGCAACAGAAAAACTATGGTTCCACAAGTTAATAGACATACGAGACATGGGTGGATTGTGTTATGCCTCAAACGATGTCTTTGACATATGTATGAAGACCGAACGTGTTATACGCAATTGTCTTCGCATTAGTGGCGGTAAAGACATACAAAAAAAATATTATAAAAACTTTATACGTATGGTTGTTTCAAAATCATTAATCGAAAAAGTTCTGTTTGTTGGAAAACCCGAACATAATCATAAAGTAAATTTGCTTAAATTAATAATAGAGCAGTATAGTGATGTACGTTTGCATTATATCTGTAAAAAAGAAACCTCTCAAGCAAAAAACTGCTCTAAAAGACAGCTATATAACAAGCTAAATTTATTTAAGGGTAATTAATATGCGGATTGGGAACTTCACACCCATCATTAAATTTCTTCGCCGATCTGTGCAGGTTTCCTCAAGATGTTTTCCTTCACCGTTTATGGTAAATTTCAAATTAAATTTCGCACATAAATTCCGAAAAACTCAGAGGTGCCAGCCCGGGTTTGAACCCACGACCTTCTGTTTGAGAGACGGTAGGTCGAACAACTAGGCTACCATGGCTGTTGCCTGGCTAGGCCTGCGTGGGAACTTAGCCCAATCCTTCTCGTCGTAGGGAGCTCTGTGCCTAGTAGAGGGACGTAGATAGGCTGAATTATTATTAATGAATATTATATATTTTATAGCCAGATAATCTAGATTTAAGTTAAATTGTCAACTTCTTAAATTTCTAACACTATCATTTGATTAATAAAATGTATTCTGCGTAAAAAGTGGAATACGTAAATATCTTTGTATTTTAGCTAAGATCTCATTTTATTATTAATTTATTAAAATGTACCAATCTCACACTGTACGGCAGAATACAGCAAATTTTAGTGTAGGTATGTATCTCATAATAAGATTAAGTCCGGTGTCAAAGCATCGTTTTGACGTTGACAAGTGACAGCGTTAGTCTGACCTGACATCTGTTATAGGATTTAATTTTTTTTATTATTACCCCCTTACTTATAAACGTGGAATAAGCTTGGAATAGTTTATGCCATGCTTTGTCCTTGTCTTTAATTGTTACATTTGCATCTGACAGAAAGTGACAAAGCGTGGCATAAACTATTCCAAGCTTATTCCACTTTATAAGTAAGTTGTTTAGAACCTATAGAATTTGCTTTTGTCGTGTCGTATAGCTTCTTATGCCCTTTTAGAATGAGTAAGGTTTAATCAATTGACAATAAAATAAGTATCAATCCTAGCTAAAATACATAAATATTAGCGTCGACCTGTTTTCACAGGGAATACAATGGATTAATCAAATTAGTGTTAGAAATTTGAAATGTTGTCATTTATACATTTAATAATTAGTTAATAATTTAATTTAGTTCATTATCTATAAGTATATTTCATTTCATGTCAATATTTGTATATGTTAATTTGTTTGTGTTATATCTCAGTCAAATAAAAAAAATGTCTGTCTTATATAATTGCGACTCCATTATTTCCCTGTTCCTAAAATAGAATGACATGTTTTTGAAACGAAGAATGTTCCTTTGTTTATCGAACGCTTTTGCTCTTGAGACGAAAGGTGGTAAGTATTTTAAACAATTATTATTATTTGGATCTTTGTTCCTTAGACTTAAGGTATAATTTAAGTTAATTTAGAAGGTTCACGGAACACGGCCACTTTTTCGCTTTGATTTTGTATGGGACCTTGAATCTAGTTGTAAATTGTTGATCGAAGAATTCAAACTAATATGTAATGAATGGCTATAATCCTACCGGTGACATTGTAGTAGCGTTTTATTAATTCATAGGAACATCTGCCCTGATTAATGATGTCCAGGACAAAATAGGAAAGTTTTAATGACATGTTTGGGAAGTTTTTTGCTGACAATAAATAAAAGCAATAGGTAAAAATAACTGGTTTATTAGGTTTAAAGAATTTATTTTCTCATAAGAATTTTACAATTCACTTACATGAGAATTAAGAATAAGTTAAAAATAGTTTGGTGAGCGTATTTAAGCGTGCGTATTTACATAAAAAGGAAATATCGCCTTCAACTTCAACTTTATCCGAATCCAACGAAACAAAGTTATACACCCGGCGTCAAAAAAATCGCACCTTTTGGTATGTTGACTTCAAGCAGCTATAAACCTATTAAATCTAAGATAAGGTATGAGTGTGGGGCCTCATTTTAAAGGTTATTGAATCCTTTAATTTATAAAAATGTGATAATGATTACTAAGCTTTAAAAAAACGTTTTTCATGAAAAGAGGAAAAACATTTATTCACGCCAAAATTACACAATCTAAAAACATAACAAAATTAAAAAATACAGTAAAACAAATTCTTAAAACTAAACTTAAAGCCTAGTGTTACCTCCCCTAGCCCTAATTACAGCCTCCATGCGATCCTTCATTGACCTCACCAACGTTACGATGCGTTCTTGAGAAATGTCACTCCACTCCTCGACGACGGCGTCCCGAAGCTGTTCAAGGGTGGCAGGGGCAGTATCACGAGACCGCACCGCGGGTTCAGGTCAGGACCTCACTGGCCACTGCATCACGGGGATCCCAACCTGATCCAGGTAGTCCCGAACAATCAACGCCGTATGAGAGCGGGCGTTGTCGTGCATGAATGTGAATTCAGGCCCGACAAAACCAGCATACTGGACCACGTGGTTCTCCAGGATCTCTGTGATGTACCGATGAGCAGTCAGGGACCCCTGGCCACGTCCACCTCCAGTGCGGGAGACGCACACAAGGTCAATTTGGCCCGATTTTAAAGTTTATTAACTGCTTTCAAATGCTACTAATATTGGTAGGGTACAATAAATAAGTTAAGAGCTTTATTCGCTTGAAGTCAAAATTTCAAAAGGTGCGATTTTTTTGACGCCGAGTGTAGTTTAAATGTTTGTACACAAACTGTGAGCGCGTTTTGATACTTCAATGGTTAAAGATAGCACGTTGTTCGTTCCGTATTTGTACTAACATTTTAATACACCGAAACCGCCAAAACAGTATTTTGTAATATTCATTTATATTCGTCAAGACATTATTTTCTCTACTGTTTTTTTGTTTTTAATATAAAAGAAGTATTTTGAGTATTGATTTTACGCATCAAACAAGAATTTGTAAAAACGAAACGCTTGGGGTCTGTGAGTGCATAGTAGTTTCGCGATCCGTGATGGCACCATCTAGTGACAGTACCTAATAAGTCGTAGCAAGCTTGAAAGCTTATAAGTTTTTTATGAGTTAGATGGAGTTAATATAAAATTTGTTGCATTTATTAAACTTATAAAATATACCCTACTTTATGTAGAGAAGGATGTTTTTGATGTAATTAAGGTACGTTGAATTTATTAAGGTGCAAAAATCATTCAATCTTCACGATTACTGATTCAAATGTTTCGCTCGATACCTGTGACGCCATCTATGAGTTTATTAAAGTAATAATTATACGTTGTTCGAGTTGGGAGGCCATGGTTTGGTCATTAAATTAATTTAGTACCTACGATTTATTTATTTAAGAAACCAACCAGTCTTATCAGATCACAAGATACAATATACAAGATAATTTATCGTCGTAAAGTGGGTATTACAAAATGATGTCATGTTACAAAGTCTCACCACAGTCAGCCAGTATCCAATACCAATACAATATTTACACAGATTTAGTCGTGTGTCGCTGATCGCCTTTGACACTTTTATATTTGGTTGACAGCTGGAGTTTCTCCCCGTACGAGCGGCAGACAGGCTGGGGCGCCGTAGTGGGCGGCATGATGTACTGGACCTGCTTTAACTCCGTCAACCAAACCATGGTGCAGCGGTACATCTCGCTTCCTACCAAGCGCAGCGCCATCTAGTGAGTGTTGCATGATCAAACAAAGTTTTTTGTGGCTCTCTACGAACTAACTAAGTTAGCTCAGTTTATTAGTTTATAGGGAAATTTGGAAAAACAGTGTTAAAGTGCGCCAGACTGCACGGATCTCAGACACTATATGAATTTCCACCGACCGCCACTGTATTACACGTCTTCTAGGGGGCGATTTTTTATTTTCGAGCGCTGGAAAGTTTCACTCGGAAGTTAGCCAAATCTGTGAAACCGTATTTTTGAATTTAAAAGAGATAAAAAAATTAAAGACAAGTGGTCCACACCATTCGTTTTCAATTCTAACGCTTGTGTTTCAAAAAACGGTTTCACAGATTTTGATCACTTCCGAGTGAAACTTTCGAGCGCTCGATAATAAAAAATCGGCCCCCAGGTCTCTCGAGCACCTTATGGAATCTATTTTAATCATACACTACTCATATGTTGCACGAAATGCAGTGAGCAACGCGGATCTCTGAGGGAGCTGATAGCAGTTGATCGCTTTCTCTATTTCGTGAAAGTCAAGATCAGTCTGGCGTATCAAACGAAAGGTCTCAACGAGTATTTGGCGAAGTGTGAGAACGCCGAAAGTCCTTTTCATTTGCCTGTGGAAAACCTAAAATATTTTATGATTCCTCAGCGCTCTCGGCATCTTCTGCATGGGCGCTATCCTGGCCATCTCGCTGTGCGTGTGGTGCGGGCTGGCGGCGTGGGCGGCGTGGATCCAGGGCGGCTGCGACCCGGGCGGCGTGCCGCTTGTCGACGACCGGCTGCTGCCCGCCTTCGTCACCTACATCAGCAGGGTGCAGCACCTGCCTGGCCTTGCGGGCGTGTTTCTTGCCGGCGTGTTCGGGGCTGGATTGAGGTAAGCTTTGTTGAGGCAAGGATCGGTACCTACTGGTGGTAATCTAGGTACCGGTTCAGCATCAGCATTAGCATATCTCTGTCTAGAACGAGATTTTTTATCAAGCATGTTCGGCACCAAGCTGAGCTAAACTTGGCTATTAGGAAAACTACTTGGTCTTAACGGCGTTTATATTATTTATGGGTAGAAATACACCCAAAAATCTGGTGATGTTTGCGAGATTTCGGTGGGCAGGAATCTCAGTACGGCGATCCCTGGGGGAGGCTCATACCGACCAGTAGAAGTCTTTCGGCTGAAACGTTATTTTATATTTTATCTAGTCCTGTACAGATTTACCCTTTTTGGAATACCTGCAGGATCTTTTGTGCGATTACTTATCTTACGGCATCGGCTCGAATGTGCATGTTTTCTCACGATTCCTTTGTACTTACAATCAGCATCTTGGTAATCTACAAGAGTTAGAAAGACTCATTTGTGCACGGCAACCGATGGGCCATAAACCTTATGATCACGAGTCGACACCATAAGCGGATTAACACGTTTCCTATCTGTTTCAATTTGCTAATTTTTATCAGTTAGTATTGCATTTTTTCTACAACTGTTAAGTTTTTAGACTTACTTAAATGATCAACTTTATATTATATATTATATTTATAACAATCCTGAAAAGTTAAACAGTTTATACGGTTAGAAAAACAAACATTCGAACATAAGGTAACTTCGACATGTTAATAACAAGCAATTTCAAAACTTCAAAACTTAAAAGCATAGTCAAAAGGTGTTTTGTTTTTCGGTCCCCAGTTCACTGTCGGCAGTGCTGAACGCGTGCGCGCTGGTGGCAGTGGAGGACATCCTGCGCGGCTGGCTGCAGCTGCACCTGAAGCCACTCACCGAGGGCATCATCGCGCGGCTGGTCACCATCGTGCTGGCCTTGGTCTCCCTCGTCATGGTCTTGGTCATTGAGAAGCTTGGCGGAGTTCTTGGTGAGCACTTAAATGTATGTTCTTAAGGCCAAAACTCTTTTGAAACTCAATTTACGGAGCCCTGTAATGTGAAGTAAGTAAAATCTGGTTTGTAACTCCCGACTCAAAAAAGGGTGTTGAAATTTTGTCTTTGTCCTTCTTGAAGAGGCCTTACGAAGCCCTTTGGCTCGTTTATTTCGTTATAAGTACTTCTACTCGGCGACACTTACACAGCTACACAGTTTATACTTATAGTGATATTTTGTTTAACAATTGTTACGATTTCATTTATAACGTCACTGTGACACAGCTCTCTCGTGGGCCAGTTTGCCGATTGTGCATCAGTGACACTAATGTCAAGACTTTTATGTCATGTCTATGTCACCGTGTATAATTTTATACTTACTTTCAAAGCTTTATAGCCTTCGTTGAGCCAAATTAAAGACTTCTGTAAGTCCCTCGTACATACACTGAAAAATTTCGACAAAATTATTAATTGTTGAATTACTAAATTTAACTTAATCCTACTGTAGTAATACTACTGCCAAAACAAACTTTCTCAAAATTCTAAATAGAAAAGTGAAAACTCATTAATATTTATCAGAAGTTTAGTGATATTATATTTACATTTACTTAACAATTTCCTAAGAACCATGCCGTGGAAGAAAGTTGAATCATGGCTAAGATAAACATAATGTTATGAACCTTAGGTGATCGTCAAAAATTCGTTTTAATATTTGCATTGCGTTTGCGTTCTCGCTACGTACTCATTGACGTAGATGGTAGATCTGGTTGGTATGATATCGTCAGAATAATTGATGATCGACTTGATACTTAAGAATACCTGCAAGATCGTAATGATAAAAACAGTAGGTACAGGCAGCATTTTGGTTTTTTTACTTATGGAATACGATTTTTTTTGCTGTCGGCGTCCGCGCTTTAGACAAGAGCTACAATTTAACTGACTTAAAAAAAATAGATCCTTCTCGATTCGATTTTTTTTTAAATGTTTATTGCACCGGGACTTCGATATTTACCTATAAACAGAAACTCCTTAAATATTATCCGTATGCACGTAGTGATTTTGGTATTTACAGTAATAAGTAGGGTTAGGAATTTTGGTGGCATGTCGTGGTTCTAAAATCTATGGAGTCGCTTTTTCCTAATTATTATAATACATGACACTTTGATTTTGACCTTCAGTGTGGTCATATTTTAAAATGAACCAAATACATTTTTAGTTCGGTAATTCCATACCTACTAATATTTGCTTGTTTGTAACGCTTTCACAGAAGAGATATCCTTATAATATCTTGGTATCTGATTTAATGTATCGCTGTTGATGTCCCAAATAAAATAAATAAATACCAAATTGCATTGAAATTGGTTTAGTGGTTTAATGCATAAACGAAATTTGAATATTAAAAAATTAAAGGTCAAAATCAAAATGGTATTTATTATAAAAAGTAAGAAATAGCGACTCCATGGATTTTAGAACCACGATATGCCACCAAAATTCCTAACCCTAGTAATAAGTCAAGCATTTGCATTCAAAAATATAATTCGTGGAGTGGAACTGATGTCCACCGGAACTTTTCAATGATACAAACAATTTCAAGGGTGTGCGGTATAATGTTATGACGAAGCAAATTTAACTGGTTTAAATGTCACTATGACTTTCCCGCAGCGTTGCCTGCAGTGAGCTTGAACGTTGCTATATAGGTAACAGCGTATTATGTCCACTAAAAAGTGTAAAATAATAATTAATTATTTTGAAAAACAATGGACCACCTCCAAAAAATCTTTTCAAATGATTATACGCCAGTCAAATTTAATTCGGCACCCCACGTTATTTTGCGGCTTTTTAATTATGAACCAAGATCATCTCAAGATAAGCACGGTCGGTTTTGCCCTCAAATTTGACCGCCCAAAAATTTATTATTATTTCTGTATGAGTTACCTAGCTTATATCTTCTTACTTCAATTTTACTTCTTCTTACTTTAAGTGGCGTTTGCCGATTTAAGCATACCACTAGTTTATCACATTTAATCCACTTTGTGTGAACGTGTAAAATGATCGGCACTAAATCCAGCACTAAAACGATAAAAATAGCAGGATAATTGTTAATCACACATCCCTAGGCAACAAAAAAACATTTAACAAAGTTGCAAACGACTGGTTATTTAACTGATTCATTTAGTTACATACGTTTTTTTTTTCAGGAGGCTACTTACAGTTCCTACTTAAAGTCTAAAGTCCACAACTTACCATTAAGTATTTGATAAGCGTCGAAAATTTACAATGTTGACGTCCTCTCGAGTTAGATACTATCGCCAGCCGGATCTCACTGATACCTACCTATACAGGGTGCCCTAAAGGGGATCAGCGATATCTTTACTCGTAGTAGGTTTTGACATGATAAATACTGGGTTGTATTTCTTTTGATTTGTACGCATGAAAATATCTAAAGCATACATACAGTAAACAAATTTCAGGATTTCCCGACCGTTAAGTACTACGACGCAGTAACTTTGAAATTAAATGAAATTAAAAAGTTTTTATTCCAGAAATAGTAATACTTACTATATTTCACCAGATTTTAACGTTGTTTAGTTTAAAAGCGTAAAAATTATGTACCATGTATGCATGTATGTATACATACTCCACCATTACGACTTCGTGACAACAGGTATTTTTGTCTATGTCAGTATTTTTGTTGACATTTTCTCGTCTGTTTGTCACGAATAAATGTTTTTTCTTTCGTCCTTTCTTTATTGTACAAGAATGAAAATATATATAAAATATGCAATATAACAAAAAAAACATGTTAAAAAAAGGAAAATGGTTAAATAAGTACCCATTAGGGTAAGGGCTAATGACAAACAAACAGTCTTGTTTTTTTTTTTTTTTTTCATTTTATTAATCACCCCGTAGTCTCCAACTCAAAATCACCCTATATATGTTTTCTAACACTTTCGCTGCCGCATTTAAGATCACCCCTTCATTGTTCGAAGGCATTTCGAAATATTTCGCCGAACATTCAAGAATGCCGAAGTAACTATAGTTTCTAGTTTTTTATATCAATGTTATTATCTCCAACTAAGACAATTGCAACTTTTGCTGCATATAAATAAGGTCTATGTTCAACTGCCGACATTTAAGCCGAGGTATCATAGACAATTAAGTTCTAAATTCAATCATACATATATACATAAAATAAAAAGCCGTACCTAATAATAACAGAAAAAATCGACACACAATAGATAAATTTCACTTACATGTAACACACATAGCATTACATAACATTATTAGTTATTAACTGTAAAACAACCTGTAGTAAGCGAGTTTTAATAGTATTAGACCAAATGCGCAGGCAAATCGACAGGAGATTTGTTACGTATTACATTATATCATCATGACTGACACTTCCGAGATAGGTAATCTCATCTAATACCACGTCAGTCAACTGTGTTTTGAGGTAAAAAAAAATATAACCGAACAAGCGAACATCCGCATTTATTACATTATTTATAATAATACCTTATATAAAGCCTTTAATATTTCTGATAATAAGACGGTAAGTTCAAGTACCTAAGGCATAAATATATATACGTTCCCAAGACGTCAAAATATCTTTACACCTTTTTGCTACTGGCAATAAGGTCCATGTATAGGTACATATATTTGATGCGATGGCTGTTTAGATATTAATGCCCTTGACTGTACATATTTGTAGGATTAGGTGTGTAGGTAATAAAAGGAAGCTATAAAGTCCATACCGACTGACTTGTCTTTTCTAGTAAACACTTGTATAACTTCAAAATGCATTGTTTTTGGCTAAACGGCCGCTTTTTGGTGATTAAAGCAACTAGAGACCACATTTTGCACACGATTTTCCTGATTTTACATCATGAATGTTCTTTTTTATGACAATATTGTAATTTTAGGAGAAAAAGAAGCCTTACATGAGATACAAAATGTGTCACTCACGCGCCAAGCATGTTAAACAAAGTCTCTTTTAATCTTGAACTGGTGACGGCTGTAGCCGTCGTGGCGTCAGTGGCACGAGTTTCATTTGACGGCCAGAGCCGTCTGTGGCGCTCAAAAGGTTAATGTGCATCCTATTATCCCCAGGGGTCGCGACGGCCCTGTCAGCGATCGCCGCGAGCGCCACCTGCGGCATCTTCACGCTGGGCATGGCGTGCCCGTGGGTGGGGCCCCGCGGCGCCATCGCCGGCGCCGTGGCGGGCGCGCTGGTGGCCGGCACCACCTCCATGGGCATCCAGGCCGCCGCCGCCGCGGGCCTGCGCTCACAGCCGCTCAACTTCACCGTGGAGTGCGCCGCTAACGCCTCCTATGTACCGGCTTCTAATGCTTTGGTGAGAATCTTAGTAACAGCAGTAGTATTGTAGTAGTATTAATGCGGTAGTCGACATAATTTTGTATTAAACATCGTTACGGTCGCTAGGACGCCTGCATATTTCTATCAAAAATATCAAATATTTTACCATAAAAATCCATATTTATTTAGCTATTCTGAACCCACTCAACCATTTAACAGTAAACATTAACTTAACAGGACCCGGAAACGATATTCCCCCTGTTCCGCGTCTCGTACCACTGGATCGCGCCACTCGGGCTGCTGACCACGCTGTTTGTCGGATCCATCCTGGGCTACTTCCTGGATAGCAAGTCGTCGATCACGCTGGACGCCGAGCTATTCACGCCTGTGGTGTGGCGGTGGTTGCCGCGGGAGGCCTTGGACCGCGCAGGCGAGGTCCGGCAGTCCGTGCTGGCCAGCAAGTCAGAGTCGCCTCAGCCGTCTGTGCCGCTTATAATGACGCCGGTTCCTGCTAAGGTATGACTGTGTTTATTAGCCACCCAAGCCAAGGCAAATAATCCCAAGATCATATGAAATTGAACGTACTTTTATAAATAAATTGGCTACGTGGTGGCGTTACAAATTTGTTTAGTTGGTTTACTTCATTGATCATATAATAAAGTACCTACCAAGTATCTAGCTAGGAAATATTCTAGTTCCCCTTTACTGAGACGAGAATCATGTATTATTTTATTATTTACTTAAGGTTTTAAATAAAATAATAAATAAATAAAATAAATAATTTAGAAAGTAAGTGCGATGTAAGGGCCTCCACACGCCTTCCATTTCCAACAGCGATTTACATTTACACGAGTGCCAGCAATAGGGAATATGCATGTTTTTTTTTTACAGCTTCAATTGAAGCTGATTCATGTAACAAACAGATCACAAAAATCATTTTTTGAATAACTATAAAAATAACCAAGATAGGTATAAGCCAACAAAGATTTGTTCCTATCTCTTTCTAGAAAAACGGAATTTTACATGGAGTTTATATGGCCGCAGTGCACAATGACGTCACGGTGCACATCGGATCTCTCTGTCTAATTAGAAGTTTGAAATGCTTATAACTTCCGTATTTCTTGACCGATTTTAATTTTAATTTCCGTTTTGGTGATCTCTTTTACGGTATTTTCATATTTTGATGAGAAATGCGAATTTTTAAAATCCGTGCATATTCCCTATTTGAATATGTCACCGTATGATTTTGAACACCGTTACTTTATAATCTATCTGCTAACAAAATAACATGATAATTATCGTTATATTAAAATCTATCATATTAAACCGTCATGTTTGGAACGAAACTACATTTACGACAGGGTTCACAATCTGCCCGATTTTACCAGTATGGTACCGTTCTCAATTTATTGACTATTTACAATCTAGCGCGGTAAAATAAAAACTCACGGAGTTCACAATCATACTTACGTCCTTGCATTATGTTGACTAAGGCGCCTGACAGATAAGACGCAGCAATACTACTTACCGCACACTTAGGGTCGTATTAATAGACTGATCTCAACTGTAAAGTTTATCTCAAGATGTGTCAAAAATGACAGTTCTCTATGGGTTGACGTTTACTTTGACGCATCTTGTGACGGGCATCTCAGTCAAGATGAGTTTATTAATACGGCCCTTACAGTCTGTGAGCACTTAGAAGAGGCTTCTCTCTCACTCGCTCTCATACGATCTTATTAAGAGCGAGTGAGAGAGAAGTACTAAACCAAAGCCTCTTCTAAGTGCTCACAGACTATACAACGTTGTTGCAGATCGAGATGAACGGCGAAACGAGCAGGTGACCTGCGCGACCGACGTTCGCAAACCGGATAAATAGTCTCAAAAGAAGATTTGTGATTGTGATTACCAGTCACATATGGAGGGAGCACCTATTAATTCAAAAGTTTACATTTTAGAACCTACCAAAAGCCTAATACAGAGATAAGCTCCTAAATTATTTAGTTGTAATGTATTGTAGTAGCATCTGAAACTTAGGTATCTATCAAATTTTCAGAAACTGAAAGCGTGAAGGTACGTAAGTAACACAGGTACTAGACGCAAGTATTGCCATTAGGGGAACGAGATGGTAACTACGAAAGACTAAATTTCAAACTTCGACAACTCTCAATAGACAATGGATGCGTAATTCCCAATTCCTTTTATACGGGGAATACCAATGCCAGTTCCTGATTTTTCAGTTATAAATCTAGTAGATTTTGCAAAGACTTAAAATTATCTTGTGACGGATTTTTTTCGAAAATAGTTTGATTAATAGTTATAAATGTAGGATATTCAAAATTTATATTGTTTTTATCGGTTCTTTCTGATGGCAAATATTTGAATAACGTATCGGAATAACACTCTAGAACAATGAAAACGGGTCACTGCACGCACGAACGTACGCCGTGACCCGTTTTAATTGCTATTATGATAGTAATAAATTGTACTTATGTAAGGCAAAGCAAAGTTTGTGGAGTCTGCCAATAGGGAATAAATTGAATATGTTAGCTGGATTCCTTGTTAAGGATTTAGAAATATATTTTTTGTATCAACTCAATAAATATAATGTTTTTTGTACATTATAGGGGCCAACTTATTATAAGTTTTATAATAATCTGGAAGTATTACAATCAAAAGTGTGATGAAATGGTAAAGCCCTCCAATGAATGTCTATCTCCAGATAATTCATAATTGTTCAGTTGTTTTAAAGCCATCGTAAATAACCAAAAGTTTCTCGCGTAGATTTATAATATTTTCTCAAACATGCTCAGAAAAAACGGTTTTCCGATTGAAACACAAAGACGGAAAGAGCCTCATTTTACTCCTAGGAGTAAAAAAACCATATGAAAACACTTTCCGTCCATGTCCATATATTTCTTAAAAATGCTGTCAATTTGCATACAAAATCAAAAGGACCAAGACAAAAATTCCAAACAGCCAAGGTAACTGCTCGCTTTTTTAGCACAGTGCGTGTGTTTCTTTTTGAATTTGCATTCCAATTTCTATGGTTAGTATTTAAAAACAATTGACAGTCGGTAACATTCGTTCATTCTGCATAATATAATTGTGAAACCGAATATTAAACTATTTGTTGTATAACCGAATATTATACTTACTATAAAAAATGAGCTCAAGCGACGAAAGCGACGAAATAGGTACCACACCGCCTATATTAAAATCTGAAGCTGCCTCGGTTAGGCAAAACCTGCTTCCCGCTAAATCTAAGGAAATTAAATTACTTGCTTTTTAGAAATGTATTTGTATTATTTCCTCACATGTTTGAGAAAAGCATTATGTATGCCTCGGCGGAAATGAGGATTTCCTGACTCGTATTTTATCAGGCCTCGCTGTTGCTCGGCCTGCTAACCACCTCGTCAGGAAAACCCTTACTTTCCGCGCCTAGGCAACAATGTACTATTTATATAGTATCATATAGAATAATAAACGTGATTTTGTACAATATATTGAATAATTTATATCGTATACTAGATCTTGTGAGGGTGATAGAGAATTCAAACCTTTACACGCGCTGAGAGAAATGCAGTACCTAAGTACGTTTAGGTGCTTTAATAAATATTCATAGGTATATGTTTTATTTTTTAATGGAGAACTTGTCCTAACTAAAAATACAGTACGGGGAAATAACGCTAAAAAATTGGCCAACCCTGCATCTATTATAAATAATATTTTTTTGGTAAATTGAAAAAATATAAACCCAGACCATTATTTTCCAGATCTTATATTTAATATTTAATGTTTCATTTAAGATTTGCAATAATGTGTTAGCAAAAACATGAATTAAATATAGCCAACCAATGAAAGTTGACCCAAATTGAATTATGTAAAATTTTTGCCTGTACCAGTAGTGAGTCCAATTTAATTTTGTTTCATTTTATTAGGTAGCGTATTCAAATATTTATTTTAATAATTTATTTAAAAAATATTTAGACTAATGTTTTTGGTGGAAAATCAATAAAAATGTATTGTATCTTTTTCTCTTCATTTCCATTGATGAAGAAAATGTTTAATGCTGCTAAAGGATTCTATAGGTTCTACCAATTATTTAATATAAGAACTAAAATTGTCTTGTCAAGTATTTAGCCTCAAATGTAATGAATAAAAACGCGTTTTCGATATTCTTTACTTTGCCCCGGGCTTGGAAAAAGATTTTTTTGTTATTATGTCGAGAGCTAAGCTTTGATCACGATTAAAGAAAATACCGCTGGTTAATGCAAGGTTAGAATTTAATTCCCTGTACTATTATATAAGTTAATGATTAACTCATTAGTTAGTAAATTATTCGTTTTAAACTGTTAATCATTTGGAGTTGGAGTTCACCATTACATACGTAAACATTTGACGTGTCAGTTACAGATTTTTTGCTGAACATAAGTATGTTCAAAATTTTATTAATTTAAGTTTCAAAATACCAGTATTACATTTAGCTTTGTCCCTGTCATAAAAAAATATACATATTTACATCAAGTGTAAATGAAAGACTTAATAAAATAGTTCATTATTTTACATGATTTTTTCAGACACATTTATATTTTATGGACAGCCACTGGCCATAACATCTACTTTAACATTGGGCGTACTTATAAATATCTGACACTTTTATAATAAACTATAAAGACTTGCTTGTCAGATAATGTTTGCAACCCATGTTGGATAAGATATTATGGCTGGTGACTTGTACTTAATTATCGAATATTTTTATTTTTTAATTGCAATCTGTCCAACTAAGTTGAGTGGAGATTATTGTAGTAAAACATCACGAAACATACATAGTACCTACTTACGAATGATACTCGTACCAGGCCTGTGTCACTCCGCGTGTAGGTATTAAAAACATACCTCCAGGCGCCGGCCACGGCGGAAGGGCCAATCTAGTAGGCTGCCGCAAGCGAAAGACGACACACGTATAACCACGTCTAACTTATTATGAACCGTAGTACAGTGAATTAAGGCCCATATTTCCTCAAAAAAATATAGAAGGTATGTAAATGAACACGTGCTCGACTGGAACGCGAGCTAAATTAAATCATATTGTCTATCAGATTGAGTACATATTTCTTTGAAAACCGTTGTGAAGTAAAGCTTCTGTAACGCTAGTTACTAGTTATTATTCTGTGCTCGTACTATAGATGGTGAGAAAGTATTTAAGAACATAGGTACTTAACTATAATTTTATTTCAAGCGGGAATTCCGTTTTCAAGGAAAACATTACAAATCAGTTATATTTATTTTAAGGTGGCGGGTTTTTTTACTGTTTGTTTGAAGATGATTTCGTTCAATTACCGATTCACTGTTCTACCGTTCTTTATGTATGATATTAGGCCGTATGACTTATTTAATGACTTCTGACTTCAGTATTACTGTAGGTACTTCGATGTTTATTTTGCGCAAAAATCCTTTGGTTTGTGCGAGCACTATTGTAGCGTACCTACGTTGTATTGTAGTGTATATGGACACGACTTAGGTGTCCTGCCCACCTTTGGCCCGGTTTCCCAGTGCTTGGTAGTATGGATAAGTGTTTTTGTGCTTATTTATTAAGGGGTGATCTCGAATCAAGGTTTGTCGAATGTTGAATGACATGTGTAATATAGTAAGTACTGACGTTTCAAGGACCAAGTACCTGAGTTTGCGCTGTCCAGAAATATATTTTTGTAACAATTTAAATTTGAATAATATGTATAGATTATTATAAAAAATAAACATTTAAGTAGAATTACACGTTTTATTTAGTATTCCCGCGATGTCTCTGTGGAATTAGAAGAAAGTAAATTGGGGTTGTTAAAAGGCAGTAAAATGAAATTGTTTGCTAAGCGCGGCAATTTCGCCAGTGCTAAAGTTTGGAATCGAAAGTTGTGGAAAATTACAGAGATGAGGCAAATTACATAAATACCCAGGTGTTGTGGATACGGCGCCTGATTCAGTTGATCCACATGGGGTGGCAATTTACTTTTATCAAGACTAGGTCGATTATTATTATTATTTATTTAATTAGGTTTTAGAGTTGCTGGTAATACCGTAGCTCTGCCTACCCCACTTTGGGAATGAAGGCGTGAGTTTATGTATGTATGTATGTATTTAATTATTTAATAAGTACAATTTTAATTAAAAATAAAAATTGAACATTGTCCCACAAAACTGCAGTAACAGTTTGACTGTGGGAATGGCAGTCTCTAGGTAAGGCATTTATTAACATTAAGTAACAGTAGATACTAGGTAATGCTTTTTTAAGTCTCTTGAATGTATTGCCAAAGGTTTATCTTGGCTTAAGATAAAATTTCTACTGAAATCATAAGAAATAGTTGCACAAGTTGAAAACTCGAAGTAGGTATTAGTGTATATTTTTCGAGTTTTTCAAATAATAACCTCCTTTTTGAGTATGGAGAGAGCTCAAGTGATCACCATTGACTATGGGCATCACTCAGAGTCAGTTAATAGCGATTAAATTATTCCTAAGGGCCTGTTGTTTGATTAAAAGTTATTCTATTGTATCGTTAAAAACCGGAACTAATGTTTAAATCTCAAAGAAATGTGTCAAACTTTCGATTCCTTTTTCGACTTTTAACAATTAAAGATAATATAAAAGATACATACATACATACATACATTAAATCACGCCTGTTTATTAAAGATAAAAGATGTTTATTCAGTAAGTAGGCCGCACGGGCACTTTTACACGTCAAAAATCTACCAGCGCTTCGCAAGAGACCACTGCTGAGAAGAAACGCCGCAAGAAACTCAACAGTAAGTCGTTTTTTAAATATTGCTAATGATATTATACAATAATAAACTTAACCTAGCATTATATAAAACAATGAATCTCACATAACACCAAAAATTTATATATTCATGCGTAGTTGAGCAGGAAAATGTGTCAAAACTCGGAATTGTCACAAAACTAATAAGCAACAGTAATATATTTTTTTTTTTATAGAAAGTATACAAGTTATACTTACCTGTGACGGTGCAAGACAACATGCATAAAAGTTTCGATACATTCTCCTACAGAAACCGTGTCCCCTAGACAATATACAATATTTACATATTTTTTATGACTAAGTTATTATTAAATTATTTAGGTGTTGGCCAAGCATTTTTATCTGTTAGATAGTCTTCGACCCTATAGTAGGCTTTAGACATCAACGACTTTTTCAAGCAAGTTTTAAGTACTGGAAATGATAACTTTAAAACATAGGTACGTCAGGTAATTTATTAAAGAAAAGGATGCATTGACCTACAAATGATTTATAAACATTACGGACACGAAATTTTTTAATAGCAATTTTATTTTTATTTCTTGTATTCAAATTATGTACATCACAATTATTAACAAAAGAGTCTTGATTTTTAATGACATAAATAATATTCTCATAAATAAATTGTGATGCTACTGTCAAAATATTAATTTCTTTAAATAGTACTCTTAAGGAATCACGGGAGTTTAGATTATATATAGAACGAATGGCTCTTTTTTGCAACACGAATATAGTCTGTATGTCAGCAGCTTTCCCCAAACCAGAATACCGTACGACATAACACTATGAAAATAACTATAATAAACTAAGCGAGCTGTCTCAACATTAGTAAGTTGCCTGATTTTCCTAACAGCATAAGCTGCCGAACTTAATTTACCTGCTAGTACTCGTACTGCTATATGGGGATAATTAGTTGTGTTAACTACTGATGAAACAACTAAGTGTCAAGTTTTCATGCGCAGGTTTGAAAAAGGGACTAGTTAATAGTCTGTAAAATGTCTCAGACTACAGCAGTTAGTAAGTTGACATTTTTTTTTATTTTTTTTTATGGCATGGGAAGGCAAACGAGCACACAGGCCACCTGATGGTAAGTGGAAACTGTGACCCATAGACATTCGCATTCACAAGACTGCAAATGCGTTGCCAACCCTGAGGACTAAGATGGAATGCCTCTATGTGATAAATATTGATCGTCTAAGTAATTAAATAAATAAATTTATATCAGGATGACAATCTCACACAAATACCCCGAAACTAAGCCGACAAATTACTCTCATACAGAACAAGCTACGATCTGTGATAATTGTAACACCTTTTATATACGCTTGTTTTTATGCAAATGAACTATTCATTCATTCATTCATTCATAGTATGTGTTAAAATTAATCTTACACAACTTTTTCTACCCTGTGGTTGCAAGTTTCATGTATTTTCTGATGCATCCGAATAGGGACGTGGCAACGTTCTCAGCTGATTTACATGCGGCGCGGCACGCGCTGTGCTATTAAACTCACGCGCAGCACTGTCAACTTGAGGGATGTTCTGACTTGCAACAAATTATTCCTTCCACAAACATAAATTGGGCAAATTTTCAGTATTCGTGAAAGTTTCAAAATGTGCCGTCTATAAAATTGATTCGTGTTCCATATTTAATCGAACGCTGTTGTATTGACAGCACACACCACTCTATTGAATATGTCGCCTTACAGCGTCAGATGCAGATTTTTATAATGATTGGCATATAAAATAGTACAAAATGTAAAACCAAAATGCACGATTGACGCAGAATGCACGTACGATGAATTAGAGTAATGTTTGACCATTACGTAGGTATTTAACAATGTTTGTGGGTACATTTTATTCCCTCGTAGAAGCTGAATGGATGCTTTGATTTCGACAGACAATATGTACTTATTTACTATATCTAATTTAAAAAATATAGCAACGTATAACATATAACACATGCAGTCGGGTTCTAATGCTTGCTTCTTATTATTTAGGCTCAATAAAACAAAGGTAAAACTGTTTCTCCGTTGAATTGAACAGTCAATTCATGCTCATTGTATCCTGCCGCATTTAATTCACGCCGTAAACTTCTATTCATTCGATAATAAAATTGCTAATTTCTGACAAAAAGCATCGTAAAAGCTGCGGTGGAGGAAAGCCTCGGAGGCTGAATCGTAAACCGAATTGGCCTAGAAGTGTTTAATTGCGTACAGAAGCGTGTAATGGCACAAGAGTAAAATGGCGGCTTCGCTGTTTGCCCATTTGCGAGCTGTGAGCAAACTCTAGCACACAATATGGCCGTGGGTTGAGAAGTTATTTTTGTTATGAATTAAAATGATAAAACTAGCGAAATATCAGTTGCACCAATAAAGTCGTATTTTTAAATACGATGTCTTCTAAATCGTTATTTGTCGAGATTTATTAGGATTATTGGTTCCCTAACTTATGGAATTTCAAGCGTAATAAATTAATAATTGTTATTAGGATTATTTCCATAATTACGTTGTATGTGCTGCGGAAAGTGAGTTTGTATTTTATTAATCTCTTCGACTAACATTTATATTTTTATAGCAACCTCCGACAATGATAAGATGCTAATTTGCCCACGATGAAGTTATTCAGTTGGAAGTCCTCGTTAACCGCCAAAGTGCCAATTAATTACCTATAATAATCTGTCGGGGGTAAGGTAAATAATGGTTGCGTTTTATTTCCCTACTCCTAGACACAGTTATCTTGACACTTGTAAAATTTTATTGCACTGTTGTTAATTATTAATTGATTCGTTGACGTTTTACGGGTTTCTCCCTTGCGAAGAGACCAATAGAAACATCATAATATGTATTCATAATTGTAAATTTGCGACCTCGTTAAGTAATTGTCGCATATGGTAGTGTTTACGCTGTTCTGGGCTACTACTGGGTGAAACTATATTGCTTTTGACGTTCACGAAACGCGAAATTTTTCCCAGTAGACTTAAGGTCCTGATTTGACACAAATATATTGTTATCGTCATCCGTCATATCCTCATCCCAGCAAACGAAACTGAAAATTTCTAATAAATGTGGCCGTAGAATTAAAAATGGAAAACCAAGGTGCCGCATTTCCTAAATTTTGAAAAGTTGAGATGTCTTGTTTTGGTGTGACTTTTACTAAACATGATTTATCATATTTTGGCGACTCCTGAGCTGAGCTATCCAGCCCTGTTAGGTTGTCCACTATTTCCTGGATACCCTGTATATTTTAGCAGATTCCTGCAATCAGTAGCGTTCATAGAATGCATTTGGTTTAATTAACTGCCGTTCGAAAAGTACCTAAGTGTCAATAGTTAGTATCCGAACTAATAATTTAATTGAAAGGGTCTGGCCGGTCTGCTATAGTAAAATCGCCCCTGGCTGAATATGAAAACTGAATATGCACGTTTATTTGCCTCATTGTCAAATATAATTTTACTGAATATTAAGCCTTAAATACTTACGATTGGCGAAATATAAAAAAAAAAAAATGTTTTTAATTTATATTGGCCAAACTACTTTATCGATTGTCACGTCCTTCGAATATTTTATACATGTATTTAAGATACATTTATAAAAAAAAAATTAAAGTCCTAGCTTTTCTTGAAGAGAAACTTTATCCTGAATATTAATACTACCGATTAGTATAATAAAATAAAGTGTTTATTTTTTAAATTTTAGTTGGTTCGAGCCCCGGGCGAAGCAAGCGAGTTTAAAAAAATCTTTTAATGCAGATTTGTTTCTTTTCAAAAATAAAGGAATGTCTCCTTTAAGTAAAATGAGCTAGCTTAAGGATTTAAAGTAGTTTTCCTCCAGGGCCTGAGTTTAATGTCCACACTGTATATCACCATTTATGGTTCCATTAGCAAAATATGTTTGCCACATGAAAAGATCGCCTGCCACACGAGAACTTTATTTGCAAATTTATCCATTTTGATAACCTTATACTCTTCACTTACTACTTTTCTGTCAGTCCCAGAATAGTAGTGGTGTCCTGGAAGTCATTTGAATTCAAGTTTGCAGTAAGTTTCGTCATCCATAACTGTACAATATTTTTTCTTAGTCATTTTTGAATAAAGTTTTCTATAGTTAGGGAGGCGAGGTAGCTAAATGGCGTAATTCAACGGCGCCGTCGAGATCTATCAAAATCGAAAGATAAAATAATTTCGAAAAGAAAAGCTCGTATGGTAAAAACCATTTTAGCGGTGGGTTTGGCGTGTACGGTTTTTCAAAAATGTAAAAAAAAACAGTTACTTGGGCATTCTCGAGCGCGTCAGATATTCATACTACGTATGCCCCAAGTGCCTCTGATAACAACGGTATACTAATCTGCCGGTTTGCGTGGTAGGGGTAGGCATATAAAGTAGTCAAAAATGCAAAAAAAAAAATTACTCGAGCGCGTCAGGTTTTCGGAAGGGATGTTAAGTAGGCCCCAAGGAAGCTCCCTTTAAAAAAACTGACGATTTCGGCGTGACGATAAGTTACGATGAATTTTTGAAAATGCAAAAAAAAAAAGTTTTTTTGAAATACTCGAGCGCGTCAGATTTTCATAGGGGAGGTTTATCTCGGTATCCTGAAAGCATATTTTCTTAATCTGACAAAAATGTTGGTGGGTTCTCTTAATCTGACCGAAAAAGGTTTTTTGGTTTCTTTTTTTCCTTTCTTTCTCCTTGATAAAACGGGGAATTTAAGAATGACAATAAAGCGATAGATACATTACCTTTTTTGTTTATTTAAACTTTTTTTTTGTAAAATGTATCGTTCGCGACTTATATGCCGCAACGCGTTTTTCGGAAGACGAAATGGCTCCTCCACACTTCCGGTCATGCGGAAACCGGCAGATTTTGTATTTTTAGTAAGTTTTAGATTATATTCTTCAAAAAAATTAAAATTAAAATTGCGCTCGAGAATGCCGGATTAACGTTTTTTTTTACAAGTTCGCGACCCTATTCCTCGGCGGCGTCAAGGACTTATAGTCAGATTAGTTAAATTTAGTCTTAAAACACTAAAATCAACCCCCAATATCTTAATCTGACGCGCTCGAGTATTTCAGACTATTGATTTTTTTTTATTAATCTGATCGTCTATCCTAGGCGCGCGTCACTACATATAGAGCTAAATACTTTACAAGGTTGTTCTAGTAGGTCTAAGGTATCTCTCATATCTTAAACTGCCACGCTCGAGTATAACCGAAAATTCCCCTATTCGCCTCCCTAACTACTAGATCTCGTTTTAGACTCTTTTGACTGTTTTGCATTTCTGTTGGGCACTTTAGTTTGTTTAAACGTTGTTATAAAACAATTTTTCTTCACTCGTTGCTCTGTAGATTTCGAGGTTTTAAACTTCTTGGCCAAGTCTCGTACAGAGAGGGTAGTTTTTTCTGTAAAGCTGTTATAATCTTCTTCTCGATATTCTGGTTTACAAACCCTGGTTTACGTCCACTTCCAGGCCATCGCCGTATACCACCTGTCTGCCTGAACCGTTTTAAAACCCTTTGAACGGTTCTTGTAACGTTTTCAGCTCCGATGCCACTTTCTTCGCAGAGATGCCTTTATATTGAACATATTTGTACAAAAAAAATTCGTGTAACTTTTCTTGCACCGACGACATCGTTGAACATCTAGTACTGACAACTTTTTTTTTTTTTTTTTTTTATGCATCCTAACGGGAAACATAGTTTTCAAACCTCTTTAGATTTCATCCTGATACACAACCCCATGAAATAATGAGCGACATTTTTTTCTGGGACAAGCTTTAACTTGTATTTGCGGACGCTCATTCCAAAAATACCAGAATTAGATCACACTTAGATACACATTAAACCGGATTCCCGGCACACCAGATTCAAAATCTTGGTTAAAATTATTCTGGTAATTTATGTTATGAATGAGCGTCTCTAATAAGCAACCAGCCGATGGATATGCTAGTAATTCACTGGTTGTCTTACCCCCACTTGACTGAAATTCTTGAATCTGCTTAAGTTAGTAGCGTAAATGAGACGTCCGAGGGTTTTGTCATTAGAAAAGGAGACGACGTCGTTATCACGTTATCGGCGGCCACCCCCGCCGGGCATTGGCCAGAGGCGCGCGAGGCCCGCCCCATTCTTAGCACCGTGACCACTTACAGCTTTGCTATTAACTTTTTTTTATAGTATTAATTGTATAAGTGCAAATTAAAGATTGTTGATGGTTTATTTAAAACATTGTTGGTACAGTCAACTAAGAGCAATCCTTGGTACAGAAAACAATGAATGTAATTTGAGTTTTTGTGCATCTAAATAATTTAATTATTTATTTATTCGGTAGCATAGCATGAAATCGTTTATGCATCATATTTAACTTTTAGGTACATTGAAATCTCGAATTTAATTAACCTTTTTACTCATGTGACTTACTGTCTTTTACACTGTGATTTATTATTTTTTACAATTTGGAGGCATTATTTTTACAAATTCTTTTCGGGATAGGTATGTTTTTCTTTCTGCAAATGTAAGTGTAGTAGTGTAGTAAGTGTATTCGAAAATGCAGTGCAATAAGTACAAGTTACTTTTTGTAAACCCGGAGCTAAGATCACGAGAAGTTTTGCTCTTATAGGTATATGTAGGTATATCTAGAAAACCAATGAGGTTTCATTATTGGGTTGATATGGGAAAATAAGCGCTTTCAAAGTTTCGGCACATCTAGTGATGATAAAACAGCTTAGGTATTCTGGGAGGTGTTATAAGGAGTTCTAAATTTGAACTACTTCCAAGTCTATCCAACGTATCAATAGTAGTTCTCTGTCATAATAAAGTACCTACTTAATGTTAAGTAGGTACCTAAGACAAAATATTAATTATGTCACTGATCTGTAACAATCTTCAGCGGTGGCTTAACATGTACCTTATCCCCATAATAATAGCAAACACGAAGTTATCCGAACAACACACTCGTATCTCTTCTTTTCTCAAACCCTGCATTAAATGAATACTCGCAAGCCTAATCACCTGGTAAGTAATATGATCCCGTTGACTCCGCCGTGGTTTCCACAGCTGATACTGGACAGTAGGACAGTTAACTAGTTTATAACTTTATTTTACCATCACGTGAACCAAATTTGTCACGTAATGTATTAGTCTTATGACCTATACATTCGATATATCGCACTGCTAGATCAAGACAGTATCAACTCAAATCATTGTTAGTTTTGTTTCAAGCTCATAGACGTTGTATTAAAGTTGATTTTAAAATACAGTTGTATTTTGGGTACTACACTTTTCATCTGGCAGTGCGATCATCATCATCATCATGTCAGCCGAAAGACGTCCACTGCTGGACATAGGCCTCCCCCAAGGCTCTCCACTCAGACCGGTCTTGTGCTTTTCGCATCCACCGCTTTCCCGCGACACGCAGGACTGATGGCCGATGGGGTCAGAAGGTTCTTGAGTGGCGTCCGCGGACCGGGAGACGAGCTGTGGGCAGTGCGATATCCAAATATAAATAATGTAAGATTTGTTTTTCAATACGGCCGGGTTCGAATCTCGAACTGAGTAAAAGTTTTATCAAATCTGTGGTATGTAGTTTTTATTGTCACTAAAATCGATGGCATGGTTCCTAATAACAGGAGGCTTCATATGGCTGCGTTTATCGCGTGACAAAGTGTGCATGAGGCATCCGTCACCTTCTGACACGTGAATAAATACGAGAGTGATAGATGTTTTATCCACATTTTGACACGCGATGTAGATGCAGCCATACTTACTAGGCCGAGACCGATTTAAATGTGCCATACGAGTAGGTATAACCGTATTAATTGGTCAACGTGAATAGCCAACTCAACGCATTAAGAGCCAACTACACGATATCCTTTTAAATGAACACAATATGGAGTCTATGACACTTAATGTTATCAATTATCATAAATCTTTGTCTGCTCAGATACTGACTGATAATGGCTGGAATACCTTGTACTTTATTCAATAGAAAGAACTGATGCCGACACGATACGTCACGATGACTGTACCGAAAATACGGAAGATAATGATTAATTGTAGGAACCCGTATATTGTTAATTGGATCAACAGCTGAGTGACGTCTTGTTTGTTTACCGCTGATCTAAATAGATTAAATTATAAATTGTCATCAATTTCAATGAGCACTAGCACGTATGAGTTAAGGTTTAAAAAAGTTTCTTAGAATCATTACGAAGATTAATTATAAAAGCAGAATTAACTATGTAGTTCACTTAAATACGAGGAAATATAAATAAGCGCTTCGATCGTCTGGCAGCTTACGTCAATGTTATTCATTGTTCATAACGATATCGTTCCCAGAATGCATCTTGTCTAGGCCGTCGTCAGTTTAAGTCAGATTTTTTTTCTGACGGGTTTCCAGTTTCCCTACTGTGTTGGATTCAGGTTGTTTTAAATGAGTTGCACTTCCTTTGCACTTAGCACTCTTTGTGGCAGGCGCCCGAGCTCAGTCGCCGAGGGCTGCTGGCCACGGAGTGTGAGAAATGGAAACATAGCGGCAAAGGTGTTAATAGTCTATAATGTTTTTAACTAACTACTTTATATAGATATACAAACATTATCTGCGACATAAATGCCGTTGTAGACAAGATTTCACAAATATGTGTGACCATTAAATGGAACTCAGTATAGTCATACATACATACATACCTATGCTCCTTTTTTTCTTTAATGTCTTCAACGTGTTAAAATGTGTTAAACGTTGAGAAAGTAATCCTAGCCTATGCATATTTAGAAATCTTACAGAAAAATTAAGTATGTCTAAGTAAAAGCGCCTCTTTTTGAAACATTACCGGTACACTTTTTATTTCAGTACGTTACATAGAAGACAATATCGTTAAGCGTTCACAGAATAAGGATAGATTTTTGTCATGTTTAAAACTACTTTCACAAACGACTTAACATGTAAAACTCCTTTCAGTTAATATCGTTGTCCTACGCCCCGCGCTTCTCTCGAACATTTCCGTGCCTAAAGCGCGTTGTCGCCTCATTTAGTCGCCACATTACATGCAAAGTGCATCTCTTACATGTAAAACAGCCTCGGCTGGTATTTAAATTTTCGCCTTTCCCGTAATTTGTTGAGTGCAGACAAAGGCATCCCGCGGAAACATTGTTAACATATTACCCGATGCATTTTACCTGAGACATCGCCGCCATTAAATCAAGAGAAAACTAATTAATTATGGTGCTATTCTTCCAGTGCAGGCGGAAATTGCGAAATGGAAATTCGCACGACGTCACGAGTAAGCCCTGAAATAAGATAAAAAAGCCCCGGGATTCCAGCGCAGAGTCAGTAGTCGAATTCCCGACGTGTCAAAGCACCTAACCCTCTGGCCGACAATAAATGGCAATAAAATCCGCGCCGAGGGTTTACTCGCGATTGGCGCACAAGCCGCTCCCTTACTGTGGAACCACAGCCAAAGGTGAGCTTGAGGAATGGAAGATAGAAATTTAGATCTCTAGGAAAAACACGTTTTCTGTTCCTGTATCAATAATCATATCGATTAAGTTATAGGAGTACCTATAACTTCAATCAAACCTCAACTTATCTGTTATTTTCTAAACCTGATTAAATCCATTACGAGAAAAGTAACTCAGTAGGTACCTACCTCTCACTTATTGTTAGCCATTTTTCATATTTGCTTTGCACTGATAAATTTCAAGGAAACTTCTTGGTAAAAATTGTTACAATCGTAGGGGTTAGAGTTAAGCTCTACAAAAAGTCAACCTTTTGGCAGTTTTTGAGAAAATGGAGTAAAACTGTAATTTCCGAGATAAGCGCCGGTTTACCGCCGCCGCCCGCCACGCAGATAGCGATCTGCCGGACGGCAGCCGATGCGCGTGCCGACAAATTGAACCGCTTTTTTACCAACAGATAAGAACTCGATTATAGTCACTGAATGAATAAGCCATTAGGACAGGGAAGATGTTTTTATCCCCTTATCTATTGCTACGCTACGCTACACAGGTCCGGCCGCCGGACGCTGGCGCTGCAGAAATGCGTCGCGCCCAGACTCCTCGGGGCCTTAATTGAAGTCGGTCGAAGCCACTTAATTTTCAATAGTGCAAGCCCGTCGCCCCGCCAGGTGGACGCTTTGTGAAACCTCCTGTTTGCTAAATTCCTCGTATTTATTTTAGTCTCTATTGTACTCCGCTCCGACGCTTTGTCGGGAAATAGCCCTCTCGCGTACCGCCGCTTTGTTAATTTTATTAATACCTGAAACATTTATAAAACGCGACCGCACGAGCGAATTAATGAGTTTTATTGTTGCACAGAGAGTAATGTTCCGAAATGAATCGCGCCCTAAGCTTAGACGTCTAAATTCATGCGGGAGGGAGCGCAGATTTCAACAAACATTTAATTTATGCAACTTATTTTATAACTGCTCGCTCTCATGCGATGGGTACACGTCTGAGAAGCTCCCCGATGAGATTGGGAGCACCTGCTGCTTGTGCATTACCATATCAAATTGTTAGAAATATTTCCCAACCCAGCTTCAAAATTTTCCTATAATAAGACAAACGTTCGGACCTTAGGGAAAAAACAGCGATGTGAATAATCCTTTTATCCTTTCATCTACACAAGTTCAAAAGACAAAACGGGTAGGAATATTTACGTTGATCCCGTTGAGTCGGACCGCACGTAAATAACTGGGCATTCCGTGGGCGCGGATCAACAAAAGAATTTAATAACAGCAAGAGCGGGGAGCCGCCGCCGCTGCGCCGCGGCTTATTATCACACCGGACTGCGGCCACCTACCTATCGGGCCTGGCGATGTGCGCCGGCCGCCGGCCCAGCCTTCCGAAGCAAATTAAAATAGGGTTCATTTGAAATCTAATTTGCGAAGCACGAAACTGGGAGTTGTTTGATGAGCCCTCTTGCACCTTCACGTAGGTTCGTGTTTATTTTCGAAATTAAATTGAATCGGTTTACTTATTGTAGGTACTGTAAGATGACTGTACGCCGGCATAGCTATGCTAGAAATCCGATAAGACAGGGTAATTTTTTAAAAGTTTTGATTTTTATGCAAAATACCTTGAGTTATGGTTTGATATATTAAGATATTGTACGTTTCAATTCAGTCAATCTCATGTGCTTTTTTCAAAAGGCATAAGTAATATTTGCAATTTTATTTTATATATTAGCGCAAAGTTATCCTCAAACACACGAGCGTACCCAGTGTACCCACCGTCTAAACTTGGTTACACCATACAAATCACCGTCACAGGTTCGCCAACACATCCTTATTGCCCCTAATTTCGGGTTAACTCAGTTCTGAGCATTGGAACACAAACAGCACCCTGTTCCCAACTAGCTAACATTAAATGAAACTATATTAAAGATTCAAAGAGGGTTCGTTAAGTTACACCTAACCGCAGGAGCCGCGGAGCCTTTGCTGCTGCTTGAATAAGTCAGCAGCGAGGACTTAGCTTCCTGGATGCGATAAACGAGGTTTAAAAGAAAACCTAACTTTCAATATTTGTCTATGGTCTACAAGCTTGTGGAATGGACTCGTTAAAGCCGTTTCGTTGTTCCCAAACTAACGTAAATAAGTGATACGTAATTATATGATATTATATGGTATGTATGTAATTCAGGTAGGAATACAGTTTGGTGTCAAAGTTTCACCAAACCCTGTCTTTTCAGACACCTTCATCGCATCATCTACAAAACTACGGTAGGGGCACTTTTGTAGCCAAGTTTTGCAAACTTACATATATGTATATGCATGCACTATGTATAGGCACATCACGAACATTTAAATGACGATTTCCTCCGCTGAATTGGTATCTACTGACTGACCTCAGAACAGCCCATAAGAAGACATTGATTGTACTAGCGATATTGAACTTTTTAAATTACCTGGAAGGCCGAACGAGCAGTACTCGGGTTAGAAATGAGTCGACACTACTGGATAGACCAATAAAGCCGGTTCCATAACCAACTGAGAGGAAATTATAGTTGCCATGATATAGGTAAATAGGTGGTTACATAGTTTTCCCCATGCAATTAGCAATCACATAACACGCTTACAAAAATCTAAACAAAGCAATTTTTGAAAAGCTTCATAATCATGGCTCTATGATAAAAATTTACGTAATTCAAAGATTATCACAATACGAAATATCATTGACTAAAGGTTGTTTATCTCTCCTCTTCTTCCAATTACACCAATGCTGGGACTCGCATAGCGGTTATTCCAGCTAGGTTAGCTCCGTGTCCGCAGCAGCCCGCGTTTATGCCGCGGTAAGAACACGGATATTTTGATGGATAACATTTATTTGAAACATTCTAGTGTCAGTGTGTCGTAAATAGAACACGTTACCCGCCTCCACTTTAATAAAGTTATCCGCTCTATAAAATAGACCAAAATGTGGACCATGATATTCGGTGGCATGTTTATTTGAAATGTATGATGCTAAACATGACGGGAAGGCTGTAACTTTATTATTTTATTGCAGAGTTTTATTTGAACAGTTTTTCTCTCTTTTTATTTATACCTCTTTAGAATAAACTAGCGCATAAATTTAATTTCAAAGATATCAGACATAAACCGAGAGATATTATTATCACGCAAGTCATCCTGCGGGAAGAAGTTGTGCTATGAAATGACAGTTTCCCTTTGACGGAGCCCTGTCAGGCAATCGGGTTACCTGACCGCGGCGACCGCGCGCCTCAAAGGCTTGCGAAAAGCCGCCCTTTGACTCCATCTTCAAATATTTGCGCTGAACACCGCAACCGCACATTATTTTCAGTATAAACATTCATAATCCGCCCGTGGGACCTCGTTGTGGGGTCAAGCATGCTTTTGACTATTTCGTTTGACTTACAGAATTAGGTTTATTTGAAACGGGAGTGCCTCGGGACTTCCGAGTGACGTATAACTTAATTTTACTTACGTGAATGTAAAATTATTTTTAGTTACTGAAACCAGGCTAAAGAAAAATTAATGACGGGTACCTACAGTGCAATAGTTCCTAGAATGTCTTTTGGGGAGTAAAGGAGAAGTACAATACCGAATGTCGTTTGAAGAGTTACCTCTTACAATGCTATCCTCGTGCGATTACTTGCACTGTACATGCGAGTTACTTTTTTTTTGATGATATAATATTTAGAAACAGGAGAATTAAAATAGAACATAAACAATTCTGTTTAGTTGAGCTGGCTAATGGTATGCAGCTTAAATCTTATCACTCAGTTGAATCAAATCCTATTTGATAAAACCTTGACCTAGACTTTCCCCAAAGCATAAGACTAAAACATCGTGCAGTTTATAATTGTGTTTTAAACTAGATATAACCACAAGGTTATAGAGTACCAACAGGGTGTTCCCATGAAGCGGTAAACCACCTACAGCAGTGATTGCATTAGCGTGAGTTATCTGGGAGCGATCGAATTCCCAAGTTTGCCGTGTCGCGTCGCCTGGTTATTTGCCAGTCGACTCTAATATTGATAGCTGGTGTCGAACAGCGGTGCGTCAACGGATCGCGCTTCTAGGGATGTAACGCGACTAAAATTTGAGATGAAAATACTACCGAATTGCATCATTTTAGCGTACGCGAAGGGAGGCCAATTGGTCCCTATTAATATGCCTACGCTATCCCTCCGTCCTTCCGTCCGTCCGGACTCAGTAAAAAGAGCTGTATTTTTTGAACCGTAATAGAAGCGGCTGGATTTTTTCCGGCGGTTTTACTTACTATTTTTTTTATAATTAAACATAAAAGGGCTACACAAACAAGAAACGTTTTTTTAAGTATTAAAATAACATACGTAACAACATACAAACGTCATATTTGGTATTATTATAGCACAAACCCTGTAAAAAAAACAAATACAAAAAATGCTCGTGTGAGTTAAGATCGCACTGATTCCAATAAAAAGACGCTTTCATATTTCCCAATATAGTGTGGTGATTTAGAGTAATTATATAAAAAACGAGAGCTCCCCAGATATTTTCTGGTTAAAAAAGAGGTTTAAAAATGTAACATACTGTATAACGATTTATTTCGGTGGCACAAGTAAACACTTTTTTAAATGTGTACCAACATTTTAACCCAAAGAATCCCCAAGTTTTGTTTATTTTGCTTAAGTGGACTCCTGTTAAATAAATATAAATTAAAATTCTAAAATGTTTTTAAATAATCAATACAGAAAAGTCTACACAAATCTGCGTTTATAACGACTAAAACTCTGTTCTTAAATAGAGAGTCCTCTAAGTCAAAAAGTCAACGTAAAAATATAAAGACTCAAGTAATATAATGATCTATTAAAGCTATAGTCATTACAATAATCAACTATAGAATATTAACAATACTCTAAAAAAAACTTTAAAAATTAAAAAATCTTTTTATCCGATTTATTTAGACTTTGAAGCCAATTTCAATCAATTATTGTTTAAGGAGTATCTAAAAGTAAATTGCACTTACAATAATTGTGTTTCGAGTTTATTTCTAGTTTTTCACGGTACCGGTACTAAATCACCAAAAAACCGGATATACCGGTTTATCAGTTTGCATTCCCTATTTTAACTAAAATTTTACTCTGTCAAATTTCAAGTGCTTACTTTTCCTTCGCAAGTCAGCGCTGACGGACAGACGAATTAATCAGATGACTATAATAATATTCTGCAAAGAATAACGAATATCCAATTCACAAAATAGCAAAACCTGCGGTAATACTTCTCCTACCTGCGACATTACTTTTGTAACAACGTTCATGTTGTTTTATAGAACCTCTATACGTACAGTTTTAACTGAACAGTTCTGATATTTACTGAACTACATATTTAGTTCAGTTAAAAATTGTGTGGCCACAAAAATCCATCAGTTTTAATTGGTCCTAAAAAAACAGTTTTCATACTAGGTATTCACGCTCAGTTTTATTTGACATTTAAAACTATTAGTGAAAATTGACAGTTATAACTGATCGCGGGTAGCCTGCTTAAAATCTGGTTCTAACTAATATGAACTTATGTGATCTTACCGTAGTCCAAGGGGTTCTTTAACGAGGCAAAGTGTCAGCCCTAGTAGTTTACACTCTAGAATACCTTATTTAGTTGCATCTCGAATTTTCGACGGGCAAGACTGTGAGGTGATACCTCTATAACAATTTTACACTAATTGTTTATAGCAATTAGTTTTGCACAAAAAATAATTTGCTGGAAAATGAAGCCGAACTTTTTTGTAGATTACCATATTGTAGCGTTAATAAATACAATTATAATAATATATATGCTCACTTTTGAAATGGAAACAAATGTACTGTTACTAATTATTAAAACATGCTCTGTAAGTTTTTCACCAAATATTGACTGTGCCAAAATCAGTTTACTTCTTCCGATAAAACAAAACTAATTAGCCAAGTAATTTATGAAAATCAAAAAAAAATCAATATTGAATGATTTACAACTTCTACTAGAACTGGGATTGTTCATATTTTTACAATTACTCTAATTAAAAACCATTTCGAGGAATAGGATTTTAAAGCCGTTTTGCATTATTAAGTTTTTGAAATATTTATCTATTTCCGATATTTCGACAAAAGTATTATTTAACCTTTGTTTGACTTTCGTTTTCAGCTTGAAGCCCTCCTAGTTGTATCTTACGGGTTAGGTCAAAATCGCTTGACACTATTACAATCTCTTTTTATCATAAGATATCATTTAATTGTTGTAATTTATTAGAAAACGCCAACCCATAAACGGTATAAAATAATCATGACATGTCATCCATAAAATGTCTGTTAAATAAATAAAAATATTAAAACAAAACTATTGGGTCAAATACAAAATTAATGAAATTGGTTTCTTAAAATTACCTATTTTTTCGAATTAGAATGTAAAAACCGTGAGTTGTTTATTTTGGTCTACCTCTATTGTGATACAGTAATTCAAAAAATTACGATTTCACTATGTATTTTAAGGTATTGACGATATCTTATTTCGGGACTTCCTAATTGGTATTAATTAACAATATTTTTGCAATTAACCCTTGTTCGATAACCGTTAAAATTGTTATAACTAAAACAATACGATGGTTAGTTCCACTTTTGTTTTCAATTTGAAACGACGGCGTTTCTGTCAGACTAGACAATTATTTGGAAGACTTAGGGCGACTTGCACCAAAAGTTTAACACTGGGTTAAGACACTAACTCGAGTTAAAATGAAATTTTTCGTATTAATCTGACGTACTAACGTACTAACTCGAGTTAGTGGATTAACCTAATGTCAAATTTGTGGTTCAAGTGCCCCTAAGTGGGGTAGGCAGAGCTACAGAATTACCAACAACTCTAAAAACTTGTTGATAATTCTATAACCACATTTTGCATAAGGGCTTTTTAATATCTTTAAAGTTTAAGTTCAAGTAAGGGTTTTAGTTGGGTCCTTATATTTTGAATGAAAGCGAAAAAGAAAGCGGTAACGTTAACTGTTGGATACTTTTATATAAATAGATATTAAAAGGAAGTTACTGGGTCAAATACAAAACCGACAAAATTAGTAGGTTTCTTAAAATTGCTTTCAAAGAAAAATGTTAAAAGGGTAATTGTTTTTTGGATCTATTCTACCCCAATTGATTGCATACGTGCTAACGAAAAATCCATGTAAAATATTTTATGATAGATGTGTACCAGGACCAAAAAAATAAAGTTTTAAATTGCCTTTTTTTTTATTTGAAAGTTAAAACATGCAAGAACGGCTTTCTTCCTTTCTTCTTGTCACCCAAAAATCCTTTCAGCATATTTACTACATTCACAATTGTAAAAACCCTTCTTTCAAGACGGCCTGCTTCCATAAATATCAGAGCAGCCGAAAACAATTTTGCGCGAATCCACCGCGGCTAACACAATTTTATTCGCGCATAAAAAAGGGGCTCATCATGCAAACGCCAAGTCCTGCGACGTGGCTCCGCGGTAAAACAATTTATCTGCATCGACGGCATTTGGAGCTGCGACGTGAATAAAATATGTCGCCGGCTGTCACTCTAGTGCCTGAGCGGCGGCTAGGGGCGCGCTTTCCTCGGCTGAAGATACTTAGTAGTTTTGTTAGTTACTAATGCTGGTTTCACACGGAGGCAGAACAGTGGACAGTAGAGATCTGCTACTGTGTGAACGCACAAAACAGTACTGTTCTGTCTCGTTGTGTGCGCTCACACGATAGCAGTACTCTTGAGGTCCACTGTCCTGCCTCCGTGTGAAACCAGCATAAGCTACTCTTTTTCTCCAAGTTTTTTTCTTAAAGCTGGTTTAAGTTAACACCTGTTTACTGAACATATTCCTACTAATTATAATTGGGTTATTCGCAATGAAACGAGCTGGCCTTTTGGTATACGTTGGACAATGAATTTATATTTAATTTTTTTAGCAAACAAAATTTTCCGATTAGAATGTTGCAATCATATCAATTTAAAGTCCTCATGGATGTGGTAACCCTATTTTCAACTTTGACGGACAGAGACGCGGGAGCCTCAGGAATTAAGTCCCAGTTCCCGACAGATATATTCTCGGTGTATTTGCGACTTTACCCGACAATGATGGGTGTCGGACGACCCGACGTGACGTACAGGTAAACCGATAAGGCGAGCCCTCGGGAACTTGGCTTTATGAAAATTAGGGCATGCAATATTCAGAAGATTTTTGTAAATTGCTTGTAGTTTATTCAGTTAGACATGGATTATTGAATTTAAGGTGGCAGTCCACGTGCATGTAAATTTAGAAAACCTTTATTTTTGCTTATATGAATTGCATACCAAGGGCCGGTTACGTTGAAGATATAACAGAACAAACCTGCTCGTATCTTAAATAATGGACGAAAACGTGAAGAGCTGAATGGTTACGATGCTATTGAAAATTATAGGTCTTTGTAACTTGTGTTTGCTTGTAAACACTCACGCCGTCCCAATCAACACCCTTCCATATTCTTCCCCTAATCAAGTGCACTCTTAACGTGCGACAAGTGTGTTTTCCGGGCGATTGCGTCGCTCGTCGAATGCCAATGGCGCATTAGAATTCCGCGGGCCGCGGCTTCAACTCGATTTGCAAGCCTTGTTAGCGCATTAGCGGGAACATCGAACAATCGAACAGGGCTGGGAACTGGAAGTTTTCATAGCATTTAATAATCATCGGCAGCAGTAGATTAAATATAAAGTTTGTTCGCTTAAGTTTATTGGTATCCTCTAATTATGCGTGCAATGTGTACGAATAAACCTTCTATAGTGGAAACATGAGTACCTCTCGTCTCCTTATTACTGAAAGTTGCCTTTCGATCATATACCTTACATCTGTAATCCTTAGTTTCTTATTGAAGTCGTTTAATACATTTCAAAATGCACTTGTTCATCACTGCTGGGTGATCAAGTAGCTATTTACTTTCGTTTTCAAAAATTTAAGGTTATCACCGATAGCTTCTCAACGTCCTATGTAAAATAAGAAAAAGAGAGGGTTTTTTTTTGGGATTTCGGGGACTCGTGCTGTTCCAGGAAACTGAAGCCGTTTAAGTAAAGAATAGTGCAATAGAGGCACAGGCACCCTGCACTCGCTAGTGAACAACGGAAAACCTTTTTTTGTCATCAACAGTTTAAGCATTTGGACCCTGGCTATTCTTACCCCCTTACTTATAAACATGGAATAAGCTTGGAATAGTTTATGCCATGCTTTGTCACTTTCTGTCAGATGCAAATGTCACAATTACAGATAAAGACAAAGCATGTTATAAACTATTCCAAGCTTATTCCATGTTTATAAGTAAGGGGGTTAGAGTTTAGAGGGCGATGTCTAGACGTTAAACTAATTTGCTTCTTTCACAGGATACTCACCCACAACAACCCACCAGCTAACCCACTCGGATCTCGTATAGTTCGGTATATTAACATCCACCTTTTAAAAATTTAATTGTCGTTCAGGAACATCCTATATTTTGGAAATAATATTGTTTTTACTCTTATGTTCTGTCTGTAGAACATATTTGGAGATATGGGTCAATCATAAAATATACACAGCCATTTGACAATAAGATAAAGGCGTTTGGCGATGTGGGTCGTTTGACATTTGGTAATTTTAACTCCAAGCCAAAAGGTTGGTGCAATTATGTTATCTTACTATTTACACATAATATGAGTCGTTCCCCCCTGTTTAAGTTTTTTTTTAATCATATTTCAATATTGCATTTTTTTTAAACCGAATTGTATTTGTGCAGAAACTGTTCTCGCATAATTTGATGTCGCCGAATTCTATATCACGCATAAAATATCCAATGCTAGCCGAATTGGTTTTACGCATGTTTTCTGAATTCCGAATAGTAATTTGGCAGAAAATGACTTACTTAAGCATAAATTAGTTTCGCAGAAAGTTAGTTTTCGCATAAGCTTATTTCACCGAATTAATGAATTGAGTTTCCTATAGTAGCAATGATGTTTTTTTTTAACGTTACTCAGTAAATAAAGCGTGATTAGTAAATGTTTTTGTTTTATTAATTATTATTATTTAATATTAACATAACCTAATAATGACCTAAGTGAGAAGAGTCGCCTTATGTCCCGCTTCCTGGGACGTTGTCTACGGGGCTCCGCGAGTTCGCGCCTAGACACAACTCTAACCTAACCTACACCTAACATCAACGTAACTATGCAAAATTTGAGTTTTTTGTTTCCATTTACCATTACACTAATCAAGTAATAGTGCTATCGTTGTTTCGGCCATAAAGGCCGTGCCAGGATAAGCTAAGAGATTTTGCCCCCCTTGAGTTTGGGCTTGTAATTTTTATAGATTGTGTGGCTCTGCATTAGTAATTGTTTTGCCAAATTTGAGCACCCTAAATATAATAGTTTTCGTTTAAAAAAAAAAAACTATATTTAATTTTTCTTTGATATTTTTTTTTCCTGTTAACCAATTTTAATGAGCTTGGCATATAATGTACATTTAACCAAGATGATCAAATTGCCATAATTATATTTTCATTATGCCATAGAAAAATAAATAAAAAAACCCATTCAAACTTTTCAGTTTTCTTTTTATCACTTCCATGTTAGAAACCGCTCTAATTTTTTCACTGGTAAAACTCCCACTAACGTCCTATAATATGTATTTTTTTCAAAATTTTTGCTAAGGTAGAACATGGAGTTATCTTGACATGAAATTCTTTACATACATTTCCTAGAACCGCTATAATTTAAATCGGAATGATTGCAACCTCTTTAGAGGAACGTACATGTTGCATATGAAATACTTACTGGCCACTTACATTTCAACTTTTTGAAAAAAGTAAAAAAAAAGACAACAAAAAAAACTCCTTTCAATTGTCGTGCGTTGGTAACATAATATAAACCATTCCAATATGAATTCATTATCAAAAACAACTGCAATACAACGCGTTTTCCGTAAAAAAGTTAAAACGCTGTATTGTCTCGCAATGAAAACAATTCTGCAAAGTATAAACGAACAATACGAATTCCTTAATAATACACTTCCAATTTTTGATCAGGTAAATGTCACAAAGGCATATTGTGCATTTGTATAGTAATTAATGGGTACTTAATTTTAAATAGGTAGTTTAAATAATTAGTAGTAGTAGCAGTAGTAAAACTCTTTATTGTACGTACAAACAAATAATTACCTATGTTTATCCACGGATATGTAATTTGGGAGTCTCAGGTAGTATAACTTAACACGCATGTCTTCAATCTAAATGATCAAAAAAACATAGGTAATTATTTGTTTGTACGTACAATAAAGAGTTTTACTACTACTACTACTTCTACTAGGTACTAATTATTTAAACTACCTATTTAAAATTAAGTACCCATTAATTACTATACAAATGCACAATATGCCTTTGTGACATTTACCTGATCAAAAATTGGAAGTGTATTATTAAGGAATTCGTATTGTTCGTTTATACTTTGCAGAATTGTTTTCATTGCGAGACAATACAGCGTTTTAACTTTTTTACGGAAAACGCGTTGTATTGCAGTTGTTTTTGATAATGAATTCATATTGGAATGGTTTATATTATGTTACCAACGCACGACAATTGAAAGGAGTTTTTTTTGTTGTCTTTTTTTTTACTTTTTTAAAAAGTTGAAATGTAAGTGGCCAGTAAGTATTTCATATGCAACATGTACGTTCCTCTAAAGAGGTTGCAATCATTCCGATTTAAATTATAGCGGTTCTAGGAAATGTATGTAAAGAATTTCATGTCAAGATAACTCCATGTTCTACCTTAGCAAACATTTTGAAAAAAATACATATTATAGGACGTTAGTGGGAGTTTTACCAGTGAAAAAATTAGAGCGGTTTCTAACATGGAAGTGATAAAAAAAAAACTGAAAAGTTTGAATGGGTTTTTTTATTTATTTTTCTATGGCATAATGAAAATATAATTATGGCCATTTGATCATCTTGGTTAAATGTACATTATATGCCAAGCTCATTAAAATTGGTTAACAGGAAAAAAAAATATCAAAGAAAAATTAAATATAGTTTTTTTTAAACGAAAACTATGATATTTAGATTTGTTAGATCATTCTCCCGAACTCATTATTTCTTCGTAGTAATTTTTCCATTCGCATTTTTCCCCGAACGCGATATTACCAGTCGCCTTTTTTCCTGCGGCAGTTTATATTCACAGTCGTGTTTTTCCGCTTGCGAGTTTTATCCAGTCGCTTCTTTTCCTACCACCATATTTTCACGGTCGTGTTTTTCCTGTTCCAATTTGTCGAAGATACAGAGTCGACGGAGCTCCGCTACCGCGGAGCTCCTATTTCTGGGTGGTTTGGCCCTCCGGGCCTGATGCAAAACTAACATAACCTAAACCTACCTACGAATTACGATGTAAAAACTTTTGGGAAAAGTGCGACTGAGATAGAAATCGAACGGGAAAAAAACCGACTGGGAAAAAAGTCGAACAACAAAAAAAGCGACTGTAATAAAATCGAATGGTGAAAAATAAAATTAGGTAATATCGCGTTCGGGGAAAAATGCGAACGGAAAATTTAATACAAAGAAATAATGAGTTCGGGAGAATGATTTAACAAACCGATATTTAGGGTGCTCAAATTTGGCAAAACAATTACTAATGCAGAGCCACACAATCTATAAAAATTACAAGCCCAAACTCAAGGGGGGCAAAATCTCTTAGCTTATCCTGGCACGGCATTTGGATAGGATTTCGGGCTATCAAAATTCTGCTAAATTACAGATATGCTAAACAACATTATGCATCATGAAATTCTGTCATGTCAATATTATGCTAACATAATATTCGAGTACACAACCATTCGGATAACATACATTTATGGCAAATAAAGATTCGGCGTAAATAAATTATACGAAACGTGTTATCCCTAATGCGTTTTGGACATTAAAATGTATGCAAAATAGATGGCACCCAATATGAATGTCTTTTAAACATTTACCCCTTAATGTAATACTTACCCGACGTTATATTGTGAAATAAAACAACAAAGACCGACCATTTAACTAACACTCTTGCACTTTGCAAAACCTTCACCAGCTTATTAGCAGACTAAAATTCTCTCCCTATTTTCACTGCTACATTTCCATCCAACCTCCAGCACCTAATCAAAATACACGTCCAATTCGAAGACAAAGGGCGCCGTCCCTGTTGAAACAGAAAATGTCACTCGCGCTTAAAGCGGTTGAATATTGATAAAATAAATATTGGAACACGTGACCGACGGGCTGGCTCTGTCTCGTGTTTGCCTTGCCGACTCATTGGAGTTACGCCTTCAATAGCGAGCTAATTTTATTGATAAAGACTTACCTTCGCTGCTTAAATTGTGCTCATTCATTTATGAAAATGATGGAATTCTACGTCGGGAAAAGGGGTTGAAGAATCAGTGGCTTTAGGGCGGGAAATCGGAGGAGGGTGGGAAATTGACTTGTCTTTATCCCGCTGCTAATATTATAATGATTTACTCGATCACGCTTTTAAATGATTTAATGGATTGGGGTAAATATACCTACACATACCTACACTACAACATTTTACGCATTTTGGAAGTAATATTGGGGACATATTAACAGGTAAATAGGTATAGCATTTTAGATTGAAGCTCTTGTTTTTGTTCAACCATTTCAGAGTAAATAAAGGTTCTTCTTATCCCAAAACATAGTATTGAATCTACATTGAAAAGGACGGATTCACTCAATCGTCACACGAATATCTAGTTGGATCATTCCGCTTACACAAGTTAGGATACCATTCTCCTCTGAATTTCAGCTTCGGCGAATATCTCCAGGAAACTTCGCATTATTTGAAAATCGCTTAGAAATTTGGAGTGAGACAGACTGTTTACTCAGGCGGGAGGTGTCCGGTGAGCAAACGGCAGCGGGTTCTTATTGGCACCGAGCGGCGAGCGGTGAGCTGTGATCCGGGGGGACAGCGGATTACGTCCACACCAACTCCCCGGCGATATTTGTGCACTCAATGTTTGCCGAAGGATAATCAATTTATTCGCCATAGTATAGTTAGTATGTGTAATTGGATTATATTTCAAGACGGAGATGTTTACATGCCAGTTAGGTGATGTGATATTGTGAGACGGATCGTGAACTTAATTTGATTTGATATCATACGGCAAATATAATTCGCCGATGAGCAGTTAGAGAAGCATTTGCTGTGTCAATTTTGTTCGTGTTAATTTATAAGTTAGGATATTCTGTGCCAAACCAATAAATGTAGTTGAGAGAACAAACATTTAAATAAGTTTCTGTCCAAAAAATCATTTTTGGGGCAAGCTTTTGTTGCTGAATGTACTTTTTTTTGCACACTCGTCATCTACTCGTCAACACGATTGTAACGAGCCCTAACACGACCGGTTTTTCATGCGTTATTTAGGAGTTCCTTTTGGCCACCCTGAGTCTCCATCATCAGACCAGCTCGATGGTACTATATTGTTGTATTGTCATCAGAACTTAAGTCATACCGTAAAACCTGGTAACTATGGTCCAAAATCGTCCAACTATGGTCCAAAATCAATGACCAAAAGTACAAGTTCCCATTATCTTTAGTTAAGGAAACGTGTTGTTTTATAGACATTTCTTGTTGACTAAAGTTTTAAAATGCTTATACTTAAGTCATCTATGAGGAATTAAACAAATTAGACTTGGACCACAGTTGAAGTACTGGACCATAGTTACCAGGTTTTACGGTATCTAAATGTTCAGCTTAAAACCGGAAAGTGGGTCAAATTGAACTTGCAAGATTTGACCCGTACATACATACATTAACAGTTAGTTAAAAAAACGCTTGAAAAATTCACATTTACATAGCAAAAACCATGTAATTATAGTCCTAGCCTGCAACAAAAGTCAAAATTTCCTCGTTACATTGTTCTAAAATATGTTAGCTCACTGCTATTATTGCTTATACATATATTGTATGGCCCAAAAATCATTTGGTCTAAACTCTAGCTATAGCTGCATTACCTATAGCTATCATATTTTTATAATAATACATTACAATGAGGAAAATAGGACTATTGTTGCAGACTAGGACCATAGTTGTATGGTTTTACTGTACATAAAGAAAGTAAATAAAGAAAACACATGCATAAATATGTGTTTTTATATCAAATAGTATTGATTTTCTTGAGAAATGTTTGTTACATATTCTAAAGGATTTAAGTATGGGAAAATTGCGACGCATTAGTCAATAAGTAAACATAGGAGTTATGATGCATCAAAACACATAATTTTATAAGGTAACAACTAGAACGTAACGTACTGTTTTAACGAAAACTTCACTCGTACAACTGTGACTTTTTAGTAAATATATGAATTTCTCTGTAACAACCGAAACTGCTACTGGGTTTGAGTTTGATGAACATAGAGGATTAAATAGATAGAACAAGGATTCGTTTTAACTTCAAACTACTCCAAAGTATACGTGGTGTGAGACAGTCAATTTTAAGCGTAGGTAACATTAAAATTTAATTCTTACTTAACTTATAGAACCTGTGCATTTCCTTAATCTCGTAACGCCATAAGGCCATTTTAAAAAGGTTTTTGTTACACGCTTTATACTTTAACTTTACTTGTACCTATCCAAATAATCAAATATTCCAATAAGTCAATTTTTAATATTTTAACCTATTCCTAGTAGGATTTATTTGAAATTTGGCATAGGTACTTAATTATGCAATTCCGATGACAATATAATAATTATGGTACAGTAGAGTTCATAAATATGTGTGAACTTTAGTACCGTGTCAATTGCTGTGACAATTCATATAAGCATGGCAGTTTGAATATGACCCGTCGAGTGTCCTACTTAAATACTACGTTAGTATTTAAGGATTATTTGAATTATGATTTTATTATTTCCGACCTAAGATTGATATTTTATTACATATGTATACGACGTGACGTTCCACGGGTTATATAGAGAAGATACTAAAGTGTACTCATATTTATGAAGTTGACTGTACCATTGCGCTCCATTGGCATTGTCTATGATCTTGACGATTTGCCATTTTAATTTCAAATGCTTATTCGGTATTTAAATGCTGGTATTTTTACATTCTACTCCATTTTTGCTTGTCAGTGAATGTCTTTCCTAAATTTAAGAGCCATACGCACCTGTAAGTTGTAGGAAAGCTTACTACTTACAGGCAGTGAAAGTTTTCCTGCTTCCCAGATTTTTTCATTCATACATGATTTTTCATGTGAAGCCATGAACGTAGGTAAATAAAACTTTCAGGGTAGATTGCTCATTACATGGGAAAGTTTTTAAGCTTAAAAGTAGAAAAAATAGTTATTATATTAATTTTTTTTCAATCGTGATTTAAAGTTGAGCAATGCTTCTTTAAAAAGTGAATAATTTTGTAAAAACAGTTTTTTTTAAATAGAAGTAGAGATATTTTCCTACAAGTTTTTTTTTAAATTATTAGCTTATTTACTAGGTCACAGACAACAATAATAACTATCACTCTAGGATCTACAGTTTTTTTAGTATGACCGATTATTTGTCCGAAATTTGAGTTTTTATAAAAAAGTACAAATATGCATTTATCTCCTTAACTATGAAAAATCGCTAAACATACATAGGGGTGTTTTGGGTACCTAGTCCTCAAAATGAAATTTTTCAATTTTTCATTTGGACCATTAGTAACCCAACACCCTGAATAATACAGTTAAAGTAAGACTACATATGGCAGTTTTCAGCGCTAAAAAGTACATTAAAACGGACACTACTCGTCTAGTAAAACCTTGTGAAAATCTCATTTTTTTATTTTTATTTTTATTTAAAGTATTTACTTTACATTGTAGCGTGCTAATCATTTCGGGCTTCTGTCCGTGATTCCTCTCTAACAATAGAAGTAAACTGAAGAAAAAACCATAATTATAATACATACATATAAAACTGCTCAGTGACTGACCGACTGTCTGACAATGTGCCTCCAGGCTAGACCACTAAACGTAGAATGAGATATTTGGAATAGGGATACATACCTACTTCCTAATAGCACTATTTTTCTTTACTTTTATGTTTGTCTTTTTACTGTATTTTTAAATATGTGCATTGCACTTAACGTGAATCAAGTTTTCTATTCTATTCCTATAGCGATATAGAGATGCAGTTAAGTAGCATCTTGCAAAAATCAACCGTTAAAGAAAAAAAGGTGGTAGCTTAAAATTACTTCTACGCATGCAACGTCGCGGGATAGTTTATATTTTCCCGACTGCCAATGGAGAAGGCCGGCCTCTATTTTAGGCGGTAAAATCCAAATCGTATTTGACCTGTCATGGTATTGTTTTTATCTCAGCCGCCATTGCCGTCAAGTCAATAAGAGCTGTCAAAACGTTGACAATACACGTTACACAGATAAAAAACTATATAGTTTTTACCGTGTTGAATAGAGGCCTTCTTTCTCTAGCTGTTTGGCTGAACGGATAGATTGACCGATTTCGACAAAGGTGTCGTTTTGTGTGTCAAGAGTATCAAGAGCATTAATAAAAACAAAGCAAAATGGCGGATTTAAAACGTGATAATGTCATAACGTCGTTGATTGGGTCATCACGTTCTCGAACACATGGTTCAGGGAGGCGATGGCTGTGGTACGCGTCATACTCGTGTACGGGTGCTGTTTGTGGGGTTCGGTGTGTCCACGCTTGAAAGGATCTGTTTCCAAGTTAGTTATTTTAGTTACCTATATCGTTCCTGACGTAAGGCCTCATCGTATTGTTCTCCTTAGTCATTATTTTTTATTTTATGTTATTGAACTTATATTGGTGCTAGTTTTAATAGTCATTATTTATTCCGTTACCTTGTAATGTAATTTTCTTTAAGTATTTTATGATTGAAAAAATGATGTCTGCTGGAGTTTCTTGCAGTGCTTCTTCTTCGCAATGATGACCTTGTCTGAAGTGCTAGTAAATTCACAACATATTACCGACGTGTAAATAACCCTCGTGTGGCCAATTTATTGAATAAATGTTTTGAATTTTGAAATAGAATTACAATTTTGTGAGTGAAAGATGTACACAGTACAGTACCTACACGATGTACAGCACGAAGAGAGTGATTGAGTAAATTTTAAATTTATCGACAGTTCGATGACACTATTTTCATGGTTGTTTTCATATTTTCACTAGTTTCATCGAGATTTCTCTAGGTTTTGTAAGTCGATAAGTTCCTTTTTGTTAGACTTATCATTATCACACATTTTAAATGTTAATAGCCAACTGTATAAAAATCTTCAATCCCAACATTTTTTGTTGAACTTTTCGTTGATTTCCTAAAATGAAAGATTTGGGTCAGGAAATCGTGCGTCAGTCTCGATATTGTACGGATATACCGCCGCTCGGCGACCTCCTGCAGCCCAGTTCCGAGCAGTTGGCTAAACTAACAGTTGGTTTCAACTCGAGCCGGAATGCCACAGTTTTGTTGCGGCTGGCTAATCGACGATGCATCGGCCAATTTAGCCGTGAATGATCCGCTGGCGGACGCTTTTGTGCTTGTCCTCGATTCTAATTGAAATTTGAAACTATTTCGGGCATAGGACAATGCTGCATTGTCCGCGTGTCCGGCGGTGTTTGCTGGCTTTATTAATTCAGGTGGGCGTGGTTGTGGGTGGGCGGGTACCGGGCGTGGTTTAACGTTAAGACCCGCCCATCGGCGCGGCGCGCGCGACCAACTTTGGCAGCCGCATCGGTCAGTCGGCTTGTCGACGCGACGCGAAATACGCCGCTCAACCTGCGCGCGGTCACACACACAACTTTCTTACGTCGCTTCAGTATTCTTCTAAGTGGAGATAAATAAATGAATTCATGATAAACTGGTTATAACTGACTTTTATTGGAAAGGGAACTTTGTGGAGGGTTCGTAGTGTTGGTGGTCGACCGGTGGAGGCGCCACGTGGCTTTGACAGTTCCTGTGGTGGCACCCGGCACTCACGTCCAAGGTGAGTTACGAATTGATTGATTGCGGAAGTTTTAGTAATGTAACGGTAACAGTCGATTGTTTACCGTCGGGATATACGATTATAAGTATGGTTTAGGAAGATATCGAAGTATATTTCCAGCATTCGACACAAGTATAAACAGTGATAGAAATTAAATTTAGATAGAAATGTGCAATGTCTATTCAACAATTTTGAAGAGGAAAATATAGGCTTAGAAAGTAGTCTGTAGGTATGTTTATGTACTTTTTAGTTTTGCCAGAAATTGATACGGTCTTCTAAATGACTTACAAACTATTATGTCTATCAATAAAAAAGTTGAGATGGTTTTTTATGACTTTTGTCAAAATTCATTTTTAGTCGATTAAAAAAACTTACTCTATGTGACTAACATTTTGCAAGTAGTTTACTAGCAGTGAAGACTTTTTAACAGTCAGGCTGGAATACTAAAACAAGCCTGATTGGCTTTATAGATTCGATTTTGATCAATTCGGATGAATGTTTGTTAATATCAACATTGCAACATTTGCTGAAACTTTATAGCTGATAAATGTATAGGAGTTCAGTCAATAGCATTTAATGTGATGTGAATATGGAGTTTGCGTTATTACATAGCTGCTCTTGTAAGTAGGACTTTCAAATGGAGAAAGATTTCGGTGTTATAGTAGTTTATGTGACAGGTGCATAATAAGTGCATACCGAGTTTTATGAAAAGAGCCAAAAGGCAAGTTTCATAATAAGATCACACGAGTGTTTTAATGCCTAAATATATGTACAATCGCATACATACATAATTTTATCTACATACATATCATAAGTTTTCTACAATATGTGAGAACCCTGTATCTGTAGTTGCCCTGTATCATAATATTTACATGAATTACCGGTCACTAATACTTTAATGTGCACATTAAGATGCAACCACATCGATAACCGATACTTTAATGACATGCAATACTTTAATGTTAACATTAAAACACAAGGTCCACAGATACAGGTTTCTTAATATAGGCCATTTTGCTTATAGTTTCTGAACATATCGTAGGGAAGTTAATCATAACAATATATCAATGGATGTATATAGATAAAATTATTTCGCTTATAGTGTATAATTACTACATAATAAGAGGTAACCAACTAATGGTAAGAGAACCTCCAAGACTGGAGGCGTTATTCTTTCGTCAGCGAGGTCTTCGGCGAGTCTAACTGGACCTGTCAGTGCTAATAAAGTATGTTTATGCGTGTCTTTATTAAAAAGCGCTAAATTTCGTAAACGATTCAATACGCTATTTTTGTAACGTACCTAATAGAAAACTTGAGCATTATGAATTAACTTATTTTACCTATCAACGTGCTATCTTTTGGAAATCAACTCAGTTACCTAAAAATGCATAGTGCCTTCAAGCGCCCGGGTCAAGTTATGATGGTAGGTAGAAAATAACGACAGGGCAGGGGTATGGTTAGTTGGTTTATTAATATACTTCTTAAACTTTTAACGACGTACGGAATCCTTCGTTAACGCGTGCTTGACACGCTTTCGGGTGGTTGATTGATAACCAGGTATTTGAATAAAGGGTGTTACTAAAATTTCCGACCGAACTGAGGAATGTCTACATTGATTTATGATAAATTATCGGAATAAGTACATTCGTAGTACCTTTAAGTGGCGGTAGGACCTTGTGAAGGGTCCGTCCGGACAGCTAGCATCTTATAAAGCTAAGCAGGAGTGTTCGCATGGTTGTGTTCCAGTGTGGGGAGAAGACAAGAGGTGAAATTATTAGCAAAAAAATAATTTGTGTTGGTACCGCATTTGAAGACTTGGTATTGCAGTCTTGAGATTGCAGACTTGAGAGTGTATGCTTGAGATGGACAAGGTGTGTGGGTCTCAGACCCCTTTTACCATCAGGTAGCGTGTGTGCTCGTTTGCCTGCTCCTTAATATAAAAAAGGTCGTCCAATAAAAAATTCAACTATATTGGAACATTGTCATTATAAGTGCCATTTTGTGTTTGGTTTGAAACTAGTTTAAACTTTATTATGACAGGGCACTAATAAATTGCCTATCCTATTTATAGCGCATTGCAAATTATTTACTTAGACTTGCGGAGAGTACCTAAGTAAAAAGGAGTTGTTAATACCACCAAACTCGTAAGCTTAATATATCGTATACATTTCTAATACTCACATTCTAAGTACTATATTTAAAAAAACCGCTTTATAAAGATCAGAAACCTCCTAACAATTTACATAATAAAGTTGTCCTCTTACGCATTCGTCTTTCTGAATGACGCAGATATATTTACTTAACGAGGCCGCGGCTCTGAGTATTCTTCAAAATCAGTTAATTGGACGATAAAAAAATCTAGTGCTATTTATTATGTTGTTTATTGAGTCACTGCTTTAACGAGAGTTTTTGACTCGATTTAAAGGATTTAGGTGTTTTAGTTCTTAAGAAGATTTTTTTTAATTTAAAACGAATTTTAATAATTATGCCCATGAAAGTTCAAAATGGTTTATAATAAATGTTTGTACATATTTATCGTAGTTTAAATACTAAACTTTTTTAAACTACAATATGTACAAACCTTTGTTATATACCATTTTGAATCTTATTTAAGTAGCTAACGAATTGAACAATAGCAATAAAATTGGTCAACTAGTTCTTGATTTGTTGTCTATTTTGGTAATTAATATTTGTAGGTAATTAGTAAGAGATATAAGTACAAAGGTGATATATTATTAGCCGGTACGGTACATACATAATCTTTATGAGTATTGTTAGTCGAAAAGTTGAACAATCAGATTCCTCTACATTTCAGCGTGAGCTATTATGAAAAATAAATACTCACAACTTGAATAAAATACATTCAATGAAACTGCACCATCAAAGTATGAACGAGATAGAAATGAAATGGAATGAATCCGAATAACTCGACTACGGCGGGAAAAAACCCTTATAATATTTTTTCTACCTCACTAATTCCGGTTCAAGAGATACAAGGGAGGTAAAGTTAGGGAAGGAGAGACGGACGGACGGACGGGCAGATGTCGTGCGCTAATAGGGTCCTGTTGGCATTCGATATTGGGTAAAGAACCCTAAAAACAAAAGTCAATGAAATGCAAAAAAATTATCGCCAATTCCCCTTACATCCAAATTTTATTTATACATTACTTTACAAAAGAAAATATTTTACAGAAATCTGTTTATAAAACAACACGGATAATTAATATCGGAGCTCGGCGGACAGACGATTCTAACGATTTATTATACTCAAATGACCACATATTTTACCTCGACCGAAAGCAAAATAAAACTAATTGGATTAATAAAAAAAACTATTTCCAAGCTAAAAAATGTGACTCATAAAATACTTACTCAATAACAAGGTAAAGTAAGTTTTGCGGTTTTTAATGAGACAGTTGTTATTGGGCCATAATGTCTCTAAAGCAAACGAGGCATTAATGTCAATTTAACTACCTAATGGTTACATTTCGTGTAATTATATTAGTCTAGTTAAGTGATGTCAATTTATTGTTTTTTGGATGGTGCTTTCATAATAAATTATTGAAGTGAGATTATAAAAAAAATACATTGGAAAATAACAGTAAGAGATGCGTTTTTTGGAATTATAAATAATAGGAACAGAACATAACCTTCGATATGGTTGTGGATGGTTATTTTGGATGCTTGGTTTTTATTTTGCTCTAGATTGACCAGCCTCATTCCTTATGATGAAGTGTAGGATGGAGCTAGATGGTTTAGTATTGTTATAGTTATATTAAAAGAAAATTGGCTAACTTATTAGCTCAATACTGATACCTACTAAACCTTTATATATGAATGTCAAACTCGATTAGGGTCTAGCAAGAATAGTCTTCGACGTTTATTATTGGTTTACAGATATTTCAAATTTTAGAACACAATCTGAATGGCCCGCTTTCTGTTTGTTTTTTAGACTGATACAACCCTGATACCACTCGACGTATGCGTTATTTAATAGATCCACATGTTTTATTTACATAGTAAAACTATTTATGAATAGATGTAGCGCTGACAAAACCTAAAGTGACTTACCAAAGGGATATTTGTATGCCAATTATTCTAAAGTTTTCCCAAATCCAATCCAATTTACCAGAAATAGTGAAGCGATTTATTCGAAACCAATTTGAAGAAACAAATCAGTCGTCATGAGGCGGCGGCGGTTTTTCCACCGCTGCTGGTAAAAATGCGCCGCCCAAACCGTGTCGCGCGCCCGCCCCGCCGCGCAGGGCTGCCACGGTGTGAAAAACGAAACGGTATCGTCTTACGTATTTAACACGAGAAATGACTACTACCTACTACTACTACTTTTATAAGCATACCTGGGATAACTCGGGGCAAGTTCTAGAGATTCGATATCGATAAATGAGAGGTCGATATAATTAAATTATTACATGTTCACATTGAACATTCTCGATTACGGTAAAGAAGTTCCATGTCATATCTGATATCGAGCCTCTTAAGATAATAAAAGTATGCGAATGTCATTTCAATCAAAATGACAATTTACTGTCAGTGCCATTCATATCTTAGAGTAAGAATAATACACGAGGTAATATCCGCTACGTTTGTTACAAAGTCCAAAATTATCATGCTGCCCAAGAAACTTCCACGCCCACGCGATAATTATATTAACTCGTGGATTTGTGAATATCCTGACATACAACTACGTGAGTCAAAATTATTTTGCTCTAAATGTAATGACAGTTTTCTCCAGAAAAAATACGGTTAGTTCCCGATTCGCCGGATTCTTGTTTCGTCGGATTCTCGATTCGCCGGATTCTTGAGGGAAAAGTTCAGACTGGCACATATTTTATATATGAAATTCCGGCGAATCGAGAATCCGACGAAACAAGAATCCGGCGAATCGGGAACTAACCAAAAATACAATGTCACGCGTCACGTTAAATCGACATCTTTTTTATCGATATCAAATCCCTAGAACTTGCCCCGAGTTATCCCAGGTATGTTTATAAGTATCCGTCCGCTACTATTTTTTTTTTCTAGAGTTGTTTTCCCTTAATATTTTTCCCGCATTAACACATGGTATCCTATAGTTGGCTAAAAGTCGTCCACAACAAAATTAATTACAAAAAATGGTTAAATAAATATTTTCTAGCTTTATTACGTACTTACCAGTTTACCATTACTTATTCATATCCCGTGAGCAGTTAGGTAGACGACGACTGTACGGATTGATTTAAAACACGATACGCATTTATTTTTTAAACCCATAGGTAAATCCATGACTCGGCAACCCTACTGGAATCATCGCTGACAGCGTGGCGCGTTTTATTGGCCGCGATCTTTTTACGGCGATCGAGACTCGTTCCGTCTATTGAGTGCTTTGTGGCGGTTTTTGTCTACGCCAACTTGAATCAAGTAGATTTTTATTCAGCTAAGGAAATCTGTTGCTGGGTAATGAATTCCGATCGGCGGTTACAACATTTGGAGCATTAGGTTTTTGTATAGTGCTGATCAATTTTCAATGAGTAAAAACACTTTTAGTTGCAAGTTAAAGTTATGTGGTGATGAGAAAATTCGTGTTTTTAACGGTGTGTTATGATCTGGGCCTGTTTTTTACTGGGTTGGATACACTTGCTTTTGACGTGTTATCGTATCGTATTTAACTCGGCTGCTATTACTGTCAAGTAAATAAAAGCTATCAAAGCGTTGACAATACGATGACACGTCAAAGGCAATATGGTTTTACCGTGTAGAATCTCGGCTCTGACACAGAACAAAGTGTTAAGTTCCTAAAAATCTGGTTTTTCCACCTTTCCTTCTTACACTCGCGATATATCTAGGTATCTGTATTGTTCTGTTACCATTCTTAACATGAATGTTATTTTTTTTTAGGTTTTCCGTCCGATTTTCCCATTGGCGAAATACTACTCGAACATGAGTGAGATGTAAAAGCTACTTTTTGTTGTTGTTTTGAAATACTACAACGATATTTCAAATTTCGTAAGCGAAGGAAATCGTTTTGACTTCTCCCTCTATATCTTAAAATTATAAAAAAAACTGCTTAGTACGTACAACCCTATAATAAAGTAGGATAAAAGAGTTTTTTTTCAAATGCCTGTGATCTGTTATCACATCACAGCTACATACATACTCGTACATAACCCATTCAAATCTGAAGTCCCTTAACAATTTGATTGTTCTCCAGTTCTCGACGCCATTAAAACACCAAAAAGTTTTTGATATGTATAGCGGAAAATTCGTAATTCCAATTACTGATCTTAAAGACCATAAAATGCCCTCTTACCATTTACGCAACATCCTCTTCGAGGATATAGCTCTCTCTAGCTAGCGACTCCTCTTTGACGGCCGCGTGATAAAGGTAGCTGTAGTGTTGGTAGGACCTTGTGCAGGCTAGCACCATATTATTATGCTTTAATCTACCACCATTCGACAAACCGTGTATTTCCTATATACAGGGTGTCCCATAAACCGACGTCAACCCGCCTAGGGCTCGTAGAGCAGCTAAAAAGCTATCGATTAAACCCCTACGTATGTTAAGCGATTTTTACTAGTTTCAGAGATATTGATTAGTTTAATCTGAATTTTTGTAATGTTCCCTTATGTCCATGTCACGAAAAATCATTAATTCTATGTTTTATTTTTAAAGTGGTATTTTACATATTTAGAATCATTACGAATTAGCGAAGTTTTTAAACCTATTTGCCCGTTTTTTTTTAGTTTTTTTTTTGTAATCGCATAAAGTTTGTTTCTCCATACTAGGTGCCCCAGTGTTTGCGTTTTACTTTGTATGGAAAAAAACACTTTATGTGATTACATTAAATAAATAAAAAATGCTTTTTAGCTGCTCTATCAGCCCAAGGCGGGTTGAGGTCGGTTCATGGGACACCCTGTAGAAGCATTTCATCTGAGTCCTCAGGGTTGGCAACGAATAGTCTTAGGATTGCAGTCTTGAGAATGCAAATGTGTAGGGGTCACCGATCCCACTTATCATCAGGTGGCCTGTTTTTGCTCGTTTATCTTTTAGCAAGGCTCGATTTTTTTTAATGACAAAATAAGTGACGGGTCGGTTGGGGTACCCTTACCATGAGTTACAATTACCGCACTCTATAAGAATACTGCGAGGTCTGCGAGGGACAGAGCATTCACTTTCTTTCGGTTCTCGTCATCGTACACTCCTTAAAACCCTACTGGCCGGTGAAGGCAACCAGAGGTGAGGAACAGGGTTACCTTACGTTTTCATCAGGTACGGTGACACTTTCACTTTTCATAAGACTCGTAGCGTCAATTCTATATTATGTATCCTAGATTAAAAAGTTTGCGAGGATAGTTTAGTTTAGATTAGCGCAGGTATCTGTCTCTCAATCCTACTAATATTATAAATTTAAAACTAAAAAGTTCGTGTGTGTGTTAGTGTGCGTGCGTGTGTGTTGCACGCTGCAACGGCTCGACGGATTTGGATGAAATTTGAAATGGAGATTAGGTCATACCCTGGATTAAGACATAGGCTAAAAGTTTCCAAAGGAATAACGATAGTCTAGGTCTACGCGGACGAAATTGCGGGCAGAAGCTAGTCATGCATAAACGGCTGAACCGATTTGGTTGAAATTGGAATTTAAAAAAAAGTGGTACGTCATGGATTAAAATATAGTACCTATACTTTATATTCCAAATGGGAATAACGTTAAATGAGTTTTACGCCGTCAAAGTCCCGGGCATTCGCTATTAAAAATAAAAGATACCGGTTCCACTTTACCAGATATTTCAATTAATTTCGTTAGTTTGCGATTCGACAGTGCACCCTTTGTGCAGTTGACGGTTCTCAGCGTAGCGAGCACAACTTGTCCGCGACTGTGTCGCTCAGTACGTCCCTCCCTTGTTAGTCGATGGCGAAAGAGATGCAACGAGCAACCAGCGAGGGAGTGTAGTTGTGCTGGTTGTTTTGCGTTTGCGTTGGCGCGCTCGTTACGCTTTGTAACGCGATCCCGATGCGATATGTCACGAGCAAGAGACGTCGTTATGAGCAAGATGTGTTTATTAATAGGTTTGGTGGCGGTTTTGCTCACCGAAATTCTGGTTACTTCGCGGCCCTTTTGGTGCTCAGAGGTTTCCACAAGTTAATGTGTAATTACGATTTTCACAATACAAGATTTCTAGATAAATAAATATCGCTTTATGCAAAATATACATTATATTTCGGGAGCACCTCAAAATTCCGAATTATTTTGTTCCAAATACTTATTCATTTGTCCGGGTTTGAATTTTTCCTTAAGCTATGTTTTGCTGGGGCTAATTTAGATTAAATTCATAATTTAATTGATATACGTATGTTAGGTTAGGTTTGATTTATACGCGATATCAAAAAAGAAGTCTGCAATCAAAACATTGCATTAGAAATTATGAAAATTCGGAATTTCGATCAATTTGGAATTATGTAGTAAAGAATACCCGTATATTTTACATCCTCTTGATAATGTTATTTAACCATCACTTATACAAACTTTACAGTAATTTAAGGCACAAAGGCAACACAAATAAACAAGTGCGTTTTAACCGATATCAATTGAATATTATAAAAATACATAGGTAATTAAATGCAAAGTCTAAAATTTTTTATGATAAAATCACATATACCTGCGTATTTTCTTAGTTTTTAGTAATTACTATAAATTATGACTGTAATTAATACTAATATATTTAAGTTATACCAGCACCTAAGCTAAATTGTAAGTCACAACATGGGAAGAGCGGTGTTCTCTTAGCACAAGTATCCAGTATACTTAAAAAGAGGCACCAGCACAGATAATGTAACCTAACTTAACCTAACCTAACTTACTGAATAAACTATTTTTATTTTTATATTATTTTATTTTATTAACTAAAATTTCCTCATATTCATCTGTCTCTTAAATAAATGTCGCTATTGACACCCATCGATCATTTAGCGATTTTTTGGCTGCCTATAACACTTAATCGCAGCTTAAATTTGCACGTCACTATAGTTCATTTATTTTAGCATGATACAGAAAGAAATAAAGGATTTTATTGGGCACGTTACACGCAACATAATAGTTATACAAAAATATTGCTCCAAAACGTCTTTTTTGACTGCTGCTATTTCACAGTAAATATTAAATGAACGTTATAATCTATTGCAGCAGTACTTTAAGTCATATTCGTTAATATTTACATTGCGTTTTTTATTTTTGTTGATTAAATTTACTTCAATTAGAAACGTGGTCTATAAAAGACCTAAAGAAGCAGGGGTTACAAACCTGTGTTAACAAAATAACGAAACGTCTAAGCATATAACTCGAGTAAATCAAATACTATCCTGTCACCTGTCAAATATAGCGAACCTAGTGAATTTTAAATTGATCATTAATAACGCCACAGTTTGCATTTTTTGACAGATTGAACGTCACAATGCCCTTATGTGGTATGTCTCATGTTATGTTTTGTCATTTTCTCCTGAGTTCGAGAGCGTGAGCGTTGATATTGTTCCATAGTTTGTTTTTGTTGTGAGTTGTTTGTTGTTCATTTCCTTGTTAAAGTTGGCAGCTGCTCGTTTAGTCTACATCTCTAATCTCTACCCTACTTGGTAACTCTTTAGCGGAGAAACGATGACACTTCATCCGGAATAGTCAGTCTTAAATTAGGTAAATCAATTAAGTATAGCAGTTAGAAACCAATATATACATATTCAAATAGTTTTATAGTGAACTTTTTATATAATATCGAGACCCAATGTTTTGTCCAACACAAAAACATTAATGACACATGCACATATACAATATATTGAGTGCATAGATTCTTATTAATTCTGCCAGCGAGTATTAGAGTTGACGACTACTGGTTCTTTTTCTTTTTTTTTTCTCATCCTAAAATAAATGAATTATAGTACACTAGTTACGATAGTGTGTTCCAGCCCTAGGAATAAAGGTAACCGGTGATACCGCAGCGCATAACGAGGTGCCGTTGGCGCGCGCTCATTACACCGATTAGGGCGTGCGTTTGCACTGATAGCTGATACCTCGTAATGGGTTTGTATGAGATCGACACGCTTGTTGTGACTTAACTACATCCCAAAATGATGTTAATATCCATATTTACGTATTTTGGCAATATAAAATTGCAATAACATTGGAAAACACGGAAGTTTAGGTTGAAGTGGTCTTGAGTATTGTAATATAATAAGGTTATAGCATCTAAAATAAACCTTATTGCTTTGTTCTTTTTATACGATACGTCTCATTTGCTTTTAATTATTTAAATTTAAAAGCAGATAATTCGATAGAAAAGCGACTCATTGTTTTGTATAGTTTCGGGAGTCGCTCGGAAGCCAGCGCAGAGTGCGCATCAATTGTATTCTCATAGATCATATCATGAAACAGTGAATAAAAGTAGATTTCAAAGTAGCAGTATGAGTATTTATTTCAGATAAAACCCCACATTTATTATAGTATCTTCCTGATGTATACCTCCCCTAATTTACATAAAACACATGCCCTAATTGTCAGTGGTATATGTTTCAATTTTTTATAGGAATGCAGCTGTTTTATGTCATTTGAGAAACCTGCAAATTCAGAAATCTATTTACTATAGGTGCTAATCTAATCTATAGGTAGAGTCCAAAACACAAATTCTAAATTCTGAAACTAAAATAACGCCTCTCTCTGCGACCTAACTAATGAAACTATCCATATGTTAATGTGTCCGCTAAATTACAGCTTAAAACTAAGCCACATTATGACGCGAGCTGTCGCGCGCAGCGCCATAATCATTTAGAGATGTTTACAAGTTGTTAGCGGGATAGCGGTTGCATTAAAGCTGTTTGAGCTAAATTTTAATGACGTTTATAGGTTGTGTATTAACGACGGGATAATTATAATTGGGATGATATAGGTGGAATTACTTAGTACGTGCAATATATTGTTTAACAGAATTTATAACATAGATTTATTTTAAATTGTATATTAATTGGTACATAGGTACGTAGCTACAAGTTTTGAGGTCTTAGAACAGTGTACCTGGCCCGAACTTAGCTCGGGTTAAAAACGACAGTTTCCCGAAGATGATAACTAGAAAATTTTATTTCTTCAATCGAAAAACCCCTATTCCGTTATTTTCCTTAAAACCGTTACAAAACCAACGCCGTTTAGCTCTCTTATGCCCTTATTAATAAACGTGGAGTAACCGTCGAGTAGCTAAACCATGCTTTGTCCTTATCTGTCATATTCAAATGTCACAATGACAGATAAGGATAAAACATGGTTTAGCTACCCCACAGTTACTCCACGTTTATTAATAAGGGCACTAAAGTTTAAGTTATTAAGTACCTACTTAACTTAAAATTTATGCAAAAAATGTTTGAAATAGTTCGAAAAAAATGTGTATCAGCAGAAAGAAGGCAAGAATTAGATAAAATATTATAGTTCAAACATCTAAGGCACCCGTGACTCAAGAACCAATGAAAATAAAAATACAATAAACAAATATAATAAAATAACACACCATTTTTTTTAAGACCTATACAACGATACCTCATACGATGTTTTAAGAAAAAGGATCAACATTTATTTACATGTACGTGATATGCTTTTTTACATTTTTAATTTTGATATTTATTCAATTTTCTGTAGATTACGTAGTTTACAATAAATAATCATTTATTATTATTATTAGTCTAATTGCGCGTTAACATATCTCGTAGTTTCTGAGATAAAGTGAGTGTGATATACAGACAGACATGGTTCTATACTATAACGGTTAGTTAGACCGTAAAATGCGAATTCTATATTCGTATTAAATTAAAACGCATCAAAGGGGTCCGTAACTAAAGGCCCCCGTCAATAACGCAATAGACCCTGAAACTTACTAAACCTTGCAAAGGCAACAGTATCGAAATGCGATTTCTTTCGCAAACGGTTCGAGCGATAGTGCGCTGTTTCCGAGTAACAAGCGCGGAAGGATTCCGCCCGCATTAAAAACAGATGAATGATGCTAAGTGTCTGCAACACACGGGCGGAGCAAACGCCGCGTTTTTTTTTTTAAATAGGATGAAATAACTAAATATTAATGTCATTAATGTCGTTATTGGTATGGCGTGGAGAATATATTTTTCAGATACAATTCTCTCGTATGTGCTTTTTACGACATGTTATTCGTATTTCAGTTTTGTCATTTGTTGGAACTTTAGTTCGTTATATTTATAAAAAGAACAGCTTGCAAGAGTTGTAAATTTCAGTAATTCATCATCATCATCATCTTTTCAGCCGAAAGACGTCTATTACTGGACATAGGCTGCACCCAAGGTTTGCCACAGGCCTTGCGCCGCTTGAATGCATCAGTTTTATGCAACCTTAGCCAAGTTGTCAGTCCACCTTGTCGGAGGCCTACCCACGCTGCGACAGCAAATTTACTTAGTAATAAATCAAGACTGACGCTCGTTAGGCAAAACACGCTACACATATTGTAATAGGATTTTTTTAAAGTTGCTCGAATTGCTTCTGCATTCCAGCCTCTTTCTTGTCTCATGTTCGATTGATAATTGTATTTATAAGTTTATTTTAAAATTATAAAATTAAGAGCTCATGTTTCAAAACCACGAGCAGATATTAACTTATTAACGTGGTAAAACGCTACCGACATTTTAATGCAGGGCGGGCGGGCCGCCCGTGGGCGCGCGCGGCGCGGTCGATTGGTTTAGTTAGCAGCCAGCGCGCCGCCTCATTTGCTTGCCGCCGCGACTTTGTTAGCGCTCTTTTCACCCAACACCAGTTCTAACTATCGCTTAAAGCGTGAATCGGTGTCCCAGGTGCAGCTAAATACGATTTACCTGCCGATTTATTACGGATTCAATGTTTTGTTGTAACACTGATATAAAGCAAGATTGATGAGGCTACCGCTCTGTTTTCGGATATTAGTTTTATTATTATATTTATATCATGGTTCATTGTCAAAACCCTACAATGAAAGATAAAAGAAAAACATATTAAATGAAGTCAGCTGATTGCGACTGTATGTTTTAATTAAACGTTCACCTATTAGTCCTAATGGATTTTATTAAACTTTACAGATAGAGTCCTTTGCCGTCACAAATAATGATTTAGCAAAATACAAAGGAAAGGAAGGCTTTTTAATATATTCTTGCACTGCAGCTACGTGTAGTCATTAGCTCGCATTATTCTTTTAATCTGAATTCCGATGAATATTTTTTAATAATTATTTTCTCTTGGTTATGTTGACTAAGTTGAAAGTTTGATTACACATTTAATGTTCCACGAGAATGTATTGTTTTGGAAAATATAACAATATGAATTATTAAAAGGGTCAGATAGATCGGTTATACGCATTATATTCGCTCAAGGGCTGAACCGGGTGGCGCGTGCGACCGCGATCGTAATGATTCCTTAATGACAGCGCCCGCGGCAGCACCGCACTCTGAACGCTCGGTCTGTCATATACTTAGGACCATGGCGTTTTCAGAACTCTTATCCTCATATCTAATGTACACCTGCCATGTATTCAGGATTGAGCTGGCAAGAGCGGCAACGTCAGACGCTTTGTTATCCTTGATTTAATTCAAGTGAAGCTTTCAATTACCACTGATTATTCGTCACTTAGTTTTTGCGTAGGTATTCAGGACTGCATCATTTTTTTAACGAGTGGAAACATGACTAAAAAAGAGGGGAGGGGAGAGGGACGAATAAAAAATGCGATATAATTACTCTCCTCTTAAACAAAATCCGATTATTACGAATTTTAATATTATAAAAATGCCTAATATAATAATGATATTGGGGGAGGCCTATGTCCAGCAGTGGACATCTTTCGGCTGACATGATGATGATGATTATAAAAATCTAGGTCTGTACGTACGTTTTCCTTTCCAAAAAAATATGTCTTTGAGCCAAAAAAAAATAACCAAAATACTTGAAACCTAATTTTTCATGGTAGCTTGTTACACTAGGGTTGAGAAACATTACCGCCAGGAGCTAACTTAGTACGGATACATTTTGACAGCTTCAATTGAAGCCTTGAGTAAGTGAGCACAATCCTCTTAAGTATTTTTGACCCAAAGGCGCGATCATACGAGATCGTAGGTGTCGCGAGGTGCGCCCTATGCCGCCGGGGCCCATTAAAAATAATCGATGCTTGCAAAAATATCGAGGGCTTTCCACTAATGACATCGCGCGGGAAAACAAAGCGAACGGGGTCGAATCGTGCCGACACCGTCGAGCGGTAAGGACCGACTAAGCGCTGGGTTTGGACGCAAAAAGCCAGAGTGTGAGATTTGGGCCCGTCTAGTCGAGTATTTGAGTCCTTCTCATTAATTTGCAGCACACTCCTGTACTGGAAGAGCATGGCCATATTAAATATGTTCGGGTCATATCCTTAATAATTTCACTTGCATCGATTTATATTGGAACTAGATTTTTGTTATTTGAGTGCAGATGTTACGACTGTACTTGCAAAGAGATGGCGATATTGGCGTTCCTTTTAAGTAGAATCCTTCTTAGAAGGATCACAAAGCGCAGTATAAAAAAGCTCTGCCGCTTCAGCGCCTCATCATGGATTCTATAAGTACCCCCTTATTCATAAACGTATAATAAACCTATTTAGCTAAAGTTTGCCTTGTCGCTATCTGTTAAATTTGAATGTCACGATGTAGGACAAGGCCAAAGCATATTTTTAGCATACTTTGGCAATTGTGAGTTATGAATAAGAGGGTGTCTCTTTACTCGACTACCAAAAGAGGAGGGTAATGTTATGACCTGTAGGTTCTTTGTTTCCTTGTAAAGGCTGAAGGGATGGCCCGATTCCGACAAACGAGGTGACGTTTTATTCCTCCTAGCGTCGTGGGTGTCACTGAGTACCCACTTCTGTTTTTTTTAAGTGGGAAATTGGCGATATGCATGATAAGTTGATAACTATGATTACATTGACGACCTTATTCCAACAGCAGTTGGGTTTTTTGAAGCTTGCTTGTAAGACTTGTTTTTTAATATTGTTTAATTTTAGATTTAAAAAAAAAAATATTTTAAGGCCAAAATTACTTCCTTTTTTAGGGCAAACAATGTTACTACAAAAATATTATTAATTATTTTACTCTTTGTAGCATATTTGCGTGCTTCAACTGTTTCCACTGCGGATCCAAAGACGTTAAATTTCACCCCGACACTTTACGATCTCAATAACCGAAGTTTATTTCCCAAATTCAGTGTTTAATAAGTTAATTCACGTGGAAGACGGCGCGCCGCGGGCGCCGCCTTGTTTTTCTTACAAATGAAATTATTGCACGTATAAAATATTTTACTGTCTGTCAATTCGGCGTGTTCGCTTCGCCAAAATGTTCCGCAGATATTAAGCAGAGGTTAAAATTTTATTTGCTCGGAGTTATTGCCGCATGCCGGCGCGGTGTGGTGGATTCTCCTCGGTGCCGCCATTATTGCCGTGTAACAATGACTCGGAAATAAAACAATGTTAACTCGAAATAATGATGAAGGGTTCTTTTGATTTTTCAGGTGTGAATTACTCCCTAACATATTTACGATAGTTTTTTTTAAAGGCAAAAATATCCCGAGATATTTAATGCAGTTTATTTGTTTTCATCATTTCAATAAATTAATCTGTCTTACCTAACAGGTAAATGAGAAATATTTTTTCCTGTAGACAAAAGCGAATAAATAACTAATATACAATGTAATCAGTGATTTTTTGGTTGACTTGATACCCAAAATTTTTAAATCCTTTAGTATAAAGAACAGATAGAGATTAAACTTATTGTTCATATTAAATTAATTATTTAAACTAGTCCAATTCTACATGTGTATTTTTGTTGCGAAAATATGAGATGGAAATTTGAGGATATAATTATTCAACCCATCATCGAATTATAGCAATAACTTTTTAATCTCGCATTGCATTAAACCTGAAAATTGGACAGGTCCCGAAGGAGCAGCGATAAGCGACTTCTACGCGGGAGTGGCGGGCGAAAGCTAGTATATCAGAAACAAACATCGCGCTCATCAATTCAATATTTTTCCTTACCGTAGATAGTGGGGGCAGGGTTATTATCAAGTAAATAAATAGGCTAAGCTCCCGAACACAACGATGACAAGTTGACAAATAAGCAGATTACCATAGGTACCCCTTTTGCACTTGCGTGTAGGTGTCTAACACCTCAGCATAGTGGTGATCCAGGGTCCGATTCGCGACCGCGGGGACACACACTCCGTGCTGTTTCTGTCGCATTCTTTGTTTTCTTTTATTTGTCTATTTGTGTGTAGAAAGGTATCAGGATCCCGTGACCTTATTTAGAACATTTAACAGTAAGTGGACTTGACATGGACACGACAAACACTTTCATATTATCATCCAGTAGTAAACTAAAGTATACATATATGTGTATAACATAATGTATGAAATCGTTAGTCTGATTTAGCGGTTCGTGTTACGGATAGGTCCTGAGGCCCTTGCCAAGATGCATGACGCTAACTAACGTTTCTATTAGTTTCGTTTTTAAACCTATCCCGTCACTCGTATACAGTTGACCACGTGGTTTATCGTAAATCGTAACACACGAGAATGTCATCCTATACATTTTGAGTGATAGAAAAGAAAAACGTTAATAGTATTTGCATTCTGGATAGGCCCCCGGGGGTTTTTAAATACATAAGTAAAGGCGATTAAAAACGCAACGTATGATTAAAATTTTCGTGCCCGAGCTACTTGTAAAATAGGTACGTCAAATGAAGAGCAATTGAGAACTACGAGTCAGAAATTGTGGATGTTATTCCGCACAAAGGTAGAGTATAAAATCAGAAGAGCTATTATAAGCAAAAATCATTAACGTTTCCATTGTGGGTTGTTACGGTGTATCTGGAATGATCTGCGCTGGAGGGGGCGGCGGGGAGGGGGTGAGTTGTATGCAACAAAGCTGGCGTATAATTGGTGCGTCGTAGTGGGCCCGGCCCGCGGGCGAGCATCGTTAGCCTTTCTTTCGTAGACGCGGTTTTGTCCGGAACGGCTGCTTGCTAATTAAGTATGAAATTAATTGATGCAGCAAACTTTGCGAGTGAAACTTGAATTAATTGGCACGTCCGGCTTCAGCCTAATTAGGAGCCTGAGGCTTTTCAGTATCGCGCCCATTCAAGCCGTGAAAAACACACAAAAGTGCGAGTAGTGAGCGTTTCTGCGAGTCGAATACGGACGCGGCTTTGTTTGTGTGCGGATGTTTTTGTAGTTTTATTAAAGATTATTTTGTTGCTTATCTGCTTAGCTGTATATACATCTTATGCACTAGCGACATGGAAAATTAGTGTCATAGCGTTAACTATTTACTGCTCGTAAATGCATTTGGTAGTTTTTTGATTTAATAATAAGTTTTCTTTCCTTACAGTAAAAATATTTATAAAACTTCTACTTCAATCATTTTTTTATCTTAAATAAGTTTATAAGTAAAAAATTAAGGTTTTCATGGTTTTTAATTATTCTATTTGCATTTTCGTTCTAGGTGTACAGTCAGCGTCAAAAGTAACTGGTCACTTCAAGCAATTTTTGTACTTTATCGCATTAACACATTAGACAATCTTGTTTGACATTGCTTATGTGACAGTAAAGCGACAGGGTATTTAAATGATCAGTTTCTTTTGACGCTGACCGTACACATATTTTCATCTAGGGCGGTATCTGCATACATGACCCGTTTCTAGGTCCGCATCGGGAATACGACCCGGAGTCTATCATGACAGGCTTGTGCCCAGCAGTGGCTTTACGGATATAATGAAAGCTACATACTTTTTCTTCTCCTCGTTCTAAGGCGTTTAACTAACTCAAAGGCCTAGTGTGGCCGTTAAATCAAAAAGGTAATGGAGTGTACATACATCTATTGTCGATACTGACTGTAAGTGTACAGGCTGATTTTTTGAATATTTCATGATTACTTGTAAATTACGTTATTACCTACTCATAAAGCTTTCGCAAGTGTGTGAAAAATACAGGATGTTGCACAACTAACTAATATAACGTTAAAAATAATACATTTGACATTGGTGTCGCGGCCACATTTAGAAAACAGGTTCAAACTTCACCGGCTAGATTATTAATTGGAACCGAATAATTAATTACCCCTTGACTTTAACAAAGTGTGTGGCAATTACGTTGAAAGCCAACTAATCTCTCATGTTTGCATAAAACAATGATTTAGAATAGAACAAGTCAGAGTTAAGGACTAATTAAAAACTATATTCGGTAATAAGACCTCACTAATTAATGTTAAAGGCGACATCATAGTATAGGGTGTCTGAAAATGATACTGTAAACGAAGGAGGTGAAAATTAACAACTAGGTATCCTACTTAATGTGTATAGTTCCAGCTTTTTGTTATGTAATACTGTGTCAAATATAGACTGGATGCTTTTTAGCCCTATGAACAAGGAACCCTAATAGGTTCGCCATATCCGTCTGTACGTTTAACCCTTCCATGGTAATTAATCAAGCCGAATTTGGCAAAGTTATACATTTACGTTACGCCAAGAAAGTTATAAAATAAAACCTATGACAAAAACTAGTAATGCATATGAAAGCAAATATTTCTTTTTACATAATAACATCGAGTAAGGTATCATTGGATAGCTCATTTTGTACAATTGAACATGTTATTATATTTTTTTAGAATTGGGAGACCGTTTAGGTGACAAAAGGGTTTATCCTACTAAAAATCATCTTATACGGCACCAAAAAACTTTGAATAGAAAATTAGTTCATAGGTACTTGTTGTTTTCTGAAGTAGTTTTTGTATTTATTGTAACGCCTTCGGAATCCTACACTAAGCATACTACGACATGCTCTTGCCCGGTTTTAATTGTATTGTAGGTACTGTACAGTAAAGAGCAATCAAACAAATACGTCATTCCAATATAGCATCTCCTAGGCATTCTCAGGTGACCTCAGCCGGATATTCGAACTCTAGCATAGCCGCGTGATCGCAAGTGCATTTCAGGCTATTCAAAGTTTATTTCCCAGGGTTTGCCCGGACAGGACGGGATAAAGCTGTGCCACGGCAAACATAAGGGCGTGGACGGCGCGAGCGCACGCGTGGGCCGGATGGCGGCCATAACAACTTAATAAGTGGTTGCGCGTGATTTACGCGCGCCTGCGGCCGGCGCCGGCGCAGCGTCACTTTATTCATACTAATTTATGACAATAAACATCAATTCGACTTAGCCAAATGTCTCTAGCTTAGAGTTACTTTGTCCCGTTATTGTTAAAGTTGAATAAAGCCAATTCTAAAGTTAGGTTAGGTAAGGTATAAAGATTAGATCAATAAATAATTCCAATGAAATCAAATTTAATTAACACCATCCTTATCTCACCGGACGAATATAAACGTTAACGTCGCTCCTATTAAAAATAGTTAAAGGCTTGCTAATTGGAGTCGCCCGCTCGCGGCACCTAATAAATCTCGCGCATAATATACCTCGTAAAGTTACCACAAATATACCATAAATAAACCATAAATATACAATTCCAGCGTTCAGGCCATAGACCCCACTCGTCGCGCCGAGTTATGGCCCTCGGGCCGTAACAATCGGTGTGAATCGAAAATAACCGGAAAATTTCTACGACTTGTCTAATGGCTTATTGTTGTACGAACGTTAATGTTATTTTTGTTGCGACCGACAAATCGCTGTGTCGTCAAATCTGTTGTAATGTAATAAAGATTATAATTTAATTTCCTAGGCTCTCAAGTTTCTAAACCTCCTGTATAATTTATGACTAGTACTATAGTTTTGGTATTATTAAGGTCGATATTCTGCGCAAACTTAAACAAAAGGGTAACGTATACATTTGAATTCTGAACCGAGGTCCTTATAATTAGTTGGAAAGAAAAGCATCGAACTCCGCCCTGGTTGGTATGATGCGAACTCGTTTGCATAAATTAGCTCAGGCTGTTGACACAAGGGCGAATGTGAACTATTAACTTGCTCTGTTACTTCAACGGCCCAGCCCAAACGTGGGAACCAACCCAACGAAGTAATAATCATGGTTAGGGCCAATGTAATGCTTCAGTTATTATAACTAACAATAACAACGTCGTTATATTGTTAGCAAATAACACGGTGCGTCGCGTCGTTGAACAAAAGCAATTGACATTGCAATGATACCTTTACGAGTAGTTAAGCGACAGAGAGTGTGACCTTAAAGAGCCTGAACCTAACACAGCAAATGAAACGGGAGCTCATTATTTGGTCTTATATTATTACATGACGTAGGTCGGAAAGTGGTCTTCAACAGTTTTTCAGCTGGAGTCAGCCAACATTTTAGATTTTCTTAGAACATCTCCAGTTAAGGTAGGTTAAGGATACAATATAACAGAAAACCATATTTTTTTTTATAGTGGAGTGGAAATTTTCCTTAGGATAAACGATAGTTCAGACTAAGGATGAATTAGGACGTACAAAAATTTGAATTTCCAATATGTACCCAAAAAATCATACTTAAATCAACAAGATTCAATAAATCCTCTCTACAATTGTTAGCAATATCTTTTAAAACAAAGAGCACAGCCGACAGCAGCTACCCCAATAAGCATCAATCTTCAGAACGCTCCAGAAACGACCAGGAGCGTTATCGCCGCATCGAGAACTCTTTATCGCGACAATGGGCCCTCGCTGCACTAACGAGGGGATTCTGCAATCCCGCCGTCATTAACGGTCACTTCAGCGTCTTCGGAGGGATAACTATGAGAAAATAACACTAAATTTATGGCATAAGTCTTGCTTTGGGTTTAGGTTACGCTGGTGTATAGTATAAAGGTATTTCACATAGGTATATGAATCGCGGGCACGGCTCATGAAGTTAGTTTTTATTTTCACGTGTTGAACTCGTAACCGTAAAATATTAAAGTATGACCGCCTAACTAAACTTAACTACCTATCCCCCGTTGGATGGATCATATTCAGGTAGTAACCAAGATATAGTGGTAGTATAGAAATGGTTAATTGCTACAGCAATTGGGATAGACCAAAAAAAATAACTCAAGTTTTTAGGTCCTAATTCGAAAGAATAGGTAATTTTAAGAGACCAATTTCAGTAATTTTGTATTTGACCAGATACTTTATGGATGACATACAACATACATAAACTCACGCCTTCATTCCCAAAGTGGGGTAGGCAGAGCTAAAGATGGATGACATGATTATTTAAAATTTAGGTTGGTATTTTCTAATAAATTACAACAATTAAATGATATCTAATGATAAAAAGTCATTGTAATAATAGTGTATTAAAACATACTGTTTTAAGCGGTTTTCGCCTGATCCGTATGATTTAAACCGAAAACGAAAGTCAAACAAAGGCTAAATATACTTTTGTTGAAATATCCTAAATAATTTTTGAGATAAATATCTCAAAAATGAAAAAATGCAGAACGGCTTTAAAACCCTATTCCTCGAAAGGAATTAGAGTAATTTAGTTTTCAAATTAGAGTTATTGTAAAAATATGAACAATCCAAATTGTACGGATAAATATAATATTTATAGCTATTAGTAGCCTACTAAGCATAATATTTTTTTATTTTTTTTTATATCATAGGAAGGCAATCGAGCACACAGGCCACCTGATGGTAAGTGGAAACTGTGACCCATAGACATTCGCATTCACAAGATCGCAATCCTAAGACTGCAAATGCGTTGCCAACCCTGAGGACTAAGATGGAATGCCTCTATGCTAGTCATTTCACAGGCTGTCTTATCCCCTAACCGGAATACAACAATGCGAACACTGCTGCTTGGCGGTAGGTTAATGGATAAGATGGTGGTACCAACCCGGACGGACCCTGCACAAGGTCCTCCCACAAGTAAAACCCCACGAGAGTAAGTAGTAAGTAAGTATTTTTATCACTGTCATACCCATATTAACTAAACAAAGAATTAGACAAAGCGCATATATAATCGTTTTCACCTCAGCAGCTCAAACAAGCAGGTTTTGCTGCTTAAAAACAGTGAGCAAAATTCAATTTTGCTGCGAGCGTGAGGCAAAGTAGCTTTTTAATTATTTTTTTTAAATGCCGTGAGCAGTGCTGGGGCTATTTACAACATTCGAAAAAATTTAACTTCACTTTGTTCTGTCACTTTCACTTCGATAGGAAAAAAGCGAGAGATAGAAACAACTTGATTCGAAATTCGATTTTCAAATTCCACACATAGTAGGCCCAAAAAGAAACGCACGTTCGGATGCACACATAACCGTAAAATTGCAAATAAAACTATCTGTTAAAGTTAGAAATGTGTTTATTATAACTATTTTATACGATCATTTTTTTTATTTAATGTTTTGAAGACAAAATTAATGAAAAATAAGAAGTTTATCATGTATCTACATAATTTTGTTATTGTTTTAGCAATCTTTGATTTCGTGACATAAACCGCGGGGGCAGTTTCAGAACGCATTTCAAAAATAGCGGGATTATTGTACTTGTTTAAAAAAAATGTTTTTTGTTGCTTTTCTGTTACGCTACGTCTCGCGAAAAATATCTGAAAGCTTATGATATTTTTATGCAATGGAGACTTGCAAATGGTTCCAAAACTTTTTCGGAGACTGTACTGTTAGCGTATTTCATAGAGTTATCACAAACAAAGCAACCATCAACAATGTGGAGTATTTACTCAATGTTGAAAACAACAATAAAAACGAAGGATGATGTGCACATTGAAACCTACCACAAACTCATTGCATTTTTGAAGAAAATATCAGTAGGGCACAAACCCAAGAAGTCCAATTTTTTTTCAGCCGCTAATGTTCAAAAACGGCACGGCGGATGGAGGTCGAATATGGTTGCGGAAGGATATATTGAAGATTCACTTGAAAATAAAACTAAAATCTGTAAGCGTATCATAGAGAACATAAGTTTGAAACAGACCTCAGATCCTTGGTCTCGCCCATCTACTTCCAGAGTCACAAATACCGCCACTGAGTCACCTTCTTTCCATATCCTTCCCCCACAATCCAAAAGTGAGGAAGCCGAAACCATGAGCTGGAAAGAGATCCTCAGATCCTTGGTCTCGCCCATCCACTTCCAGAGTCACTAATACTGCGACTGAGTCACCTACTTTCACTATTGTGCCGTCACAATCTACAAGTGAGGAAGCCGGTGAAACTATGAGCTGGAAACAGACCTCAGATCCTTGGTCTTGCCCATCTACTTCCAGTCACAAATACCACTGCTGAGTCACCTACTTTCTCTATTCCTCTGTCACAGCCCACAACAAGTAAGGAAGCCGAAATCTCAGCCTCATCAACTACTCAAACTCAAGTTTCTAAGACAACAATATCGGTTCCAAACAAAACTGTAACATTTAACTTGCAAAACTGCAGTAATTTTACTTTTAACTTTTAATTTTTGAAATTGTTGGTTTTACAAATATAGATACATGTTATTTAATTTTTATCATATTGTTTTTTTTCATGTCTTCACTCAAAAACAAAAAAAGCCTCTGCTTCGCCATTCCGTTGTGGGTTCATGTCACACCTAAAATCTTCAAGCTTCATCTGGCATGTCTCCTCTTCGGGGTAGTAAAGTATCAGGCCACAGCAACAAATTGCTGGAAAAATCTGTTGCCTGCTTAGGAACCTGAAATGTATACATGGTTTTAAGACTCAGTTAAAGAAACACTTGCAGTTAAGGGAACAGTAACTATTAATTTGGTTCCAGTCAGATACCTGTTTTTTATGTCCCACAAGCATTAAGTAGCATGATGTTAGTAGCTGTTTTTCTTTGTTTGAATTTGTTCAAGTTTAGAAATCCACGTCTTTTGTTCAATTTAATTTATTTTTTGTAGATTATGACTCCACGAGGCTGTCAATGATTCCGTCAACGTAACTACTTTAGCTCATAATCTGCCCCCGTCGCTTCAGAACCTGAAATGTATATACATAGTTTTAAGGCTCATTAAGGAAACACTTGCAGGAACGCGAAAAAGTCGAGAAAATTTCAGACATATGAGACTACCTAGTTGCAATTTAGTTCGAATCACGTATTCACATACCTTTTTTTATGTCCCACAAGCATTCAGGAGCACGGTGTTACTAGACGTTTTTCATAGTTTGATACTCAATTTGGTTTTCATGGTCCTTGACCTACTTTTGCTAATTTGTTCTGCGTATTAAACAAATGTAATGTAATGTAAATGACGATGTAATTTTTGTTAATTTGTCCGCCATAGCCAATAGCCATAGAATAGACAAGGCCTAATTAAAGCCACAGACTACATAAAGCTGTATAAAGTTGTGTTTGCACTACGGCATTATCAAGTTGAGTGACAGGTTTTATCTGTTTCATGTTTATTTTTTCCACTTTTTATTTTATTAGTATTTTGCTTTGCTTGTGATTGATGCATATGCGATCGTGTCGTTATTTAGTCGTGTATTCACCAAATGGTCACAACGGAAGACCTGCGTTGGCCCTACCAGCTTCGCGCTGTGTTGTTCTCGCTGCTGAGGTGAAAAGTTGTATGTCTCACACGAGACCAAAGTTTTTTACGTCTCGTGTCTTTGAATCCCTCGCTACGCTCAGGATTCTAACCTAGAATCACTCGCTACGCTCGTGATTCAATAATAGAATCCTTCGCTTACTCGGGATTCAACATCATCACTCGCAGCAAAAACCAACTTTGCTCTCTTGTTGAACAAATAACTATTGTAGTGCATTGAGGCGTTGTTTTTGAAAGCCTTTATTCACGCAAAACACGTTCCAAACAACATTAAATTTAGTAAATATACGTCAATACAATTTAAAGTAAGCCTCCCAACAATAAAATATAGGAAAATAAACGCTAGGAAAATTTGCAGGAGGTACAAAACAGCAGGTCCGCATTTAGTGGGTGCTCCGCGGAGTGATATATCCGCCCGTTCAGTTCGTGCGCCCGACTGGAAGCGTCTCTCCGCGCGCCGGGACAGGCTTATTCCACTTTGATTCCCGCCTTTCACGTTTTGAAATATCAAATAAAAATATGATTTAAATAATATTAATTTAACTTCGATGTATGGGTGTAAGAACAGTGTTTGTATACAAAATGTATAAGGGAATTAAAATGGCGTGTGATTGGGTAAATATTTAACATGAAATAATTACATCATGTAAAAAAAATTGGTACTTATTTTTTGTTCTACGGAGTGTTTGCTGAGTAACTTCCTACTTTGTTGTAAGCATCGCGAAAGTTTAAAAACACTAATAAAATAATCAAAAAAAAATAAAAAAATGAAAGAATAAATATCGGGGGACTATGTCACGCAAATTGACCTAGTCCCAAACTAAGCTGTAGGCTTGTAATTTTTGCCCTGACCGGGAATAGAACCCGGAGCCGCTACCTTCGTAGGCAGGGTCTCTACCTACTGACTAGACTAACTACGTTGTCAAATAAGTCTTGCAACACGAGTTCAATTACTATCATCTTGTTAATAATATCAATATCAACGATGCGATGATTAATCCAACCAGAAAAGTAACCAAAGTCACGTATACAAATTATGTATACCTGCCATCCCTAACAAATTACATCAGATACACATCAAATACAACCTGTCGATGTTTAATTATAAAAATAATGTTTATTTTCCAAACTAATTATCTATAATAAGGCCCGTAAAACATGATTCCCCCCGGCTAATAATAGTCGGAACAGTGTATTGATAAATACGAGGCTATTCATTACGGGTACACCTCCGATGGGCCATGGTAACGTACAATTAGGGACATTGGAGGCGGTCATTTGGGATAATTCATAATGTATGTTAATTATGGAGGTGCCTTCGCCTCGGGTCCGGTTCCAGCAAGGGTACGTGCCTATAGGAGCAAGGTACGCGTGCAGATTGTTTGCCTCATTGTTTGATATCTTAAAGAATGCACGATCGACCTTGAAGTAAAAAAGAAGAGAAGAAGTAAGATTTAAATAAGCTTTTTTAATATCATTTTAGATAGCACACTTTGTGACCGACGACTGTACTTTCTACAATAATTATTAAAAAAAAACGCAATTAAAAAACGAGCTAAATGCAAATCCACTAAAATCGTATGGACCATAGGAGCTCATATGGCCACCTTTCATCTTCATAACAATACCAACTCGATGGTACCTTATTATTATTACATTGTCATCAAAATAACATAATTATGCAAAATTTTGCTCAATACATTTACAAGTGAAGCTATAGAAATATGAACACCACTTCACACAGTTTGTTATGTGAGAGAGTTGTTCTAACAATGGATACACACGAATCATTAATTAATATAAAATAATATATTTGTTACAAAGTTTTTCTGGAAAACAAAACTGAAGTTCCAACATTCCTCTTTATTATATGATACTTGAATTATTTTTATCACCGGCGAAAACCCTCTGTTTGCTTTTTTTTGTTGTTTTATCATTATTATTTATCTTTATTCTATAATATATACGTCCAGTAGATATATTTTTGGACCATTTTCACAAATATTACTTGACTACAATAAAAATGAAATCAGATAAATTAATGTGCATTAAAGTTCCTTGAATGGCTCTGCATTTCAGGATACCTACGTAATTTTACGTAAGACAAACATCATTTCACATTGTATGTTTATCCTTGCTTTAGGAAATACTGTAATTTACACGAGCAATTTTAAATAGTAGTAATAGACATAAGATTTAAAGACACCGAGTACCCATAGATGAGACATAGTAATTTTTACTATTTGCAGTTTTCAGTTAGATTTGACGGCCACGCCTTGTTTTAAATATATATGTTACCAATGATCAATGAGGCTTGAGGGTCAATGTTAAAATCAAACCAATAAATTGTAGCTCGCGCGGCAATAACCTGAATGCCACAGATTCAATTAGCACGAGAATCCATAGTAACTCGTGAAACGGTGCGATTATCCAGTTAACTTGAAACTTTGCCGTTTGTACGTCACTGAACATAAAGTTGCTTAGCGGCAACCCTTTGCCATTTTAGCTGTAGTGTCCGTATTGTGCAAGCAAGAGCAATATCTGTGAAAGTTGTGTTCCTTTGTATAGACTATAGAGGCAGACAACAATGAGCCATTTCGAATTAGCTATCGATTTATCTGCGAATGGTTTTGGCGGCACTTCGGGCGGTTGCGGGAATGCAGCAAAAAGATGCATTCTTCAATTACGAGCTTTGCATCGCGGAGTGCCCTCGGGCGTTGACAACAATGTTGTGATGTGTTTAAATTATCGGGAAAATGTATATTTCAGATCACGAAACCATATTAAAGATGGTATATGGTTTTGTCCGAAGCGCTAGGACATTTAGTCTATATTACCGACGTGTAAAAGACCACTCATGTGGGCATTTTACTAAATCAATATTTTGAATTTTTGTTAGCGAGTATGAAAGTAAATAAATAAATAGTATAATTAGTATTCATTTAAGTATTAATCCATAAACTAATTTACTAATAGTAATATTAAACATTCACACATTTAATATTCATAATTTATAATAATTTATTGAACGCTATAATAACTTGAAATAATAATAAAAATTCGCGCACGCCTGGATACTGTTGCCCGAGTTGCTCGCCTCGTACCAAATGACCAACGTTTTTTCCGCAACACGGCGAATACACAATAATCATAGAGGACGTTTTGTAATGTTTGTAGAGTTGAATAAGAAAGTAAATAAGAACAAATAATTAATTATTTGAACATGATTTTTTGGTAACATTAAAATGACCATGGTTGTAACAGTCACCAGCAATAAGGTATTATCCAACACAGGGCGCAATAATACCTATCAGGTCTACAGGGTGACTGGATATTCGATACAAACCTTTTAAGGAGGCATAGTAGAGCTCATTTGGAGTCAATAAGGTCATGTGTGTCATGAAAATTATTCGTTTCAGAGATTTATGAGATTTAAGTTTTTTTCGAAATTGCAAAATGTAGCACAAAAAAATATATGCTCTTTAATGTATTTTCTGAAAGCTAAAATGTAAGCGATTTAATGTAATGACAAAAAAATAAACCCATAATGCTACATTTCAAGTTATTTAATAATAGTTCAATAAAAATAATCAAAAAAGTAATTACTTCATTATAAAAGTGTTTTTTTATAATCATTGTATGACATTCTTCCTTCATTTTATCGAATCGCACTTCATCGACTGTATCATTTCATTGAATATCATTTCATCGAACGCAATTTTCTGCTGAAGCCATGTTTTTTTCAGGATATCACATTAATTACGTAGGTGAGGGTAGACTTGTGACTACCTAAAAAAAATAACTCATGCAGCAGGAAATGCCATCCGATGAAATGAAAAATTCTGCATAATAGCAAATGAAAGATCATACGTTCGTTGAAAGGTGTTTCGATAAAATATTAGACTTTGGTTTCATAACGGCTTAATTTCGTAAAATATCAAAATACCTAAATCCCAGATTACCTGTTTTATTTCTCATAACACCACCGGTTTCTCAATATGGCTGAATATTAATTAAACGCCTTAGGCTCGTAATGACCAAACTGCACAACACCTTTATCTCAAAACAACCAAATACCAGATTACCTAAATGTTATAAAGTCTAGTTAATCTTCATGTATGATTGTTGATTGCTTTCCTATTTCCTTTGATGCTGACCACTTAAATTGAAGCACTAATATAAAGAGGTTTAGCCCCCTATACAACTTGGAGGATTTCATTATACACCCAACAGTCAATGGGACAGGTAAAACTTAATAGAAACATGTAAAATTTTGACGTATCTTATGATTCGGTAAACGAAGGAAATGTACATTTTAATATTTATGTATTTCGGGAATTAAAGTTTTTAGGTCAAAATCATTACGACTTTCCATAATTTTAAGAGCGAGGCAATTTGATATTAAGGTTTTACAGGGACCATGGCAATTCGAAATTTCGTCAAATTAGAGAATAAGGCATTATGCAATTTAGATTTATTGAAACCTTAGCAATAACAGGTACCCCCTGTAGTATCTAATTTATAAATAGCACAGTTTCGGAGTTATTTTTTTCACAACGCAATAAATGCTCGGGTGCGTTAAAATAGTTAGTTGCACGCATATTACCCAAACTAAACGAGGAGCGGAAATTTTAATTGGGAGCCGGTTTTTTGTATATTTCAATTCCGGTATTTTTAGTTAAAACTAAATTTAGGTGAGTCATTTTCGAATGCTCTTTAAAATAGAATGTATTTACTTTTGTACGTTATTCTCTTTGCTTTATATATTTTTATATGAATCCAAATAAATGTTCAATATCTAACAGAGTGTGCTCAGTGACTACTTAGGAAACTAACTTTAACTTTTGTCATATAAAAAAACCTTATGTGATTACCACCATTATAACTTGAAAGATTCGTGTATGTCTCGTTATAAAATGCGAAAAATGTAAATGGAATACGACCCTGATTTTATATTAATGATTCAATGTTTATTAAATGAAGTAGGAATCGGTTTTAAGACGTAATTTAGTACCAAAGCGAGTATGATGAGACCTTCCATAAATTTAAATAACTTCAGGACATCAAACTAACTGAAATGCAATGGAAACATTGTTTTTAGTATAGCTTTATATTTATAATTAATTATGTTCTTTGAGATCCGAAAATATTCATAAACGCATAAAAAACCGAGATAGTGATATAACTGAAACCGCTGTATTCATTTTTAGCACACCGAACCTTACACCCTGTATATGATGAGAGCCTTAACACGTTCACTATCCCCATACAAAACGATCTGACAATGTCACACGTCCAACTGTGCATTTAGTATGGGGATGTGACCCCATAGTGGAACCACGGACTCCTGAAAAAAAACTTCATGACCCCACATTGGGGCACCCGGACAGGGAACATGTTAATGGCTAGGCGAGTCTGATTCGCCCTTGTCCGATATTTTTTATTTATTTATTTTCTTTGACATATGAAAGAAAAGGACAGAGCTAAAATTGATTTATCTACAGGCAGATAGTAACACCACGTGCTTCTGTTTAGCCCATTAGAGAAATACTCTTTCACCGAACAATTCGTTGCTTAAATACAAAAGCGACACAAAACAAAATGTGTTTGTGTTGCATTTAAATTCGGAATGCTTTATACTTAAAGTTTTAAATCAAACTATATTTGTTTTTGTTTTGTGGCGCTTTTGTATTTAAGCAGCGAATTGTCCTCGCGTGTGATATTCATGGTCTTATTTCTGTAATAATACTTATATGTAGGTACCTATAACTCAACATTGGCGAAATACACCTTAACATGAGTGGAGCCATTAAATAAAAAACTAGAATAGAATACTGGTATCTGGCAATTGAATCGACCTTATACTCGAAGCTTAGTTAAAAGGGCGTGGTGCGGCCAAGGTTTTAAACCTCTTACACCTTTTATCTTAGCTCTTGGCATTCCTCGCCAAATATACATTTACATATACGATTGCTAAAATTATAATGCTCTTTTGTTTTGCAATCGGTTAAAAAGTGAGTTGGCCAGATTTATTGATCTAGAGGGAAAGTCCACACTAAGATAAATATACCCATATCTATGACTAATTATAAAATCAAAAATCCCGACCGCGTATAAAAACTGTGTGACTTAGGTATGAAGGTACAGTCGAACTCTTAAGTAGCTGCATATTTAATACCTTGTCGCAATAACGAACTAAACTGAGAGTGGTTTGAATTTAGTATAACAATATCAAGATTTTTAAATCGTATTTATCCTTTTACCTTAAATGAAGTTACATACATACATACATACCTTCACGCCTGTAATCCCAGAGTGGGGTAAGCAGAGCTACAGAAATACCTACAACTTTAATAACTTGTTGATAATTCTGTAACCACATTAAATTAAGTTGTTATGAAAAAAAACTGAAAAACAGAACTTATATTTTTTTTACAAAACTCTTTTTATTTCCAATACAGAATTCAATAATAATACAAATAAAAAATAAACTAAACGTAAATTTAAATCGTTATATAATCCTGAATGTTCATTTATAATGAAAAATGATGACGGAAACCTAAGTAAAGATAAAGACATTTATTCAGTAAGTAGGCCGCACGGGCACTTTTACACGTCAAGAATCTACCAGCGCTTCACAAGAGGAGACCACTGCTGAGAAGAAGCGCCGCAAGAAACTCAGCACTCAAGATGACCACATAAGATTGATATGTTTTCCTACATCAACGGTGTCCCCCAGACAATATAAAGCTTTTGAATTTGAAAAAAAAAAAAAAAAAATTGATTAAGTTTCGGGTTTAGGCCAAGCATTTTTGTCGATTATATAGTCCTCGATCCTATAATACGCAGTATGATTTTTAAATACCTATTTAATGATACCCCGCTTGTCATAGTTGGTCGACTCCCTTTTTTCTTTACAATATGGCGTCTTGTAGCCGCCATATTAAATTTTGATTAACTACTGTCATATATATAATGACTAGACCCCGGTATCGGAGGTGCAAAATGGTAGCTGTCAATTTCGAGCCATTACTAGGGAAGGGTAAACATTGTTTTGAAATATTAACTTCATGTCGATAAACATAGTTATATGTCGATATTTTATTATATCATAATGATAGCGTTTATTCTATAAAGTAGGACTATATAATTACAAAACCAACATGTATTGAACATTTTTATTATTTACAAAAAAAAATCTTTCATCATTAAGAAGTTTTAGTTATCTTCTTAGCATAAAGCATTCATAAATAAATTTAAAACAAAATATAAACTCTTTTATATTCACCAAAGGTCATACCATGTTCTTGATGAATGATCAGATTCTTTGCAGTAAACTAGTGTAGTTACAATAAATATACACAACAATTATAATATCTTACAATTAGTCATATTTATCATTAGAGATATATGTCTCGTAATATATTACTAAAATTTGTTCTAAGTTAACGGGTGTTAGACTTCTTCTTCTGTAGTTGAAAATCCACTTTAAGAAAGAAAATGACTTTTCTACTTCGACAGAAGTAATGGGCAAGAAATTACATTTGGCGTAATTCTGTACTGTATTCTTATTTACATCATCAGTAATTTCAACACTTTTGCCATCCAACAAACTTTGTAAAATTTGTATAGTTGTGAACCCAGGATTTTTTTGCAATACATTCCGCATTTTTAAATAAATAAGTTTTCCGATTGGATGCAAACGTAATAAGGAAAGTTTTTTTGTTACCTCGAGTATTACATCTAAGGATTCTTTTAAACAAAGGATCTTCTAGCTTTGTTATTGAGATCGATAAAATTCTAAAATTTTTATCGATGAAATTGATTTCGTTTATCAGATTTGCATCAGAGAACAATCTTTGTGCTTTGGCTATAGCAGCAGCTTCAGAGGATTTCAATTTAGAAATAATATTCTTAACCTTATGGAAATGATCTTTATAATAGCTGACAGCTTCTATCCACGTGCCCCATCTCGTGATGATAGGTTCAGGAGGAAGAGGAGTATTAGGATATTCTAGTTTAAACATGTCTATTCTTTTAGGGGCTTTTTTAAAAACTTTTTTAACAAAATTTATTAAACTATTTACCTTCGGATAAGCTTGTCTCACGGCTTCAGCTACCCTGTTTAGGCCATGAGCTACACATGTCAAATGAGTCATATTTGGGTAGCTTTTCTTTAAATTTTTACCCGATGTTACCATGTATGACCCCGCATCAGTCACGAAAAATAACAATTTATCACAGTTTTGTTCGTAATTATGGCCCCATAACTCGCGAAGCACCTCATTTACTAGATTACTAATCGTGATATTGTTAGTTGAGTCTAATTTTCGTGAAGCAAAGATGTGGGGCTTAGATAAATAATTTGTTAAAGCTCCAACTATCACATTAGCCACTTTTTTACCCATTGAATCTGTAGTCTCATCAATGCTCAAATATATATATTCGTTGGACAGTTCTTCTTTTATAGCATCTTTTTTCTCATTAAATACTATAGGCAAGTAATTTTTGCGTAAAGTTGATTCTCTCGGTAATGTAACATCGCCATATTTTTTATTGAGACAATTGTCCATGAAACTTCTGAAGTTTGGGTTTTCCAATTTGGTCCAAGGTATGTTACAACTGATGAAAAACTTTACCAGATCTCGGTTAAAGTTAAATTGATCTTCATTTGTTTTTCTGTGAGTAAAGGTTTTCAAATGCCTCTCAATACAAAATTTTGTTGGAGTCAAAACGGAGTTGCAAGATATACAATATACTTTATCGTCCTGGTTTACAAGTATTGGAATGTCCTTTATTAAATAATCAATGTGACTAGGACACGCGTTGATGATTTTCTCTTGATGGCATTTCGACTCCATGTGCTTTTTAATATTCCAAGATCTGGAAATGATGTGTACACTGCACACTGCAGTAAATTTTTTCATTCGTTTTTTGGAGTTCAGGGTGTTCTGCAAGAAGTGACTCCATTTTCTATGTTATAAATGATTTTAGACGAATAAACTCGTAAACAGCTATTTAATCGAAGAAATTGTTGTAAAGTGACAATGATTATCTATTGACGTAAATAATTTATTATCAGTATAAGTGGCCAGTATTAATCTCTATTGAAAAGGTTTATCACAAGAGTGTTTATGCACTGCTCTGCAACTCGAAACATAAGAAAAGTAATAGCAACCATAGATATATATTTTGTTGTACAGTCGAGTTCATAAATATGTGTACACTTTATATTTTTACGATCAATGATTATCATAGATCAAAAAAAAATAACTGTGTACAACCTAATGTATAGAAAAATCGTGTATCGATATCAACATCAAAAATATGATTACCCATCCCTAAGAACTTGACAGCTACCATTTTGCACCTCCGATACCGGGGTCTAATAATGACACAAGATTAACACAAATCGATTGACATAAGAGTCATCAAAATCGGCCCATGCGTTTAGTTTCTAAAGCACCACAAAGGAATAAACGTACATACATACATAATATACTACATACATACATACATAAACTCACGCCTTCATTCCCAGAGTGGGTTAGGCAGAGCATACATACCCTAATACAGATACTATAGGCTAATAAACACATTACTCTCCTTTGCGTCGCGCAGTCGGGTAAAAACGGCAAGCTCGTCAGCTACACCGCACTCGCATCAAGCCTAATTATCTAAAAAGCTTGCCATCCTCCTTACTCGGCCCCGCGCTCCCGCCGTCATCGTTTAAAAGGCTTCCTAGCCTTCTACATATTTACTATTCCGACTCCATTCGGAGTTCATTTTGCATGGAAATGAGGAAGTCTGGCACCAAACGTGTTGAAGGGGCTTGATTACGTCCATCACGCTAATGCCATCGTCATTGCCACAACAAGGATACTCATTACGCATCGTTGACGTCATTAAGAGGGTTTTTTTGCAAATTTGTCGGGAAATTATAATAATTAAAATATTTAAAAAATATCCCTCGCGTTTGAGACATCGGGACAGTTTCGCTTATACCTACTTTGTTTGATGGGAGTGGAAAATGGTATGCTTATGTAAAGCCAATAAATTCAAAAAAAGAAGGTAACATTTATTTTTTTCAAACTGTCAAGTGCGAGTCGTAATCATATTTATTTAGACACAAGACACACCAACAGTAACATAAACAGATTATACACTAGCACAATATAGAAGTCACATTCCCGTTTATGCGCCAATTATAGGCGAGTAACAGCATTGGCATAGACTAAAAACAAATAATTAAAGACAAAAATTTCACTGTCAGCGGACTTTTAGTAATATGGTCCCGTAAACATCGGTTCAGTACGGAACCCTAAAAAGACAAAGGTAGTAGCGCAATGAAGGATAAAATTAGTAGCATTCAATAATTTCAGTCAAAATTTGCTTGTTATTTTTTGCACTCGGAAAATAAAGCAGATAACATTGAAAAAAGGGATAGGTATACAATTATTCAATAACTAATAACAATAAAATCCCGGCCTATTCCCACTAGTTCCACTGATAGTTCTATTGATAGAACTAGTGGGAATTTTTATTGACGCCTGTATCTTTTACAGTTCTAACGATACAGCAAAAATAAAAATACGTTGTAAAATAATGTTTCTTAGTCCCCCTTTATTATATTTTTTTATTTTTGTTAATAAATCCGATAGAGTAAAATATATTCGAAAAAAACCTACCCGCTAATTATTTATTAATTACGGTCCAGAAGATACAGCTCTTTGAAGTTAAGACAGACAAGCAGACAGACGGACGGACGGACAGCCCTTCGTACGGAACCCTAAAATCGAGGTGTAGAAACTGGGAAACAAGGAAAACTGACAAAGAACCCGATACATGTAATTAGTTGTCAAATTTTGTCATTAGGCACTTCGCTGCGTACAGCGATGCCTCGCAAAGTCGCTAGCCTTACACGAGTACAGCCCGTAGACGCGAACTATAAGAATACCTTGTTCATCTGTGAGTTTTAATAAAGCGAAAAGTTTGTTTCATAAAGCAATATTTGTTTCTGCGCTCATTTCGGTGTTTCCACGTAGCGGCCAAGGGCGCGGTGTGCCGCCTGCTTTGCACGTCATCATTTCCTGGGAAGTAATTCAAATGGAATCGTGTGCGCCGTTATTAAATATTTCATAACTTACCCCCGCCCCCTCAGTCTCACGACCCACCCCCCTCGGCGACCGCATATTAAAGTCATAAAAAAGGGTTGTTTGATCTATCCCCTAAAACAATTTACATATCTCCGCTCAGCCCGCTGCTAAATTATTTAATTAAGAGAGGCATAAGTTTTTATTATTTTAATATGTCGGTCATAAAATTGTGTTAATAGAACAATGCTTCTCCCGAGGGCTGAAATACGAGGCGGGATTACGCGCCGCATTGGACACATTTGGATATTAATGAGTCACAATATCATTAACGAATTTTAAAGTAAAAACGTTAACAATGTTCTCATTAAAATTTCCAAGTTTAATGATGTTCGTCTTAGAAATGGTAGGCGAACTAAGCGTTTAATCTCGTTAGCTCCAAGAGCGTTCGTTCTTGGCTTTTACAGTTTACGTCTTAATTTGAATATTTGTTATTAAGTAAACACCTTGTATATAATGGAACACTTTGGGCTCTGTTTATCTTGTGTGCAATTACGAGTGCTACAGACATTACGGGTACAGTCGGGGTGTGCAATAAACCGTGGACAGTGGCGGTAAAAAGTGGACACGTGCCACGGAATGTCGCGCGGTATGTTAAGCAGGCGTAATGAAACGGCGATGGACTCTGTCGCGATCTCGCCGCGATCCTGTACGCGGGCGGCTCGGGGCAACAAGGTGCGAGTGTTTAGCGAGGAGTGTTTACAAAGTAAGTAAACGTAGTATTCTTCATATTTAAATATCTGACCAAAAAATTAAAGTGTTATTACTTTGAGGCTGTCTGTGGTTTTCGGTTTAATTGAAACTTGTTCAATAAGGCAGGTTTTTAATTAGGTGTGATGAAAAACGGTTAGGTTTCCGAAATTATTAGCTCTTAGAGGTGTGGTCCTAAATAAGTCAGGGTATTTCATTTGTTTAATTACAGTTATAATGTCTACGTAGAGGACACCCGCGCCTTCGCACTAAGCTCGCTTCGTAAATCGTTCCTTAGTGCACCTCTACATTACTGCAGCAGCATACAGTCAAGATTTCGTGTTTCTATGCTACCTAATACGTTCAGTATTTACCTACTTAAGACTCAAAACAGTTTAATAACAAATATTTATTTGACCGTGATTGTAATCTCAAGATTTATTTGCAGCTGTCTGAACAACTGTCAGTAATTTTCTTGCCGGCAGCCGAAGCTTTTGATGATTAAAATAGCTTAGATATAGCCATTAACAATAAAAAAGTCTCGATTCGATTATATAAAGACACATTATTACCTGCATTTTAAGTATGTAAGTAGATTTTTTTTCTTTTATTTTCTGAACAAGTACATGGTAAAAACAATATTTAAATAAGTTTAATTTTTCTGAAAGCGACCTATCGTGTCCCATTTGGCTCCACCGTCGCCAGTAACACTTTCCCCGCACTAAGCCGCTATAAAATTCTAATTCGTCGCACAGGCGTGCAGCGGGCGGGCATTACCGGACTGTCCACGGGGTTGTTTCAGCCCCAGGTTAATGAGAGCGTTTTTATGTGCTCTCACAATGAGGAATGCAAATTCGCCGGTTACCAGCGCGTTACGGCCACCATTGTTTTAATGCTTTATTCCCTTGGACTCGGCTTAAATTCATTATCACTAGGTATGCGCAAGACATTACAGAGGTTATGTTTTGTTTATTTTTTGGGGGAAATGTTTAGTGTCGCTGGGACTGTTTGGGGTGGTTTTTAAGCTAGTGGGTACAGGATGTTTATCGTTAACTTTAAATGTTTGTAGACTGTATTCCCTCGATGGATACGAGTGTGTGTTAAATGGTTTAGGGGAATAAGTCGGGGTCCTATTCCACGTTCTTGTAAAGATATAGTTACCGTTATGACAACCTAAAAGTAAGTCCGTATATAGCTGGAATACTGACTACGTTTTAAAATACAAATGCAATTATACGTTATTATATTTTAGTACCTACCTACATATTAATGTCTCACAATACCGAACAATCATACCGTAAGTGAATATTTCTTTACGTGGTAACACAGATGTAAACTCGTACATAGAGAAAATCGCAGGTTAAAGCTAGTACTGAATAAAAAATAGGTACTTACTTAAAGCGAAAGAAAGAATCTACAACAAACTGCAAAATGCCACTCAATTTGAGCCAACCTTTCCCTATCGATATAACGAGGCTGCATTTAAAATCCAATAGGTACATTTCGGCGTCGGCTTAAATGAAAACCGATTAAGTGAAAGCGAAAGTTAATCCAGGGGAAGCAGGGCTGTCATCGGTGGTCTTTTGTTTCTCGTCTTCGAGTGGACAGCCGCCGGCCGCTAGTGGCGGGATTAGTCCATGTCCGTAGTTCAGACTGATTTTGGTGCGGCGGCATTTTCGCGTTTCGTTTTTAGTCCACGAAATTCATTATTGTTAATTATGCTTTTTTGTTTTACCATGCTATGCTGACAGTTCAATTTCTGTATCCGAAATTAAAGCTAGACTGTAAATTGGACCGTAGTATTTGATAACGCGAATACAAACTGGTAAACAAAAATGTTGTTTATTTAATAATGCCTACGGGATACGAAATTAAAAAGAATGTATGCATGTGTTTGTATGTAGGTCACCCTAAATTATTTTACTGTAATCAATCAGCGGATGGATTGAGTATGCAGTCGCAAAACGATTCTCTACCACACGTCCGTACAAAATCCTCGAGTAAGTATTTTATCTCTCATCCTTCACAAACTAGAAGGAAACAAAAAGGACGCAAAATCAATTTTATCGAAAGGGTTTATTAATACCGAGTCGAGATTGCAACGCAGTACACAAACCAGCCAAATTGCGAAGCTTCCGAATGAACCATGTTTTCATTCCATTTTTTTCTCGACAACGAATATTGTAAATGGGAACGTGCAATTTATTTCATTCACCGGAGTGATTGCTTATGATGTGATTGTTAACTGTATTTACGGCTTTTCATACGTAGCTTTATACCAATACTGTATATGTTGGGAATGCCAAAATACGAATGATGAAGTTAGAGAGTAAAGCGTGTGCAACTTTATGTATAATGTAGCATTACTTTTTAATTGTTTTTGATTGCTACTGTGCTGAGAAAAGGTAAAATTTTACCCCCTCATACACCGCTTAAAATATAAAATCAATCTTACAGCTACTTACCACTTTTATTGTCAACCTAATACGGTATAAAACTAAAAACAGAACAGCAAGCTACATCAAAGGCCGGGCTTTTTTCAGGTGCGCTGCAGTTCGGCGCCGCGCCGCCTGGGGCAGGCTCAATTACTGCTGCGTCGCACGGCCAATAATTGGCACCCGACTCCGCGACAAAGCGCCCACAATGGTCTGATTAATTTTCCAACTACCCCCGAATCCTAACTAGCAAACATGCCCGGGACTGGATAATTACCCGCCTGCACTTGGGATAGGTTTTTGTCTTCTGAGGCCTGATTGGAATTGATTTCAACGGTGCGTATTGAATCGTGATTTTGGGGTATTGGTTGTCAAATTGCTGAAACGTATCTACTCGTTTGTTGAGTTGTTCTTGCGTTTACTTTATGAGTCGATAGGTATAGTAGTATTTGGTAAGCAGGTATTTATGAATTTTAAACAGTGTCATAGCTACGTACTTTAACGTTTTTGTACCTAACTACGTAATGTCTCTCAGTTTTTCTTTTAACATTTAATAGTATAGCATAAAGGTTAACAAAATTAACATACAGTGTGTCTCTGACCTTGGGGCTTTAAATTCAACGATCGATTCTACTCGCTAAACTGAACTACTTTTGTTTTGCAACATGAAAAAATAACTTAAATTTAGATAACTAATTGATGTTAAAGTCTAATTGTAAAATCAGTGTATTACATACTGGCCATGTAATCACTATCTCATGGTACGGGGGCGACATTACCTTGGTACGGGGGCTAAAGGAAAATGGAGAATTGGATCGCGTACATTGAAAATTAGATTTAACTTGTATGATAAAAAATAAATTTAAACTGAACATATTTTTAACAACTTACAGAACAAAAGAAGTTTAGTTTCAGGAGTAGAAATGATCTATGCATTTAAAGCCCCAAGGTCAGAGGCACCCTGTATATTTGTTTTTAAGAAAGTTTTAAGTTCATAAATCTTTGCATGCTAGACACAGCTAAGTATGCGATCTATAGTAAATATTACTAACAAATGATACCGCATTGTAACCCATACTTACAGCGAATAAATAATTCATTCGTTCGTGTTCTTATTTACGTAGCTAAGGCAAACATAGACGTTTATTGATAGGCAGTAGGCATTCATACAAAAATGTTAATCATCGTAATTTCGGTGGCTATTTTTCTCACCGAAATGACCAATATGAAACCTTTTTATACACTTTTAATATGCCTTTACCTTTAAATTAGACTTATCGTAATAATGCGAAGTTTTTGTAATATTACCCACTGCATTAGATCCAAACAGCCTTAAGTTCAAAACCACAACTCTTCCAATTTAGATTACAATGTAGGCTAATGAAATTAAAATTAGACGCACGGCATCGCTAATTTAAGTTGCACCAGCTTCGCTAAAGCGGCGATTTGCAAAGATTAGTTAGTTTATAATATATAATCAGGGATCGGAAATTCGGATCGATATTTACCTATACTTTCGCACCGGCTTTGTTGTTCAGTTGTATGGAGGCGGACTCAATCATAGAATTCATTATTAAAATTTCTGGGATTTCAAAATAATAAATTGCACCGGCATTAATTCATAATCAATTATTTATATTAACTGTTTGAAGTTATTTTTCATGTATACATTTACCAAATATTATTTAATTTACCTGTTACTCATTAACCTAACGAATTTATAGGAGCAAAAATTAATGTTTTATCCTACATGTAAAGTAACTATTATATTAACATTTTGTTGAATCCCAGAATCCCGGAACTAATATTATTAAAATAATATTTTTAAGAAGCCGACGCCATGTTTGCCTTTCTTTTTCCGGGATTTTGCTAACTTTAGGTAAATATCGATCCGAATTTCCGATCCCTGTATATAATACAGGCGAGCTGCATCGTTAATTGAATATGCAATTATCAGATATTGTGCCGGCGCCGAGCGAAAGGAAATTAAACGTCATTCGGCCACTTTCTTCACAATGCGGCACCAGACAAGGAGCGTGATGAAACTCCCCACTAGTTCGTAGTTAAGCTGCAAAATAGTATTTCTAGTGTTTGAGTAGACGAAATGGTCGGTTATTATGGTCGGAATGGTGGGTTTAAAATAGATAAAATATATGTGAAGTTATAAAAGTCAAAATATATAATATTTGAATATCTCTAATTCGAGATAATGTCATGAATGATAGAAATATGATAGTTTCTAATGGCCTATTTTACGCAAATAAACATTGGTTATATTCTGAAGATTTATTTCAGGTCATCTTTCTAGAAGTAAATAAGAAAAACATTTGTACATTTCTAACAACATGCCCTGGGTTGGCCCAGGAGGAATTTTAATATACATATACCTTAATATTCTTATATGTTTTAAACTTGCAGTGAGATAAAGTCTAAATAATAAAACAAAATCTCATCAAATCCAACCACAAAATTTTCAAAAGAGAGCGAACGTAACAACAGACTGACCGGCAGAGTATTTTAATTATCTTTATTTTTCATCCCGGAAATTACCTTCACACATGCTGCTGACTATTCCTACATTCAATTATAAGTAAGTAATAGTTATTTACATTTAAATGTGGTTTACAGTTTGGTCTTTCACATTAAGTAGATAAAATATCAGATCTCAGCCGTATTTCATCATGCAAAAATGGTAGGTACTTTGATCTAAACATATTTTACAAAAATGCCTTAGTTACATGGACAATTTGATAGCTTCATTAAGAACTAAAATTATTTAATTAAATGTAGACAGAAGTCAAAAGTATAAAAAATAAAGTTGGTTGTGTTATTAAAGAATTCCTCAACAGCTATTTTTTGTATCTATTAACCTATCATTATGTCTGTCTAAATTTCATAATAGTCGATATCTGTTTTATGTGTATGGGTATATGATAAAATATTTTTATGGACAGTTATTCTTAAACAAAGCACTTTTAGACATTGGTCCTAATAACTTGGTAGGATCTCAACACAGACTCACACACACATACAAACACACACACACACACACACACACACACACACACACACACACACACACACACACACACACACACACACACACACACACACACACACACACACACACACACACACACACACACACACACACACACACACACACACACACACACACACACACACACACACACACACACACACACACACACACACACACACACACACACACACACATACGCATTCACGCACATACGCGCACACCCTCACATACACAGTCAGGACAATATATTTCATTAATGCTGAGTATACCTATCATTTATGTTGAGTTTTGGAAGAGCTTGGCGTCTTAACACAGACTTTGTAAGTCTAACTAAAGGGAGGCCTCAGCAACGTACAGTTATACGCTGGCTAAGTGATAATAAAGAGTTTTTGATTTTGTTTTTTTTTAAATCTCTATTTCATAACTTTGGATTTGGTACAATTGTCGTGAATAGGTTAGAGTTGGACTGTACAATAACACCTATTTCTAAAATGTACATGCCCGTTAAGATGAGCAAATTAAGTTTTTTAAATAGTATAGTAAGTACAGTCAACAATCTAAATGGTTGAAGAACTGTCGCAGAAAGTCCCCGAACCCGACTCCTCACGTGGCAAGGTCGCCATGCGGAGCGGGACTTGAGGGGACGACTAATAAACACGAATGCTGACAAAAGACTATCTTTATTCAATATAATCACACTATTTGCATAATATTAGGTAATTATGCATGATGCGCACGTATGAATAACTCCTTACAAAATGGTTACGTTTGATATAGGTAGTTCCTTTTTTGTGAGTTGACGCTGTCATTGTGACAGGGCCTTATGGTGACTCAATAAAGTGGATGACTGTACTAATACACATAACTACACTTAAGTGCTTGTGTAATTGGGATACACCGTAAAAAAATCCCAGTTAGAAAAAAAAAAACATAATTAGTTTTTTGTTAAAAAACACTTACTGGGCTAATACAGAAATATGAATCGGGAAAAACATTTATGAGTAAATACTCTTTATACCTATGGGCGGAAAAATAAAATATTTCTTCGTCATACATTACTATACGAGTAGTTCAAAGTCTGTGCCAATCAAAGTAAAATCGAAATTTCCGCCTCCGCGTTTGCAAGTGTGGAAAATGCAAACCAACGTCAACGATGTTATATTAAAATTAAATTAACAAAATGCATTGAAAATCGAATGTTCCTCGTTAGACCCAAATTCTATTCAGTATTTTCCAGAATGAGCAAAAGTATATTTCTGAGTTACTTCAGAACATGCACCTGTAAAACTTAAAAATGTTTTACCCGACTGCAAACGAGTTTTTTCAAGGACCACTGCCACAAAAGCATAAATCTACGACTAAATTATTGCTTAGAACAAATCGTATCTCTTATAGTCAAATCTCACCCTGCTCACCCTGTCGTCTTGATTATCGGCGGACATATCTTGAATATATTGACGTTCATTAAACAAATCCTTACTCCTAACTTGAAACGCGTCCTAAACAACAACTTTATTTCTCCCACACTAACACTAGATCCCTAGAGCACAAACGTCAAACTAAGACTTAAAAACTGCGACATGAAAGCGTCCTCAGCCAGCACTTGGACAATCGGGCGGCGTCATCAGGAAATTAAACGCCTGGACAGCGCCGCCGCGTCATTCACGGCTAATGGAGTTTGAGTGAGCGCTGTTTTCTGTGCCTAGACTGCCTAGACTCTGCTCTATAGCGAAGATGCGGGATTAATTGTAGATCGGGGTATATTAAATATGAATGGATGTCGTGTCATGTTAATTTTAAACGCGTTACAGTTATGGGCCACACTCGTCACAGCATACCTCTGTATTTTTTCCGTCTGTTGTTTTGTGTAATTTGATATGCATTAAATATTTTGACTTTGATTTTAAGTTTACAAAAGTGTGTTAGAGCATTGAGTTTGACGACTTTAAGCGTATGTTCATTTCTAAAACAAAAACAGAATATATCCTGTTAGTTCGTCCATTATACTTACTTAGTTATCTTCTTTACATAGTACAAAAAAGACACTTTTCGCGTCTATTTGTATCTGTCTTTCTCCTAAACCTCGGTATTTCGAGATATAAAACATAAATTAAACAGTATTTATTAGTAGCTTAGCGAAGGAGCAACAGGTAATGAACTTTGTACTCAATTTTATTTTTAAGGTTACCTAGTTCTTTTTTTACAAACAATGCTGAGCATAAAAACCGAACTGAGCTGATCAACCTTCTCTGTTATATCTTCATTTTCATTTTCAACTGCAACCTTAGTAACTTTACAAACAGCTAGTTTTCTAGAGCTACTCAGATGGATAAACTGTCTCAATAGAGAAACAAAGTGATAACAGCCCCTTTTATCGTGGGTTTATTACGAATGATTGAATAAATGGAAAATTAAAGAGGGCTAGAAGATACAAAAAATATTCGGGTCATTCTTTCCTTGTCTATGAGGAACAAGCACGATCAGACTAACGCGAGGACAGTTTGTAGAGCCTGTTTTTCGATGTTGCAGCATCTTAATTGCCTCCAAAATAGTGCAAGTGTTAGCGTGCGTAGTATCAGACGGATCTAGCGCGTGCTAGCGCGGCGTGCAGCGTGCAACGTGCAGCGTGCAGCGCACAACGTGCTCGCGCCAATTAGGGCTCTCCACACCGCCGGCTAATGGCCCATTAACAGTCGCTTTACACCCGCGGTCATCGCTGCCTCCATCTATTCCCTGTTACAACACTAACCAAACAACACCGCCCTACCCTGCCTCCCCCGCCAATACCGACTGCAAGGCGACACAGGGGCATATCAGGCAATTGACGCGAAGTCACGTAACTATCAGCCGAATCGGTGTATTGATATTGGCCGGTTAATGTCGAATTAACTCGGTTTAATGTCCAGATTTAAGTAGGCGAGTGTGTCGATTCAGTTTCATGTTACAGTTTTGAGTGTTTTGGGGTTGGATTTCTCGTTTTATCTGATACAGACATTTCTCGGACAATTACTTTCTCAGTATACCTCTACAACACAAACAGTTATCTAAAATAAATTATCATTGTCAGAAGCTGTGCATTACATACATACATACATACACTCGCGGTCAAATAATACGGGTCAGAGTGCGTTTTTCATACTAAAGAGGCTATTTCGAAGCGTTGGTTCCTCGCCAGGGGAAGCTTTTAATGAAATCTGATGATGGACACCCCGAGCATCGATACAAGACTTTCAGAGTAGCTAGGATACCCAACTGATTGAATCTACGGTTAACGCCGGAATTGTGTATGTTCAGAAAAACATCTAAAATGGCAATATAATGTAAAGAAATCCGAATGCTGAGCCAAACTCTCTCGCTGTGGTGTTACCTGATTGTGCGATCAGTTAGGTATCTTAAGCATTTTTGACCTCCTCTATTGAACCTCAGAGTATCCGCTATTAAACCTCACTCAAAACAACCAATGCCCTAGAACCAAGGCTTCAAAATAGCCTCGTTTGTATGAAAAACGCACTCTAACCCGTATTATTTGACCGAGAGTGTACCTTCACGCCTTCATTCCCAGAGTGGGGTAGGCAGAGCTACATTATCGTCAATTAATAACTTTATGGTCTGGTCGTAACATTTATAATTTAATAGTAATAGAGTATTGATTAGAGCGGGATATAGCTGCGGCCGCACCAATTACGCGAGAACTCTGGTCCTTTAAATCTCGGAGTGTGAGGATCTGTGGATGGATGCCAATTAAATACGAAACCATCTAATCATTATGTCCAATACTCGGAAATAGTTCAAATTAAGCAGAAATAGAAAGGCTTCGAGAGTCGGTCTAGGTCTGAGCACGCGAGCGAACGATGCCCCTTACTCTACTGGTGTTATTCTCACTTGCAGCCAAGGCTTATTACCTTGATCGAACTAGCCAAGCTTGATCCGTAACCGCTTAGAACGTGTGAAAACCTTTATCTATAAGCTTGGCATAGCCTAGCCTCAGTCGAAATAAGGTCGCAGATAGCCTGTGAGAAACCTAACCTGATAAATGCGTGTGGCAGAAGTCAGGATTTTTGGTTATTAAATTTCATAGAGATTCCCAATTTTTTTATTTAACGTCACGTCTCCTCGCCCTCGCCCAGACCTGATAGCTGGACCTGAAAAAGGTGGCGGCATCGAGGTTTGCTTGATGGTCTGACGTTAGTTTAATCAATGGCTTTTTTTTAAGGGAAATCTTTGTAATGTAGGTTGGCTCCGTTAGGAGGCGAGCTATGCGGGATTAGCTACTAATTAGGTAGGTTTAGGAACATTCGCAATTTACCAATGCTGCCCTTGTACTTTGCCGTACCTTGGCACATGCACATGTTAGCGTTAAAAGTATGTGAATAGAACACGCTGTGAGCTGTGACGTTTTATTCCAAATAAGTAGCTTTTAGGAGACATATAGCTTTGAGCCCTTATTATCGCACGCTTGCGACATATGGCCTTTATAGTGGGCTATTAATGTATAGCCCTACTAAAAGAAGAAATACTATCTTTATTAATTTTGCCTCATTCAAAATTTACAAACATAATATACCTAATAGGCACTAGGCAGTCCTATCTTTGGTTATCCACAGACGATCGAGAAAAGCATATATTTAAATGTAAATGGAACACGGGAACGGCATAAAGCAAGTTCGTTCAAGATCACTCGGCTGCGCTGCACAAGAGAATACCTCCACAGGTTCGCGTTAATTAATTGGGTATTTTCACACGTCAGCGGCGGGATCGGGCCCAATAGATCGGTGCGCGGGCCCTTAATTAGCTATATCTACGATCGCAGCGCCCGCGCAGCCCGCCACGCCAATTTGGCGCTAGTCGCGCTCCCAACCGGAGATAAACCAACTAGGATACTCTGTAATAACCTTGTTATTAAATAAAAAGGAGTTTTCTCTGTACGATTTTTTTGGATACGCATAGTTAGGCGTTATAAAAACCGTGTTCTACGCGAGGTACAAGATATCATATCACTTAAAAGGAACACCTGACACGTGCGTTTCTTTATTGGTTAGTATTCTCATTGAATGGTGTCGATTGTACAATTAGTATTAATATGAGTTGGTCCGAGCGCGATGGTATCGATCCTCGATCGCTGATTAGACGCCCGCGCCGCCGATTGATGCCCGTCAGAAAACAATTACCTTTTTGTCGGCCTGGCGAACACCGCTAATTACAATAAGTGATAATTGACTTTTTTAATTACACCGCCCATTGAGGCGTCCATCACCCCCGCTAATAGTTACCAGTCAGTGCATTTAATTAATCCAGCAACAGGAATGTTCATAGTTTCAATCGCGGAATTTCAATTAAAAACTGAAGCGCTTTTAAACCATTAAACTTACATTATTATTATATTCAGGGCAGATTAACTCCGCTTTTAAGTTGAGAGACGGTTTTGGTATTCGTCGGTTCTGGGAAAAACTGCAATTTAGCCTGTGGTCGTTAAACGTTCCTAACACATTAACCCTGTAGAGATAGTTATCGCAGCGATTTATCTTTTCGATGGAGTTCGATAGACCACTCACGAGCATGGTTCGACAACTGTTGACATAGTGAATCGCGCGTTTTTAACCTATGGTGAAAGCCTTCTTAGCGAGTTAAATGGGCTAGTCGTACTCGGAGATGATTACAAATTAAACATGTAAACAGTGCTGAGTCGGTCGAAGAAAATATTGAACACAATGTGCCTTCATCGAGTTGTAAGTAACCTGTTTTGGTGCTTTGTGTAGTACGTGTGTACCTACGCGTTGCATTCCTTTCATAAAATACACACTAAGAATGGTACGGTGGGCGCCGTGGGGAGTGCGGGTGGGTCACGGCCTTAGTGCCCGGTGTTAAGGTGCACGGACCACGCCAGAGAGCGCGGGATGCGCGCGGTATCGCACGGGCCTCGCCCGCCGCCGTGAGAAACGAATGTTCCCGGCCTCTAATTACGTTTTATGCGATATCGCCATTTAATTAGCAACATGTTTTCCATTTCGAAACATTAATTAATATTTTCATCAGAGTTCTCCGCATTTAACTGTGCTTTTATTACTCGTTCGAGATTTTAATAAAGATTCCCGACCACCCTCCGTGGAAGTGTTATTGTTTTTAAAGGCCTTATTAAGTAAAACGTTTTTTCATTGCGTTGTTATTGAGACGGTAACTCGAGGATGAAAGTACGAAAGAGTTCAATTTAAAGGCTGTTAAATTTAGTTCGTTGATCGTCGTAAAAGTAATGCCGTTTATGAAAATGTAACCTGAATTCAACTTATAATTAATTTTACAACGCTAAGAACGACCACTACACTCGCCAGCGTAATAATAATAACTGTAAAATTATAATATAAACTTTATATCCTGGCCAATTTATTGGTGGGCGGCTCTCTAAGGGTAGAATATATGTTTATCAATATAAATTGAAATAGCTTAGCTACAACGGACATGTACTGGGTAAAAAATATATAAAGTGAAACGGTCTAAATCCAACGTGTTAAAAACATTTCAATACAAGACCAATTTAACACGTGCTTTTTGCAGTACACTGAAAGCCATCGTTTGTCGCAAAAAGTTAATGTCCCGATAAAGTACAGTCAGGTGAGCGGGCTCGATAAGGGCCACAATTAATTCAAGAGCCGAGTCCATATAATTGTACCAGATTAATACCCGATGCACGTCGCGGCGACAAATTGGCACTCGCCCCGTAATGACATATGACATCTCTTTTACCGACCGCTTGCCTCAATATTAATGAAAAACAATTCATTTGACGTGTGCCATTCGTTTACGGGATCCTTAACACATTCAGCGCTCTTGATCGTCATTTATATGGATGTATGGGGTACATCTGCGACAAGAGAGGCGAAATAAATATATTATTCGTCAGATGGTTCTCAAGGTGTGGTTCCTATGTCGGCAGTCGCGACTGGCGACTGTCGACCGATTGCGCGAGCCACTGTTCAGTATGAATTTGTATGGAGTATTCAAGCGACCTAGACGCGCGAGGTCTCTTGTCGGCGCAGTATACTACATATTGTACTTACCAACCTAAGCATACATGAGGGTATTTATTCAAACGCGACTGGCGACCGGCGACTTGCGTTCGGTTGCACCACTCACTGTTTATTATTTATTTAATTTATATATTTATTCCATTACTTAAGGTATAATTCCAATGTCGGCGATCACGACCGGCGACCGCGGTCGTCGACCAAACCTGGCGACCGCAATCGTCGACCAAACCTGGCGACTGCGACGTCGCGCGACGGAGTCGCTTGCGTTGTCACGTTATCAGTGCTCCATATAAATTCATACTAAACAGTGGGTCGCGCGACATGGTCGCCGTCGCCGGTTGAGGTCTCCGACATCGAAATTATACCTTTACCAACGCAAGCGATACGGTCACGCGACCGGTTGCAGTCGCCAACGTCGGAATCATACCTTAAAACAGTAAGGTGTCGCGACGGGTCGCCAGTCTCCGCTCGCGATCGCTAACATCGGAATCATACCTTCACACGTAACATTGTAAAGGTACATGTACAAGTGTCGGTATCTCAATTCGATCTCGAAGTTGTCAACGTCGTGTTTCAAGTTTATCGTATCTGTAAGAGAAAGGCGGGAAACTAAATGGCGCTTGCAATTAAGTGATAGCCATCTTTACTTGAATGGTTATCCCAATGTATTTACAATATAATGTACAAAAAGTGTGGCCATTTTAGAACTGTCCTCAGCTTATTGGCAATTAATGATTCAATTAGGAAAGATGTTTTTACTAATGAATTTGTTTAATCAGTAGGAATAGGTGCTTGATTACAGTGTTTGAATCGTCTAGTGTGTGATTAACTGATTATTGATTGATATTTTTTTCAAAAATTCACGCTTTTTAGGGTACTGTAATGTAATCAAACTAGAAACCCTTATAGTTTCGGCCATGTCCGTCTGTCCGTCCGTCCGCAGCCTGACTCAGTCACTCTTAGTGCTAAAAAGCTGTAATTTGGCATGAATATACATATTAGTCACGGAAACAAAGAGTTAAAATAAAATATTTTTTTAAATAATTATTGTACCTCTCCTACACGTAACGTGGGGATCTATTGGTTTTTCTTGTGTACCCCATATGTCGTTGGATAAGTCTTTCAAAAACATTACGGGTTTGTGAAAGCCATTTTTCGATTTTTGCTAGAGTCAAGTAACGGCTTCGGAACCCTACACTGAGCATGGTCAGACATGCTCTTGCCCGGTTTTTTAAAACTTAATTTTGTACTAGATATTGTAACAATGCAGTTGTTACGCTGCTTACCTGTTTTGCAATATACAGACAAAATAGCTTTAATATCACTTCACTTTCACTTAAATTCACTATAGTAAAACAAATCTAATATTTGTTGTTTACTTATAACTGATAACTGTCAAACAGACAGCACATTGCCATAGATTATTGGAGATATCATTGTCATAGATCCACTTTGCCACGTGTTAGCGACACTTAGCCGACAGATGGCGTTACTAGCTATTCTTTGTTATCTCACCTAAATTATTAAATTAAAGTCTACATAAACGTAAATAATCTTTTATTTGTTTATTCATATTGATTGTAATTAAATATCTTAATAAATTCCTTTTCATTCAGCGCATGAGAAAATAATGGAGGGTATAGTCTTTACTATTTGAACTGAGCTGATCTTCTACACAAATAGGCTTGCCAGGCTAAAGCCGGACATGTTTGGCTTTTTGCGGTCGCGTCCGGCCAAATATGTACGTGTTCGGCCTGTCCGGCTTTTGTCAGGCTTTTTATAGCGATTCGTACGGTTTTTATTATAAATATTATGTCCATCTTTAAATAAATATCGAATATGCATATACTGGTACACTCCATCTTCGATCTCATCCTTACTTTACATCACCTATATAAATACTTTTTTCAATAACCCAGCTGTAAAAACATTATGTTTGGCAATAAAAAAAACATGTCCGGCTTTTAGGGCAAAATGTCCGGCCTTAAATAGGGTGCAGTCCGGCCTTTGCATTTTATGGCCTGGCAACCCTATACACAAAGGCCATTGTTTGTAAACAATACCATTGTCTTTCTTTGTGTCCGTAACCGCAAGCCGATTACATACAAAAAAGTTAGAACTACATTGAATGTACATAGAATTATCAACCCTACCGTCTTAGTCAGTAGGTTTAAAATGTAAAGTGTCAGTATACAGATATAAGTCTTGTGTAGATGATAGTATTGTGTAGAGAATAAGCACAGTTCAAATAATAAAGACTTATATCTGTATCCTGACACTTTACATTTTAAACCTACTGACTAAGAGGGTAGGGTTGATAATTCAATGTACATTCAATGTAGTTCTCACTTTTTTGTATGTAATCGGCTTGCGGTTAGGGACACAAAGAAAGACAATGGTATTGTTTACAAACAATGGCCTTTGTGTAGAAGATCGGCTCAGTAGAAATAATAAAGACTATACCTACAGACTCGTTATTTTCACTCATGACGCGAAGTGGCTTTCTAAAATTGCTTTGTTCGCCCTACTCATTTTTTAAATAACCGAAATGGGTGAAAGGTCATAAATAGGTTACGCTCATTTCATTCGCCCTCTTTACCGCCTCAACCATAACTGGAACACTTGTGTTTACTTACGTATACGTACTTAATACCTATCTGTTAAAATCGGTGCAATTCCCCAAATCGGGGACCGCCGCTAGGAGCACACCTGACCACTGCTAGGGCCTCCGCTCGGAGTACTTCATCGTTGGGGAAACAGCCCTGCTTGAAGCACAACACGAATCCGGTTCTACACCTAACTACTCCTCTACTTGGTCGGTGCGGCCTCCATCTACCGTGGCCAGGATCGTCGAGTGGGTACCGGTGCTACTCACCAGGTGCTGCCCCCGACGCCAGAATCCTGTCATCGCTCACCGTCAGGCTGCCGACGGTTTCATCACCGCTGCTCCGTGTCACCAAATTACAAGGGAAGTGCTAAACGCTCTGCAGAACCAGACCCCTCTCCTGATAACACTACCGGCGGTCTTTTTAATAAATTATTTAAACTTCTCTGAGTTTAATACTTGCCACCCACGTGACAATATTAAAAATGACAGACAACGTTCTTTAAACCAAAAAAGTATTAAGTATTTATGTATTTTAAGCGATAAGGGTGAATTGCAAAAATATTGTACATAGTTAAGGAGTTAATTGAGATGACGTTAACTTTTAACGAAAACTATCTACCTATACGAATGATTAATATTTGTTACACAAAGCAAAACGTTAAGGATTGTTAAGGATTTTTAATTGAGCCCTATGTACAATATTTTTGCAATTCACCTATAACGTTCAGTAATTTTATTATAATTACCATACCTACATCTGTATTTTGCAGTAACAATGTCCTTGTAATATTTACATACCTAATTAAAGAGGGGTACAGTCGCCAGCGTGAGAACGTCCGAAGCTTGTAAGGAAACTAATTACATTGACTGAGGCTGGGCCGGTTAATTAGAGACCAGGGCCCTCTTAATTAATACTAGCTTAGCTCAGCCGTCTCTGTTTTGTTTCAATCCTCAACTCGACTCAAAACATGAAGGGGCACCTATTGTTAACATTTTAATCAGGTCATTACTTAGTGATGAAATGTTTGCATATCTTTGGAATAATTAAAATCAAGTAGAACATTATGAACGTTAAGAAAACAAAAGTTAATCAGTAAAACGTAGTAACAAAATTATAATTAAGTACGTGTAAAATAATGTCAGTAATACATTTCCAATTATTAATTTTAAAAGAACCGATTTATGTTTTAGAATTTTAACAAAACGGAAAAAATATAAGTTTGAATTAACGAGTGTTAATATTAAATAAATGTTTTAGACGTAATTATAATATAAGTTTAATATACTTACTTAATATTAACAACAATAATACGTGTTTAAGTGTTATTAGCTTTCCATAAAGCAATAATATGGCAAGTATAAGGTTTAAGCTCTTATAATCTGTGCCCAAATGCAGTCTTATAGACGATAATATGACTTTTATAAGAACATATTCTTTGGTCATATTAGCCGTTATAAGATGTGTTTTTGCTAGTTGGGTTCTTCTCAGCCGGTGGACTTTTGACAGAGTGGTCGTGGTAGCGTAGTGTAAATAGAAATCTCTATACTGTGGTGGTAGTAATTTTTTATCACGATAATTGACCACCTCGGGGAGCACAAGTTGAATTTTCTCGCTTGTCGCTCTGCTCTATCGTTGCTGACTTCATAGAAAGGGTCATCCAAACGACAAACAAGTCGCGGGCAACTTGTGCTAGCCGTACAGCCCGGTAACGCGGCGCCAATCCTTTCGGGCTGCCGCCGCCCTAGTTCACTCACGCACGGGGCGATTTGTTAAAGCTCTGATTTTGTCTGTCCGTCTCGTGGGCGATCCCTAAACTCTAACATGCGCGGCCGCTAAATGCAATCATCATTGAAACGGGACACATGGCCAAAAAAGGAAAGAATGCGTGCTTGAACTATTCACAATCTTTAAATCATTTAGGGCCGTTGAATACTACACACGTAGGAAGACTCCTATATATGCGTGTTTTTTAGATCTCTCTAAAGCTTTTGATCTGGTTAACTACGAGCTTCTGTGGAGAAAACTAGAGAAGGCTGGAGTACCTGGGGATCTGATACGCATATGTAGGAGTTGGTACTCGTGTCAGGTGAATGTTGTCAAATGGGGTAACGATATATCTGAAGAATACAGTTTGGAATGCGGGGTGAGGCAGGGGGGGAGAACCTCACCCAGGCTTTTTAACCTGTATATTAATGCACTGATCGAGGAACTCAGCAACACGCGTGTCGGCTGTCATATTGGTGGTGTATGCGTAAATAACATAAGTTATGCAGACGACATGGTGCTGCTGAGTCCGTCGCCCTGCGGTCTCACTAAACTTATTCAGATATGTGAATTGTATGCTGATAAACATGGTCTTAGATACAATGTAACAAAAAGTGAATTTATGGTTTTTAAAGCCGGTTCGAAGTGTCCTTCCTACGTGCCTCCCATACGCCTAAACGGAGATCAGCTTAAAAGAGTAACTCACTTTAAATATTTAGGACATATTGTCACGGATACGTTACGAGATGACCTCGATATCGAAAGGGAACGTAGGGCGCTGGCGGTCAGAGCAAACATGTTGGCCCACAGGTTCCGTCGATGTACAGCGCAAGTCAAGATAACACTTTTTAGAGCGTACTGTACGTCGCTTTATACCTGCAGCCTGTGGGCAAACTACACGCAGAGAGCTATCAACGCCCTTAGAGTTCAGTATAATAACGCGTTTAGGGTGCTGTTGCGGCTGCCTGTCCGGCATGCTCGCGGACGCGCACTTCGACGGTTTCCCGGCCGTGCTGCGCGCGCGCGCCGCCGCCGCACTGCGCAGGCTGCGCGCCAGCCCCAACAGCATCCTGTGCGTCATAGCGGACAGACAGGACAGTCGCTATTTACAGCACTGGGCTGGCCTGCACCGCATATTATGTACTTACTAACTAATCTAAACACTAATTTATTTTTAAGAAATATTGTTACTAACTGACTAACTGTAATATGGATGTAATAATTTGTCCGAAATAAATGTTTTTTTTTTATTTTTTTTTATTTTTTTTTTATTAATAAACTCATTTTGACTGAGACGCCCGTCACGAGATACGTCAAAGTAAACGTCAAACCATAGAAAACTGTAATTTTTTACACATCTTGAGACGAGCATTAGAGTCGAGATCAGTTTATTAATACGCCCCTTAGATGCTTTTGAATCAATTTAAAAAACAACCAACTATGACCTAAAATGTAGGAACAATTTGCTTCGATTTTATTTGCACATTTTCAGAAGAAAAACACAAAGCATATTATATTTAACGTGTCCATATTATACAGTGTCTTAATTGAGCAGTTGGCTCTGCTTACTGTACTTATTAATATTAGATGTCTCATTTAAACGTAAGCTTTGATCGAGTAGGTGTTCCGCGTAGGCGCAATAGAAATATAATGGCCTGTTTATTATAATGTAACATCCACAATTTGGTTACAACCAAAAGGAATAACCGAAGGAATAACTTATTTGTTATGGCTGTTTAAGATATTACCATAATATTTATTACATTATAAATATTTGTTAACTGAATATATTACACGACAGTGCTTGTTTAAATTTTGACCTATGTTGGCTTTTAAGGTTATTTATGGATGTACTAGTGGGAGGGAATGTCCCATTAGAATTATAATTAATAGCTATTAAAAACGCTAAACATACATAGGGGTTAAATCGATAGCTTTAAAGCTACTCTATCAGCCCTCTCAATTTTGGCGTTGCCACGTTAGTTTTGGATGGTCCAATGGGTTAAGTTTTAAAGTCAATGGTGTATGACCACCTAAAATCTACATAGAGCATGAACAGTCAGTTGCGACCAAGTACCTAATCTGCTACGAAACGACTTGGTATACAAACTGATAGAAAAAGATGTAAAAAAATCTCTATCTGAATTCTAAATGGATTTTGAATATACGACGGTCAAATTATAGGCAAAAACCTCGCTGTAAAAATCTTTTTACGCACCTAACATGTGCAAACAAGGATGCAATTGTTAATATAAATAAATCCCATTTACGGCCTGGCTCGTAAATGTTAAATTGTTTTCTGTCGTGGGTAATGGCGTATAAGCGTCGTATAAGAGCTATATAAGCGTGCAGGCGGAGATGGTATGAGTGGTGTAGTGGTGGTATAAGGTCTGTATGAGTGTAGCTGTGACCGGAGATCCCGCAATGCTGTTGTAGCGTGACCGCTGGCCTGTGCCTCGTTGGTATGTTCCACTACAGGTACCTCTTTTAAAATCATTTCGCTTTATTTACAACTTTTTAACGCATTGCACGAGTACTAATAATATTAAGCTTTAGTGCTTTAATTCTACGACGGCATCGCACTTGCGTCAGTGTATAAAAAATAAGTAGGTACCGAGTTGAGCTGGATGACACGTCGTGATAGGATTGGACAATGTAGGAATGGGTCATATAGGAAGTTGGTCAATTTCGGAATTGGACACTATGAGAATTGGTCAATTTGGGAATTGGACGACCTGTAAAAAACGCCATTTAAATTATTTAAAACACTTTAGGTAGGTACCTAATTATAGAAAGTTACAGATTTTACCGCTGTCACAGGTAAAAATAACTCGAAAACTAAAAATTGCACCAAAAACATGACATTTACGAGAAGAGATCGGTTTGAAGAATGAATTATTAATTAACCTCGGTAGGCCCACGTCAAATTTCTTTAGTTTAACAAAGAATCTTGTGTCGGTCAAGTAAAGTCAAATCTCACTTTGACAAATGTTCTAAATGTAGGACGTTTTGTCTTACGAGGTTAAAACACGCTGTGCATTTTATAATACTTTGGCATTAAGTACCCCCCAGTTGGTAGCTATCTAACCAACTGCTCAACAAGAAGAGTACTGTTTTTCTGGATCTGTGGTGCGGTTGTGGGTTGGTGGGTCTTTATCCCAGGAGTGTCACAGGCCATTCGCTATTAACATGTATAATTAACAGAAAATAACAAATCACCATGCAGACTTCTTTTTAGTTAAGTTAGCGAGTAAGTTAACATTTCAAACAGCAGTGTTCGCATTGTTGTTCCGGTTTGGGAATAAGAAAGCCGGTGAAATAACTAGCATAGAGACATTCCATGTTAGTCCTCAGGGTTGGCAGTGCATTTGCAGTCTTGGGATTGCGGTCTTGTGAATGCAAATGTCTATGGGTCACAGTTTCCACTTACCGTCAGGTGGCCTGTGTGCTCGTTTGCCTTCTCTAGGCCACAAAAAAAAAAGTTGCAAAAAAAAACATACACCTCCTATTTCCTCGAGTGACAGCTGACTACCTACGGGTTGAAAAGTGCAAGAGAATGAGAGAGAGGATAATATGGTTGGGTTCATGTATTCGGGTTCCAAGGCGAGCGCACCTCGTGTCGGCCGAGGACATGGCTCTTCGATTAACATAAAATCAGCTGCGTGGGCGCAGCATCGCGCGTACTTAATGTAATAATGGCTTTCTCTCCGTGTTGTCACAAAAACATGTTTACTCAAACAAATGAGTTTGCGTTAGAAAACTAATTGTTTTGATGTTATTTTAGGGGCCTGGCCAGATGGAAACGCTACTAAGATTTTGCTTATCTTTCGCTCAAAATGTTTGGGATGACATTCTCGTGCGTTAGGATAAACCATGAGGTTAATTATCTTCCCTTACATTTTAAGCGATAGAAAATAAAAACGATTGTAGCGTTTGCTATCTATTAAAATCATGGTAGAGTTTATTTTAAAACCAAATTCGTTTGATATTTTAAATACTTTAAAAAACGCCTACACGTAGGTACTACAGCAATGTGCAAGTTGCAGAGCATTCCCTGAATTTTGGAAACGTTCTCAGGTTATTAACAAAACTGAGTTTTTAAACAATATTCTGAAAAGCTCCCGAGTTTTTCTTTTAAGACACAATATGAGATTTCGATGTCTGTCGATGAAATTATAATCAAAAACTAAAATCGCAAAAAAAAGAGATTTTTATCAAGGCCATCTTGGGTCAATTTTTATAATCCAAACTGACCTTACCGTTGTTTTAATACGTAAAATGAATACCACTGTTGAAACGGTATCTTTGTTAATGAGTAAAAATCGAAAATAATTCGTTTAAAAAACGAATCAGCGACCACCATAATCATTGCGCACGGTTCAAGACCCCGCCGCGCGAGTTAGTCATCTAACTACAGAACACAGATGTCGCAAGTCGGTCGAAAAATAATTATCCGGCGGTGACCTCGCGGGCCCGCGAAGGAAAACCGCATGGCCGGCATTGACCCGCGCTATCATAACTAGCTATTAGTTGTACCGACTCGCTGCGAAATTATGCCGGTAATCGTAATGAGAATCTCCGATAACCGCTCCAATAATAACTCTTTGAGCTGCTACGTCCATCATACAATTTCCAGAACAAATTATCGCTCAAACCTTTAAAATAACTTCGTTAAATTTCTTTGATTTTTCTAACCGTCGGTGATCAAAAGTAAACTTTTATTTCGTTGTTAACGTTAAATTTAGATACGCCTTCGCAAATAAGTATGGATGGACGCAGGTGTGGTTAATCCGGCGACGCAACAACTGAAGATGTTTAACTACACGCTAGCTCGTTCCGTTTCCATCCGGCCCGCAAACCGATCATTAGCACAGGGCCAATTATTCATATCCAATTAGTCGATTTCGCAGGATGTAGCGTGTCACCAATTATTACCCAAAGTACGGCCAGTTAATATGGGAACAGAATTCAAATAATGGTTTCCGAATACTGTTACTCGGTCTGACATGTCAGATGCCAACTCCAGATGCGAAGCACTGATAACATTCCGGCTCAGGATTCGAACACGGAATTCTTGGCGTGGTCGCTGGGCCAAGTCGAGGCACCAACAGAACGTAATAGACGTACGTCCGAATGCAAGGAATGTTCAGGTAATTGATTGAGGCGCGTCATCCATCGCGCTCGGTCTGCCAATCTAGTCTTTCGGGGGGTTAGTGCGCGGCGCAATGCTGCATTCCACTAGAGGGCGACGTGGCTGGACGGGATCTCGTCATCGGCCGATTGGATCGTGACAGAGAATTCGTCGGTCGGCCGCCGGTGGAATGCCGCGGTAATTGATTTGTCCTGCGTAATCGACGGCTAAACGGGATTGACGGGAATATCGAGGGCGAGACGTTATGCCGCTGCTGGAGATGGTGGCCGCGTATGCGATATCACGTACTCACGACTAGTGACAACTGTTGCTAGTTCATTACTTATATTACCCTAGTAACTTATTCTTCAATTTGCATTTGTTATTCCATATGTTTACCTTATACTTACTCGTATACCGGTTTAGTTAAAACACTTTTATTAAAATATATATGTATAAAAGTACTTTGCCAAAAAAAATCAGTGGATCATGTGACTCAAATCAAAGGCATTTTAAATTAGATCAACGCACAATATGTGATAGACCGAACCTATTGCATTTTATAATATTGCAATATTGCATATCTTACATGCGTAGGATAGGATCGCCGTAATATCCCTAAAGCAGTGCGGTAACGAATAAAAAAACAAAAACGGAAACACTGATATCGCTAAAGGGTAGACCGGATGGTTATTAATTTACTTAAACATAACGCGATACTCCGGACAAAATCTGCGTGGTATATGCACGCGTCGTTCATTGACCTTAGGACCTTACCGGTCGTGACAGCAACTCCACGGCGGCATGAAGTTAGCGTCGGTACAATATCGATGTGATTGGCGTTATTTATTGCTGTAACCTCTAGTTCCCTCGCTAATAACAGATATTACAACTAAACTGCTGGTATAAACCGGTAAACAACTTTCTAACTGAAGTTAACCGTCGACAGTCTCCATAAATAGCGCGGTGTTGCTATAAATAAAAATAAAATTAAACTCAGACGATTGGTCGCACGCGAGCGCGGAACTAGTCCGGTTTAGTTAGCGAAGCCAAATAAAATTAATATTCATAGCCGTTGTATTTATTGGCTTTCAATTAGTTGGTATAATCTTAATGGAGCATTAACATACGCGGGCGGACACACTCGTAAGTGATACCAGGTTTTATTTTGTACAACCACAGTCAACAGTGGTGGGATTTTTTGACATCGTCGACTGGTCGAGGTTTACTTTATTCACAACATAAACAAGTGGGATGACAAACGAGAGCAATTAAACAAAGCTATACACAACGACTATTAGTGAACTAGTAAAGTTTTACAATCTAGTTCACTCAAAGGCGGGCCATTAATAATGCTTGATCTGCGATTTCAAACATCGGCTGTGGATGCAGGGGTCGAAACATGTACAATGGTACGTCTTTGTACTTAACGTTGAACTCTCAACAGTTTCGTGAAAGTACCTATTACTTGCCTACGAAAACTTAGTTAATTTGTACTTGAGGTAGCCCAAGTGGCGATATCGCAGCCATTCTTACGAATACCATACTTGTATGTCGGTGTTTTTCATGTAAGTACACAATCCCATTTTGATGTAGCTTTCTACCTTTAACCACTCATATTACAACGCCAGCGTTACAAGCAAGCACCTAAATAAAACTCATGTGACTAGATGTGGCCCTAGTAGCCCAACCCTTAGGTACTCGCTAGGTAACTCTAAGACACGTACAGTCAAGGAAATTGATTCCTAGACCTTTTTGGACTATGTCAAAGTGACACTGAAAAGTCTCTTACGTTTTGATTGATTACGTCACTTTGACATAGTCCAAAATGGTCTAGGAATCAATTTCCTTTACTGTACCTAATGTAAGATTGACTTAGAATGATTATATTACTGGTATACAAACACTTATAATCGGTTCGTTCATTAATGTATACCCTATCACAGTTACTATACGACATGACGCCATTACAATGCAGGTCAGTTAGCTAAACCTACAACATAAATATCTCTTGGTAACAGTGTTCCAACAATAAAAAAAACTGCATTGTTATTACTGATGCAAGCATTGAGCATCATCAACTTAAGTGTGTTACCAGCGTATGTATAATTTCTCAAAAAAGTGGGTCTCTTTCGCGCTGTGGCAACCCAAGCCGCGGAAGGCTCAGGCGATGACCTCCGCCGACCGGTTTCCCTCCCCCGCCCCGCGAGACGTTTCATTACGTTATTATTATATTAAATGCTATAATACACATTGTAGGCATTAGTCCGTCCGTCCTGGAGGGCCTTCGTTGCCTTTATTTGAACCTTGTTCATTCAGGGCCAGTGACACACCTCCCGTGTTCAAATCTCCTGCGATTCCTGATTAGAGGCTCCGAACGTGTTAAGGTCCATGCATTAGCGCGATCTTTATGACTCTCAATGGTGAATTGTTCTCCAGTTATTTTATTACTTCGTCGTTTTTATGCTTGAGTTATAACAACCGATTGATAAGTCCCGGCAATTAATTTTGCGGGAATTCAGTTATGACTGGTAAAAGTATTGCTAGTATTCGTTTTAGTAAAACTATTTTTCTCTTAGCTTCGCGACATGAGTTAACTCTAGGGGAAAACACAGCATGGTTAGGTAGTTACTCATATTGTTAAATGTCTAATTAAGCGTTAAATCGGTTTTCCTGATTCAAGACCCCTAACTGATATGGTTAATTATTAACTAACTAGTAACCATTATTTAGAAATACATACTATACTTACTTACAACTAAGTAGGTAAAGAATGGCCGCCAATGCGAATGCGTGGGATGCATTTCTTGCTTCGAAGTATTTCTGAGTATGACTCTACATTATTAAAAAAAATATATATATCTATCATGTCTTAATTTTCTGTAGTGGGTCAGCCCGTAGACAGACAGTTATTTGATATGTATAGATGAGTAAACAATTGTATTTACACATTTATAAATAATAATTAAATTATACACACAAACATCTCGTTACTGAGAGGGCTTTCAGACTGTGTTTCATATTGTTGGGATCTACATTCAAGATTACCAATACAACATTAAACAATACTATTATTTTGGGCAAAGTTAGAACATAGCTAACTAAGAATAAGGGATAGAATAGGTGTTCTAGAATACCACGGTTGCATTGAAACTGCAACTATAATTTTACAATGATTTGCGTAAGACTAGCGCGTGCGCACCCTACAGCGCATCGAACGCTGAGCGTAATTTAATTTGACACTAAACCGATACCGCCTCTCGCCCCGCAACTCGCCCGCCCCTGGACCATCGGGATCTGCTCTCAGCTTGCTTTAAGGGTTCCGTTACAAATATAGTAAAAACACTAAAATAAAAAAAAAAGTGGTTGCCGGCTAAGAATTGTGCCACTCCATGTCTTCCCGTGGAAGTCGTAAGAGGCGACTAAGGGAATAAAGGCTTGTAGTACTGTTAGGCGATGGGCTTGCTACCTGTCACTAATATACACTGTTAAACATCTTAGCCTAATTGTACAAATTGTGGTTACAGAGTTATCAACAAGTTTTTGGAGTTGTTGGTAATTCTGTAGCTCTGCCTACCCCACTCTGGGAATGAAGGCGTGAAGGTATGTATGTGTATGTATGTGTAAAATAAAAGTGACTTAGTTTTAATATGTACGTACAATCAATTTTGTTTTTTTAGTTGTTAGTTTTCCAGACAAACGAAATCTATATTAATATTTTATATAAGGAAAATGAATCCAAATCAAGAAACCAGCCATCCAATTTACATTTGATTAAACATCTATTAGACGATATTATCTACATTAACATATAAGTTCACTTTATGTTACGTCTAAATTACAGAATGTCCCCTAGTAATTTTTTATAACAATTTCACTGATCTAAATTGGAAAATACCTATAGTGACAAACCGACTTATCCCGGTTTACCCTTGTTAAGATGCCTTTAGGATAATGTGTGGAGAAATTTTACAAGCTGTATCTAATATCTACTCCGAGACTTGCGACTTCCTTTTATAAATCAATCTGGTTGACTTCGCACGATGAGAACTGGTATAGGAATTTAATCTACTAATTAATTTTGTAGTAGCAATGCTTAAAGAATTTATTTCTACTCCATTTTGGAGGACAGTTTGCAAGAATCCTAGAGAAGAAACTCACCATCGATGACTACATAGCATACCTACATACACATTCATACCTTCACGCCTTCATTCCTAGAGAGGGGTAGGCAGAGCTACAAAATTACCAACAACTCAAAAAAAAAGTTGATAAATCTAGCGGTAAGGTTTCTCCTTTCCTTGATATCTACTCGTACTTGAATATTGATCAAGAATCGAATTGTACCTAGGTACCTAATAATTTCCCGAAGGGTCGGTCCCGCGGCCGCGGCCGCCCGCGCGCCCGCGCCGGCATCAAGCACACGGGGTATCGCGTTACATCGCCGGCGCACTTGATCATGCCGTTGTCTCGGCTCTTTTATTTGTATGCTTTATGCTTTCCTTTATTTTTAGTAACCGCTTTCAATGGCGACCGCACCGACCGCACCGCTTAGCGCTCGCCGCAGACGCACCAGAATTGGTTTTACTAGACCCCTCATTGTAATTTGCGTGAAACTATATTTAAAATCAATAGCCATTCGCAATAAACGTCTCTCGCGGTAAGACCTGATGCGAGCTCGTACATTTTCTTCGGGCAGACATGCCGGGCGCATCACGATTCGCATTACGTCTATTAAATCCTGCCGATAGCGCCTCGGAGCGAACTCGATGTTTGAAACTTATTAGAGCACTCGTTAGCGAACAGTCGGAGATCGCAGATCGAGTTGGCACGTCAAAATATCAGCGGTATTAGAGCGAGTGGAGTGCGTGCCGGCCGCGCCCGACCGACCAATTTATTCGTCGGAACGTCAGATTTCGAGGGCCTCGTTACGACTAAGCCTCCAATTAGACTTATCCCTAATTAAGAGATGCCAATAAATTACCCTCTATCACGGGCTAACGAAGACGCGCCGCACTAATAACGCTAATTGATTTTGAGTAATGAGCTCGAGTTTTGATGGAGCTGATTGGGCCGCGAGGGGGCGCATCGATCGCAGCCGGCGCGGCTTCCATTACCACCGCTACTTGCTCCGCTGCAGAGTCTACTTTAGCCGCGAAATCGACGAGAAACGAATTAATTTTAAATTTAGTTTCGAGTAGAAATCTGTCGCCGGGAAATAAACAAATAAATAGGAAGGAGGCTGAGTAACAACATTAAACTGCAAGTGTTTAGAACCGCATTGCGCTAGAAATCGTTAACTAGAATCAACAAGTGTGTAACTAAAGCTATTTCTCTTTAATTGAATTTCATTACCATAGCAAGAGCTTGCGTTTAATTACCGATACGGAACGGTTTAAATATATCCTGTACGGAACGAGATAAATAGCACTTAGTATGCAAATATATAATGAAGCATAATTATAATTGGCAATGAATGCGTGGGCACGATAAGTAGATTTTGTTTTTAATGTCACATGGTGTAATTTAAATAACAATTATTTACGACTATAATTTTCCTGGCTTTTAATGGTTTGAAAGTGACCGACGGCGCCATTCCGGGGGACTGTGTGGGGCCAATACTAACGAACTGTGTTCAACACAATACAGTAATCACTTGAATATAATAACAGTACGCGTATCTCGTGTTTGGAGTTTCAACCAAGCGCGTGTCATGATCTGTTGATAATGGATGAGCAAAAACTTGTTGTAACATAATCTTGGTATATTAAGTAATAAGTCATCGAGGTTTTTATCTGCAATAATTAACAGTAACTATTATAAAGCGCGTTAAACCTTCTAACTATGAATTGTAATGGTTTATAATGGCGAGAAGCAATTGCAATGATTAGTCAGGAATCAGAATTATTCATTAGCTTTTATGCACATAAGCACCATAGACGCTATAAATTAACACGATAATTGCACGCGACTCACTTCGCAGCACCTAATAAGATTGTTGGTAAAGTAAAAAACTTATCTTCTAGTTAGTGAAGCATTTATCATTTTTTTTATTTATTAGGGTCGCTAATAGTGAATCAACATTGTTCTCGTTAACTAGGCATTAAGTACAAATACCCCAGGCCACTTACGGTTTTATTGGAAATAATTCGATGTCAGGACTAATCTTTTGTAAACGGTCATAGAGTGTTAATTTCATGTAGGTACTTTATTTCTGAATCCACTAAATTATATCATAACCGAATTTGCTAAAAGTTATTAGTAAAAGTAGTATGTACGCAAACAGTTTATTGTAGTAAAACGATTAAAAAGAAGAAGAAATTAAATTAATTAATTAAATTACATTACACAAAGAAAATTACAGAAATAAAAGTAGTAAAAATGCGAAATTATACCTGTATTCTTCTTCCAGTTAACCTTTGGGCGATTAAGAAAAAATAAATGTAATAAACAATAGACGAATACATAAGTACAAAATATAGACGAGAGAAAACAACAGTTCCCGTTTTGGGAACCCTAAAAATGTGTGAATAAGCATAAAAATATCTACATAAAAATATACACTAAAGAGAGGTGTTTTTTAGCAAATATACTATAACTAACTATTTTAATGGCGAAAATGTATTGATTGACACTAATGATGTTGATTTTTGCATATAATAAGGAGCGTGTATGAGAAATTTGCAATAGGTACCAAAACTGTACTGATACGTCATTTCATCCGAGTTATGCAAAAATTATAAAAATATGTCATGCAGTAACAAAAATATCTGAAAGAAAATGAACTAAGTAATCAATATATTTTCAAAATCAATAGGTACTTTTATTACAAGCTTTTCTTTTAACTTGCAATGTATGTATGGCTGTTTTCTCGTGGTCCCATTATATTTGTCCCATTGACTTTCGACGGAGCCCCGCCCGTGGCGGGGCTCCTGCTTCTGGCTAGTTTTGCCCTTCGGGCATTTGAAGAAACCTAACGAACCGAACCTACCTATTCTTACAATCATAATGAGTATTTGGTGATCAAATCTAGGTGCACTTTTTACACTTTTTGTTCAATGGGACAAATATAATGGGAATCCTGCAAGTAAAATGATGAAGCTGAACATTTGCATACATGTGTAAATTGGATGACAATCCCATGCTATTATGACATGGAGCTGATCTGATGGTGGAGTCAGAAGGTTGCGACAGAATCTCCGCTATTTATAATGGACTCATTTGTTTGGTCTTGATAAGCAGACAGTCTTGAAACTTATAACACTTAGCATTTTTGCTTTATTTCAGACGTTTTTAGTTCATTTTCATTTATTTTTTACTGCGTCTCGGCCGTAAATTAAGGTGGATTAATGAGGATAGTTATGAACTTGGTCATGTAATTTGATTTTGTACAACTCATTCAAATCGGCACACGAACTTTTGCATTTATAATATTAGTAGGATAGGGTATTCGTATAATCTCCATTACATCTAGTACATTATAAGAAGACCGACACCACTAAAAGAGAACAGTATTTCAAACTCTTATCGAAATTGTAATTCCCACTAATCCTTACAATTAAAGGTCCCTTTTAAGGTTGTTGATGGAGTCGTCCTGCGCGGGCACAGACGCCATCTCTAGATCCTATCGCGCCGGCGCAGATACATCGCAAAGTCGCGGTGCGATACTGGCCAACAACATCATAAAATATTCAGTGGGTAGATACTGATCTAGGTTATAACTATGTCGGCGCTAAAGGACCCACCATACCGGAGCTTACAATATGCTGAAGCTACGTAAATTGAGCTGCGTCGAAATCGCAATTTTTTTGTGTTATACAGGGGGTGACTGGATATTCGATACAAACCTTTTAAGGAGGCATAGTAGAGCTCATTTGGAGCCAATAAGGTCATGTAGTATCCTGGCCGAAAATTATTCGATTCTGAGATATTTGCGATTTAAGTTTTTTTTCGAAATTGCGGAACGAAGCTCGAAAAAAATTCATAAAAAAAATATTTTAATGCTCTTTAATGTTATTTTCTGAAATCTAAAATGTCAGCGATTTAATGTAATGACAAAAAAATTAACACATAATGCTACATTTCAAGTTATTTAATAAAACTCCAATAAAAATAAACAAAAAAGTAATTACCTTATTATGAAAGAGTGTTTTTTTTTTTAATCATTGTAAAACATGCAGCGTACAAATTACTGGAAAAACTTCCTTGGTTTACTAGCTCTCCAATGAGATACAATACTTAACAAATAAATAGTATTTGGTTATACTTAATAAAGTAGGTATTTAAATTAATAAGGTACTAATTAACACTAAAAAGTACACTTTTTATGAACACCGGTTGTATGGTACGAACTCCTCACAAATCATTGAAGTATGCATTTGAAGATAACTACTGATTTGTGAGGAGTTCGTACCAAACAAAACCAAATTACAGGCATATTCTACAGTCTGCCCACTCTTTACTATTTTCACAACATGTGACTTAAATGACGCTACAAATCTTTCTGCTAAACCATTAGTAGCGGGATAATATGTTGGAGTGTAAGACTGTTTAACTCCGTTTTACAGAACAATCTAAATTCTTCACTACCATGTTGGGCCATTGTCTGTTACCAGATGTAAAGGATACCCATATCGTACAAAAATGTTTTTTGATACTTAAATTGTTCGTTGTGCCGTTATATTACTCATTACAAATGAGAGTAGACGGAGAGAGAATTAGAATATGCATCAATTACAACTAGAAATATCTTTGAATATAGTGTCCCCAGAAAATCTGCATGAAGTCTATGCCAAACCGTCGTAACTCTAACAGTTAGGTATTACACGGCGTTCTTTTGGACATGGCCATACTTCTCGGCGTAAAAGACTTGTTAAAAGCATGACGCAGTAGACGCCGCGTCAATGCGTAAATGTTGCGTCAGCTTATTTTTATTTTGTTTGGCGTGGTCGATCGTCAATGCGTTTTTTAAATGTGAATTTGGAATCAGACATAAATAAGCCACTGCAAATCGAAGTTCGAAGTTGCGTTAGCTCTATCCCCGTCAGTCATTATTCGAGACAAAAGGATAGAGCTAACGTAATTTAGTTTTTCAAAATAGGGCCTAAAGTTGTTTGATTTTTTATGTTTGTGTTTATTACTTAAATAGATCACTTTATTGTAGCCATAATTCAGTGGTTTTATTATTGTTAAGAATCATAAAACTGAAGTTTTGCTTACACTGTACGTTTTCCCAAATATATACACTTGTAATTGTCGATGAACATTAATTTAAAGTCAAGTATGGTTTCCTAAGGTCCTTTTTGGGTGACAGCAAGGATTCCAGTAGCTACCCACCCGTATCGTACATAAAGAGAGGGTAGGCAGGAGAGTAGAAAGTGGTAGGCGTAATCACAAAAAAGGGCTGTATTGATAAAATAATCTTGGCTGAGGTGCCCATCTCAAGACACGTCAGAATTTACATTTTGATATGACTAAACTTGAGTTGGGGACCTCGGCCAGTATCAGTTTGATGATCAGAATATTTTGACTCCAGATATCTTGCGAGCATCGGGCACAGCTCACCGTCCAATTCAGAAATCCTTCTGACTATGAAAGTTATTTTGGTCCTTTGTCACCCTAACAGCCCTGAAGGAACTCCCAGCGTAGATCTACTACTATCCTTATTTATAAAAGCCTTATTTTGTTTCAGGTACTGAACGTTAACGAATGGATTGGATGGGTGTTATAGTAAGGAACAACTAAAAATAAACAAAGCAACTGCCAAAGCAAATTTTCACAGAAGATGTAATTCTGTTGCGGCTATAACAACAAATACTGAAACAGATTAAATAAATATTTAAGGGGGTCCCATACAACAAACGTGATTTTTTTGCCGTTTTTTGCTGATGATGTCTGCGTTTTTAATGATACGGAACCCTTCGTGCGCGAGTCCCACTCGCACTTAGTTTTTATGATACGCAGGCGTAGAAAAACAAGATATATGTATATCATAACATTCATAACATAACAATATGGAGCTTTATTCCATTCGGGCAAAACCAAATTGGTTTTAACTCGGTTGCCATTGCCACCGGCAAGTAAATAAGAGCTATCATGACGTTGACAATGCTATAACTGTCAACAGCAATTAGGCTTAGCCCGAGCAGAATAGAACCCGAGAAAATATGTTTATGTAACGGAAAGTAGTTGGATTTTCCGAGGTTTAACGTTCATTTTCCAATGCATTCCATTACTAATATACACTTTCTTAATTAAAAAAAAAACGGTCCAACACATACTTAAATAACTTGCTGTTAAAAGCCTAAATGGTAGTTAAACATTCGTTACCTACTAATAATCAAAGTTATACTATCAAACAACTTGACTTAACGATGTTTAAAAGTAAGCTTTATACGTTGACTAACAGAGTCAAAACTCATACGTTATAGTTTTTTGACAGCACCCGTCGCTGTTTTAACTGATGGGCACTGTTCCTATCTCTGATAGGTAATAATGAGGCCCAAGCACTCGACTTACAATGCTTCTCTACTTATAATGAGCGTGATAGTCGTAACTCGTTCATAATGCTTTTTAATTGGGTAAACTAATGTCAGTTGATAAGGCCTCTAACCCATTCGGAGACGGTGTCATAAATAATGATCCGTAGAGTATTTGGACGTGTCGTTCACTGGACCATAGTGATCATATTTTATTACTCTAGTATGGTTAGAGCTACTAATAAAATATTTTTCATCTCACTAGCTCGGAAAGCCCTTTTTGTTTGTTTGATATCTATTGAGGAAATCGCTTTTTATCCACAAGTGAGGGAAGAGTTTTGACATTTGAAGGCAGCTTAAGTGATATTTGACAGCTAACCAAACGTAAAACCTTACAAGTGCTGAATTTTTAACATCACAATTAATGAGTTGCATCGAGTAAAAAACACTAAATACAGTCTTACTACTTTATTTTAATTCATAAATATCAGCATTCAAAATTAACCTTCATTCTTGTTTTAAAAACGGATAAAATGTTCTGACAGTCCAAATAAGTCGATGTGCAAACAAAACGCATCCGAAATAATAAAAAAAAAAACTTACGTCAAAACTTTTCTATTACGTCAAAGCCGTCAACGTTAAAATATTCGCATGTTTTTCTAGTTTGTTTTGTTATTAAAAATGAGTGATTCGAGTGATAAAGACGTATTAACACCCGTGGAATTACAGGAAACCGTGCAAAATGCGGAATTGAGCTTACAGTACAAACCATTTTCTTAGTTTCCTCGCTGTAGTCAACGTTAAATATTCGCATGTTTTTCTAGTTTGTTTTGTTATTAAAAATGAGTGATTCGAGTGATAAAGACGTATTAACACCCGTGGAATTACAGGAAACCGTGCAAAATGCGGAATTGAGCTTACAGTACAAACCATTTTCTTAGTTTCCTCGCTGTAATCAACGTTAAATATTCGCATGATTTTCTAGTTTGTTTTGTTATTATAAATGAGTGATTCGACTGATAAAGACGTATTAACACCTGTGGAATTACAGAAAACCGTGCAAAATGCGGAACTGAGCTTACAGTACAAACCCTTTTCTTAGTTTCCTCGCTGTAGTGAGGTGAAAAGTTTTGTGTTATACACGGGTGAAAAGTTATTTTACGTCTCGTGTCTTGAAACACTTGCTACGCTCAGGATTCTATTTTTGAACCACTCGCTTCGCTCGTGGTCAATCATAGGATCCTTTCGCTAGCTCGTGTTTCAAATGAACACTCGCAGGTAAAATACAACTTTCACCACTTGTATAACAAATAACTATTATTATTTTGTACTTTAATTGCATGGAACAGTCATACATAATGCTTTTTGACCAGTTGTTCGCAGTGATTTAGCATGGACCATTTTTAGGGCGAGGAAATAACTTCAAAATGACAACTGTGCGAAAATGTAATTAAAAATGATTTAATTTCGTGAAACATGATAAATAATTACTTATTGTTGAAAGTATAATTTAGAATTGTACGCCTTAAATGTTATCTGTGCCGTGTCTCTCTCTACTCTGTGTCATCATTCTATGCGAATGTGTTCTTATAATAAATAAATTTATTATTTAATATACCGGTTTACCTCTGATTATTTTATTAGGTTATGGTACCAGAAAAGCCCAGAAATAAGATCAGTGTGGAAAATTAATTTGAAAAACGTGCAAAAGGACATTAAGGTGAACATAATCTGAAATTACGAATTGTCACTTTTCTTTTCTTGGCTTTACGTCATATTCGTATTTCAAATAGTATGACAAAAAAAATGGCAGCAAATAATCAATTGGCATTAATTGAAAAATTAACCGGCCGTGAAAATTATGCAACTTGGCGGTTTGCAGTGAAAACATTTCTGCAATTTGAAGAGTTGTGGGACTGCATAGAATACGAGTCAGGTACTAAAGTGGATACGAAACGGGACACAAAAGCAAAAACAAGAATAATTATTTTAGTCCATCCAACGAATTACGTGCACATTCAAGAGGCTAGCACTGCAAAGGAAGTATGGGAAAAGTTGTCGCAGGCATTCGATGACTCTGGGCTGACACGCCGAGTTGGTCTGCTGCGTGACCTCTGTAACACTTCGCTTACCGGATGTCAAAACGTAGAGGAATATGTGAGCAAAATAATGGGTACTGCTCACAAGCTCAGAAACATTGGTTTTAATGTAGACGATGAGTGGCTCGGCACACTGTTACTCTCCGGTCTACCCGAAACTTATCAGCCAATGATTATAGCTATTGAAAGCTCCGGGATGAAAATAACATCAGATTCTGTAAAATCGAAATTACTACAAGATGTCAGAACTAACCAACCCGAGAATGAGTCCGTGTTTGCAGTTAACAAAAAATTTCATCAAGGTCATAAGAAACAATCAAAAGGTCCACGGTGCTACACTTGTAATAAATATGGCCATAAAAGTCCAGAGTGCAAATCCAAAACCAAGGGCACGGAGCAAAAAGCAAGTAGTTCGTCCTATGCTGCTGTGTTTGTGGCAACAGCTGCCCAAGAAGACGCTTGGTATGTGGATTCAGGTGCATCATCACACATGACCAGGCACGTGAACTTGCTTGAAAAGGAGACATATCCTGCCATACAGAATATAAAAGTTGCAAATAATAAAGTATTATCTGTGCAATGTTCGGGACAAGTGAGCTTGGATGCTTCTGACAATGAAGGTCAAATAAAAAAGGTGCTGTTCACAAATGTTTTATGTGTCCCTGAACTCGCGACTAACCTACTGTCCGTGAGTCAGATTATACGAAGTAGTGGACAAGTAAAGTTTGACAAAACAGGCTGTGTTATTATGAACAACAAAAGTCAGATAGTAGCAACAGCAAGTCTTATCAACAACATGTACCGGTTGAATATGCCTGGAGGAGGCTATGCATGCATGTCTGATGTTGAAGAGCAAGACATTTTCCTGTGGCACCAAAGAATGGGGCACCTTAACTTTCAGAGTTTAAAAAGGATGACTTCAAATACAGACCATGTAATTTTCTCCGCAAAATCAGAAAATCTGACATGTGTCACATGCAAGGAAGGTAAACAAACTAGACAACCTTTTAAAAGTGAAAGCTCCAAGAGTAAAAGTCTTCTTGAGTTGGTCCACTCAGATATATGCGGGCCTATGGAAACGCAGACACTAGAGGGTGCCAAATATTTTCTAACATTTCTTGATGACTACTCAAAGAAAATCTATGTGTATTTTCTCAGAAACAAGTCTTATGCATTAGAAAAGTTTAAAGAATTCCGAAATGAAGTGGAAAACCAACTTGGTGCTCACATAAAAATTCTTAGATCTGATAATGGCTTGGAATATGTCAACAAGAACTTCTCTGATTATTTGATAGGTGCTGGGATCATACATCAAACGACCACACCATATACACCAGAGCAAAATGGGACTGCAGAGCGAATGAACAGAACCCTAGTTGAAAGAGCGAAATGTATGCTTCTAAATGCCAATTTATCGAAAGTACACTGGGCTGACGCAGTACATACCGCTGCTTATATAATAAATCGTTCTCCGACTAAGTCCCTGTCATACAAAACTCCTGAAGAAATGTGGTCTGGTGAAAAACCGAAAGTGAATCACATGCGTATATTTGGTTGTGAAGCAATGGTCCATCTGCCTAAAGAGAAACGAAAGAAATGGGATCCGAAAGCACAAAAGATGATTTTTATTGGATATTGTGATCACACCAAAGGCTACCGATTTATTATAGCCAACTCCAGAAAGGTGATAAAAAGCAGGGATGCTACTTTTCTTGAATCTACTGTAAAAAGGGACTATGTTCCTGTTGAATTGTCTGTAAAAAATCCTGAAACAAATAATGATATTACTCAAGAAAAAGTGGAGGATAATGATGTTGAAACAAATTTAGATTCAAGTTCAAGTACATATGACACTGTGTGTGAAAACAGGTCAGACAGTGAATACGTCCCTGATACCAGTTTTGATTCTCCTTCAGTCAGCAATATTACACTGAGACCTAGAAATAAAAGAAAGGTATGTATAAATTTTGATAATTCAGAAGAAAATACTTACCTGTGTCAACATGAAGAGGTTCTAACAGATATTCCTGTAACTTTCAACGATGCTATAAACTGCAGTGAAAGTGAAAAATGGAGAAAATCAATTGCTGAAGAACTGGATGCTCATAAGAAAAACAACACCTGGACATTGATTAAAAAACCCCTGAATGCGAAAGTGATAGGATGCAAATGGGTTTTCCGTATCAAAGAAGAATCAACCGGTCCACGTTACAAATCTCGACTATGTGCTAAAGGATATGCACAAACGGAAGGTATCGATTACAAGGAGACCTTTGCACCTACAGTCAGGTATGATTCAATTCGTTTATTACTATCAGTAGCTGTTCAGAATGGTCTTCAAATGATTCAACTAGATGTAAAGACTGCTTTCCTATATGGTGAACTTGAAGAGACCATATTCATGACTCCACCAGAAGGGCTCGACTGTGAAGAAAATATGGTATGTAAACTCAACAAGTCACTTTACGGATTAAAACAAGCCCCTCGGTGCTGGAATAGTAAATTTGACTCTGTCTTAAAAAAGTTTGGCTTTGTCAATAGTAAAGCTGACCAATGTGTTTATGTGGGACAAGTCAACCAGAAGATATGCTATCTTTGTCTATATGTCGATGACGGTTTGTTGTTCTCTTCAGATAGATCATCATTAAATGAAGTTATAAAAGATTTGAAAACCATATTTGAGATGAAAATATTGGACACACCAAGTAATTTTGTAGGAATGCAAATAGAATTATTAAGTAATTGTATATTTATACATCAGACTAAATACATTCAAAAAATGTTGGATAAGTTTGACATGGCTAATGTTAACCACAATAGTGTTCCAGCGGACCCTCACATGAAGCTACAAAAAGGAGATGAAGGGCCTGAAAAGAAAATACCATACAGGGAAGCTGTGGGCTCTCTCATGCACCTGGCCATCGTGAGTCGACCCGATATAATGTTTGCAGTCAGTCTGGTGAGTAGATTCCTTAATTGTTACAATCAAACCCACTGGAATGCAGTTAAAAGGATCTTCAAATATTTGAAAGATTCGAAAGAGTATGGACTGTGCTACTCACGCACTCCGCAACCCTCAGAAGTCACAGGGTACTCTGATGCTGACTTTGCAAATGATCTAGACACACGGCGTTCGGTTACTGGCTATGTTTTCTTAAAGAACGGAGCTGCTGTAACTTGGTCTAGTCAGAGGCAACAAACTGTGGCTCTATCCACAACAGAGGCCGAGTTTATGGCAGCTTGTGCCGCCACTAAAGAGGCAATATGGATAAAACAGATGTTAAGTGACATCGGTGAATATAAACAGGACACAACATGTCTTTATTAAGACAGTCAAAGTGCTATCAGTGTCATTAAAAATATAAACTTTCACAAACGGTGTAAACACATTGATATTAAATATCACTTTGTTAAGGAAAAGTACCATCAAAAGATAATTGCATTAAAGTTTGTTAGTAGTGATTATCAATATGCAGATATCCTTACTAAAGCATTGTCAAAAGACAAATTTAACTTTCAGAGATCTAAACTCGGAATGTGTTTACATAGCTCTTTACATTAAGAATTTATTTTATTTAATATTGCGTTGTGAATGTTTATACTGTCATTATGCAGAAGTTATTTACTTGACTTTGTTAATTATTGATATGTAAGGCTTGAATTCAGGGAGAGTGTTGAAAGTATAATTTAGAATTGTACGCCTTAAATGTTATCTGTGCCGTGTCTCTCTCTACTCTGTGTCATCATTCTATGCGAATGTGTTCTTATAATAAATAAATTTATTATTTAAGATACCGGTTTACCTCTGATTATTTTATTAGATAAAGAGTATTTGGACGTGTCGTTCACTGGACCATAGTGATCATATTTTATTACTCTAGTATGGTTAGAGCTACTAATAAAATATTTTATTATTTTGTACTTTAATTGCATGGAACAGTCATACATAATGCTTTTTGACCAGTTGTTCGCAGTGATTTAGCATAGACCATTTTTAGGGCGAGGAAATAACTTCAAAATGACAACTGTGCGAAAATGTAATTAAAAATGATTTAATTTCGTGAAACATGATAAATAATTACTTATATTAAGGATGAATTCATTTATAATGCATGGTCCAATTAGTTTTAAATAGTTTTCAAGTTTGAAACTGTTGGCTAAATATGCAAGCATTTAAAGCAGCAAAAAAATAATAAAAGAAAAGAAAAAACCGCGGTACGAATTTGTTAGAAACTTTCTTGTAATCAATATTGTAATAAGTACCAAAACTGGAGAATGTCTACTAGCATTTTAGAGGTAAGACGTGGATGCGCGTGGCCACCCAATGCGCGGGGCTCGTAGCATTTGCTAATCTTGCTACTAACGCAGCTAATTCGGCACTGAAAATCGTTTTTTTTTCGTATTCAAAGTGAAAAGTAGAGTGTTTAACGCGAGACTAAACAACCATAATAACACTCAAGCTATAGACACCCGCGCTTCGTTTGGGTGGCTAAACATCTCGTGGTATTCGTGTCTCGTGGCATTATGGCTTGTTTTAGTCCCTTGTTGAACCAACTACTATCATAGGTTTAAACACAAAAAACATTAACGCTTTGAAAAATATTAAGTAAACTAAAATAGATTTTAATTCAGAATGGAAATTATTGGGTAAAACGTTACCTGAAAAACTCTAGTCACCAACAAAAAAACAAGCGTGTATTTTGCTGGGTGATTTTCCATTTCCGGGTAAAGGGCCTGTTTCAAAATCGACGAGTAAATTTATCTGCCAGTTAAAGTTAGCTCTCTCCTTGTTTATTTTCAAGTGTAAGAAAGAAAAAGGACTAAATGTATGTGTCAAATATGCGTTATTTGTCGATTGTGAAACAGACGGTACGTGAAATTAATATCCAAGGAGTAGTAAATGCCTATGGTAAGGATGTTCTATAATTGCTCTACAAGAACGGAATACATACCTACCTAACCTAATAATGACTTTTCTTTAATTTCCCCTGACTTCCAAATGCTTTTTTAATATTAGAAACGAAAATCACTTTCACATAGTACCTATTTAGGGGCAAAATGGCCCAATTGCCATCACACATCCCAACTTTAGTGTCAAATCACCATCGTGCATCGTTAGGCATTGTACTCAAGAAACAACCTGCGCCGAAACTTTCCGACGGGCAAGAAATTCGTGTTGTACTACCCATTCGTAACGAGGTGAGCTTGTTGTGATTAATTAGTGAGGTGGCTAATTAGCAGCAGAAGTCACCTCATTAGTAAACGTAATTGAAACAAGCAGTCCCGGACTTTTCCGAGAAAAATCCTCCATTTACTTACGGAGTAAAGCCTTAGTTAGGTTCCCTATTCCTATTACTTTATTGCGCTTTTGGAGAACTAAGTTAGCAAGGATAAATGCATTTCAAATTATACAGTATTAAATTTCAAAAAAACTTTTAAAATATATGTATTTAAAAAATATATCATTATGTATATCCAGGGAGCATTATTCCTTTAGGTACAGCGTTAAAGTCTTTGTATAACTGAAACTATCACTACATAGTATAAAACAAAGTCGCTTGCGCTGTCTGTCCCTATGTATGCTTAAATCTTTAAAACTACGCAACGGATTGTGATGCGGTTTTTTTTAATAGATAGAGTGATTCTTAAGGAAGGTTTATATGTATAATACATTCCACGCGGGCGAAGCCGCGGGCGGGTCGCTAGTTATAAATAAACAGGAAACTAGGCTACTTATTAAATTATCATTACCAGTCTATACTCATATAGTCCACTGCTGGACAAAGACCTTTCCAATTTTAGGTCACCGACCACGGTCCGCCGCCATTCTTATCCAGCTCTTACCAGCTATCTTGCGAAGATCGTTGCTCCACCTAAGTAGTCTGAGGATGTCTTACACTGAGTTGGCGGACCCGCGGTCTCCACTCACGAATCACAGAACACGATAGTTCCAACAGTTGTCAGTTCTGCGGCTTATATGAACGGCCCATTGCCACTTAAGAGTTACGTCGATGACTTTGGCTGTCCATTGGATCACCTCTTTGCGAATTTGATCCTTCTGAGAAACCCCCCAAAAAAGCCTATTCAATAGCTGGCTTAGCGAATTTTAATTTGAGAACGAGCCCTACCGTCAGAGTCCATAGGTCGTGACAGGTCTGGGGAAGGTGACGTAAAGACAACAAAAGATCAATAGATCAATAGATATTTAGAGTTTTGAGTCTAGTAGGGCTATTGCGGTAGTAGTGTTATGGTATTGTCGACGTTATGATAGCTCTTATTTACGTGACAGAAATGGCAAACGAGTTAAACCTCTACATAACATGTCTAAAGCAATATGGTTTTACCGAGTAGAATAGAGCCTTAGGAAAAAGTATAATTGAGTTTTAGTCTTAAATCCGGCACTTCTAAACTGAACCTAAGCCTAAGGTCCCACCAAGGGCGAGGAAGCGATCAGCTATCGACTATTTTCTCGCTCAAGAAACTAACAAAAGATATAGACAATAAAAGAGACACGTATACCTATTAGTAGTTGATCGCTGGCCGTTCATACTGCCGGCGAGAACTCTTTCCACTCGTTGGTCGAAATTAAAAATATAGATGTCAATAAAAGAGACACAAATATTACAAAACAATAACATACATAAATTCTGCCAAACAAATATAACACACGAGGTCATAGGATAGTAAAAATAAAAGTAAAGGAAATGATAGAAAAACTACGGAAGCGATAGATAATGGTCATTTAGTATGCTAAAATAGACTGAGCACGCGTCACTTCTACAGGCAAAGCGTTCCATAAATAAACTACTAAATCTACATCAATCTTTTGGCTGCAAGTAGCCCTTAGTACTTTATCTCATATTGTTCCCCTCAAAGTTGTTAATTGACGATGGAACCCATTACAAACCGACACCCATAAAACAGGTGCAAAGTTAACAAAAATCAACCTGATTATATTACGAGTATCAGCACGTGTTTTAACGTGCATACCGTTTGTAAACGACCGGTGAATGACTCGAATTCTACAAGATGATCAGCTAGACATTGTCAAACATAGCTAGATAGATTTATTTGTACACAACTCTGTTGCAATAGGTCTAATTGCAAGGCCAGCTCCGACGAGCGGACTTCGATCCTCCCTGACCCAAAAAACGCACTGCCGTGTTTCTTTAACGCAGCTAACTCAAGTTCTTCGACAAGTGTACAAAATTTAATATCAGTGTAACTGTATACAGTAACAGTCCTACTACACATTTTTTTTAAACAGCCTTTAAGTTGGGCCTAATTTTTTGGGTAGTTGTTTAAAATGTAGAAATGAATGAATAATCTAAGTTTTTGACCACAAGCGCCAAACGTGACTAACAGTTAAGGGTTTAACAGGGTGACAGTGATATTTAAAAATAAAATCCACTTGACTGAGTACCTTTATGAATCTTGATACCTATGTACATCGATGTAGGTTATTAAATTTGTATATATTATATTTTTCTTTTCTTATTTGAAGTTGTAGTTATTGTTATTGTTATTTTAGTTTTGGTGCGTTATTTTGTACTTATGTGTCTATGTTTGCTATGACAATCCTTACTGCTTAATTGTTTAATTATTCAAATTCAAATTCAAAATTCAAATTCAAATGTTTTTATTTGCATAAACAAGGGTACAAAAAGGTGTAAAACAATTATAATATAGTTCAATTCCTTGTTTTACCATAATATGGCGTACAAATATTTCTAGATTAAGTTATTACGTTATTAACATGACATCGCTTTGATTTTTAATTTTGAGTCTTAATTCATTGCTTTTATATGTTCGTTTGTTATTCTGACGACCTCAATGTATTTAATATAGATATCATACAGATATATATATCAATACAGAGTTCATTATGCATATCCATCACCCACGCGGTGCTTTCAGTGGGGTTTGAACTTTGAACTAGTAGCTTTCAGCACAGTAGGCAGGTTGCACTTCCCCTAAGCCACGAGCTAGGAATTTTAAACCAGGTCCAATTTAAAACGAAATAATGTGTTAAGTACGATTTACAATGGCAAAGTACAAAGTGTAAAATATACGATATTTCTACGATAAAATAAGGTACCTGCTACTCAAATATACCTATAGCTGCAGTAAGAAAGAATATTTTAGTCAGCATCGTTTATTTCTCTGACGTTGAGTCGTCAATTTCAACTTAATTAATCTATATTAATCCTTCTTAATAGGTACACTTGAACATAAATTATTTTCTTGAACAACTTGTAGTTTATTATCAAAAGGACCCTCGGAACTTCTCAGAACTTCACCCTTTGAATAAAGGCCTTTGTCTCCTTTCCCTGGTAAGAGTAGCCACCTACTGGCTAAGTTTCAGCTCTACATTATAATACTGTTTATATGTGTGCTGTACCAACGCAGTAGATTGCTGCGTTTCATACGTAACTTTGGATCTGTTTTAGAATAGGTTGGATTATTCCAGTGTCCCCAAAATACTTAGTACCAAACTAAATTCAGTTTTTATTTAATAAGTAGGGGTCTATATAATAAGCTAGAACATTGCTTATGGGACAGGGAAACCCTTTGCAGATAGAAAGGTTTGTAATCTTAAATTAAACTTCCCATCTTAACCTTAACCATGAACTAAATTCACAAGATTTTATGGCAATTGTCAAACACGGTGTTATTTGGCCAACTGGTCTATAAGATTGGATGTATTATTATGAATAAGGAAAAGAAGAGCAAATAGCACAATGGGGTGCAGTTTGTAAAGACGCTGCATACCTGTGCAGGCCGGGCGACGAGGGCTGTCCATAAAGTATCGATAAGACAGACACGAATTATTATTCGGCACCCTTGTCGCCTATTTTTAAATTGCTTTTAATACTAAGACCGAAAAGGTATTTATACTCATTTAGAGATAAAATAGCAATTTGATTCATACGGGAAACCCCGGTCTATAACTTTACGATATAATCGATATCTTGTCACAAACGTGTTAGGACTCAGACCGATTAATCGAATTTAGCCAGGCTATTGAACACGGCTAAAGAGTTCAAATTCGGAACGGTTCAGAATCAATTTAGCGTAGTCGCCCACTTATCGAGCATTGTTGGACTTGCTTTGTGACGTTTCGACGTTTCGCATCCCTACGGCGGCGCCCGGCGGGGGTCTGCGATGATTGATGGCTGGCCGGCTGCGTGTGAGCGGGACGCAGCTATGCAGGCCGGCAGGGTGTCTCCCTCGCACGCCCAGCAGGCTCGCCTCGTAATTGAAAGGCAATTACCTGGGCTGTAAATATGACACAGGCGCGTAATTGTGGGAGTGGAGACTGGCTGCAGTGCGAATGTAGCCTTTAAGATGATAAATTAAAATCCCGCGCACGTCTTCATATTTTGGCGGCGCTAATTGCATTCGTTTAATGATGATATACGCGACATTATACTTTTAACACAGCGCCTTTTTAAACCAGTTATAACAATTGTCACCCACCGACCGCCTTGGCGTCGTTTTTTTGGAAATTTTAAAAGTCACGGATTCGTATTAGGTTTCCGTCATTGTTTTGAACAATAATAAACACATGTGAGACGCCGCGTGACGCGTGTCTAGCGACTCGTCGGTGTCAAATTATGCGCTTACAAGGCTCTTCGCTTTTTGTCTTCTCAACTGCTGTAGCATTTAAATGCCAAAATGGTATGTATTATTGTCAAAATATTTCTTGAACTTTACTTAGCCATTTGGTGTCTGAATGAACCCTATGACAAAATTATTGTTATTGCTTAGAACCTAACTGAAATGGCCCAACTTTGCTAAAAAACTGAAGACACACAAAAAACTTACCTTCGACCCGTCGACAAAATCGCCAAACAACACCCACGGCCGACCCATTCATCATCATGGCATAAAGCGTTTAAAAATAAACGCATTAATTACCATACTACGTCTAATAGATCGAATCTATATTAAAATCTAATAGAATGTTTTACTTTGAGTTGTTAATTGAATTGTAATTTACATACAAATGGCTGGCACATGGCAAGGTAACCGCTTCGGTGCCGTTGCGCCCCGGGCGCCCGCGACACCTGCCAGTTTCCAAGACCATGCGTGCTATAAGCCTCTGTGGCCACAAACTTAACCGATGCCGGTGCACAAAATTGGAACTAACATTTCCACTTATAACTACGCGTTTGGTAGTATCGTTAGCGACGCCCTTAACCGCAATAATAACTTTGTGACACAAACTGTAGCTTGGGTTTCGTTCCAAATTTGTATCCTCGTACGTCAGACAACCATATAATTTACTGATGAGAAAAGTACAAATGCAGGCGAATGTATGAAAGTTTCCGAAGGTTATAGAGCGTCGGTGGCCTAATGGGTTTGGGGGTCGTCTCGTGCTCGTAAGGTACCGGGGTCACCATGTACCAATGAGTTTTTAACATAAATGCATTACCCGATGATCTTACGGCGAAGGAAAAACATCGTGAGGAAACCTGCACACTCGAACAGCTGAGTGTGTAGGAGGGTAATGCACAAAAGATCCTAAAGGGTCGAAGTGTATGCGAAAGGGCCCATCTGTAAGGTTGCATAATATGTATACTATATGTATATGTGTCAGAGTGCAGTAATCTTAGCTGTAATAAGTACCTAATCTTGTATGTTAGCTGGTGCAACGGCGTAGACGTACGCCAACGTTTAACTAAAAACCAATGTTTATTTAAACTTGTTAACATCTTCACGACAGTTAATGTCATCTGTAAACTTTAACATCGCACTAAAGAAAGCACAATCGCAAAAGTCATCGTTAGGTCTACCTATATTTAGCTTTGTGGCAAAGACTGATTTAAATTTTACGCTACCATGTTGTATCATTTGCCAAGGGAATGAAATGGGGTGGTGAGAAATAGAAGGTGAAATCGAAGTTCCTTCATTTCAAGAAGTGACTTGCAAAAACATGTAGGTAAGTAGATAAAATACATTTATTTATTCTAAACTACGATGTGCAGTACTAACGCATGGGCAGCTAACGTCAGAGGCACCTCGCATGACGAGGAGCACCTTTTAATTTAATTGGCAGCGACGATCCCGCGAGCGTCGTCTCCTCTCGACTCTTTTCGACCGACATTAAGTTCCCCCCCACCCAGCAACAGGTGGTTCGTTGAACTGACTAATTCTCCCAAAACAATACAACATAAACACCTCGTTACGATCATACGATGATCGTTTTCGTCTCACTATCTTGATATCTTCTAACAGCGATTACCGAAACAATACGACGTAATTCGCGTTAATCTGAGCCACTTGAGCATCAATCCTTCATTAAACGGAGCCCTCGGCACAATCGTTCATTTAGAACGTTCTCACGCCTCATTAAAGTCTTTTTCGTGATTCGGCGACCGCGTCTACCGTTTCCCCGAATACAATGAGCGAGTGATTCGGCGGCGAATAACGAGGGCATTTTGTCGGCCGCCTCTCACGTCCGACGCCTTCCGACGCTCAATGAAAGTTTACCTGCAGCCGTAACGAGCGATTTGTCCCCTGGCACCGACCCCCACCCCCGGGCCCAAATCAAAGCCCATTCACATCTGCATGCCGACACAATGCTGGCAATTAGGCCGCGCCGAGCCCTACAATCGAACGTAATGCGCGTTCGATGATGCTGCGATGCTGCCGCGCCTGCACTCCACACCCATCCCACCGCGTGCAACTCTCAAGCACTCAGTTCAGAAGATTTTTAAAGACTTGTCTAATGAACTTTGTTGACTATATTTGTGCACTGATGCATCTAGAACTGGCTAGGGTGCAGTTTTGCTTCACAACAATGACGTCTTAATTTAACAAAATTTTACCAATTAGTAGTTTAAATAATCAAAGCTAAAATGAAACGTATCGTTAAGCGCAATCATGTTCCAAATTACCACTTAATGCATGTTCCCCTCGCGTGGCAGAGCGTAGTATAAATAAAATTTGTGAACTAAAATGTCGTCAGGTCAGAGCCGAGTCGCGTCTCGCGTCGACGCCTCTTTGTGAAGGCTCAGACAGGGGTCTGGGTCAACTCCGCCGGTAAATCCCTCCAGCTGCGTAATGTACGAGTATTACAGGTGTTTCAAGGGCTTCTTAATTAACTGCTCGTGTTGATTGGTTTCATTAGTGCGGTATCGCACGGTTGCGACTTTTTGAACTCCTATTATTGGATTAGCTGTTTCTTATTATAAATATCATTCTTTATAGAGGTTCATAATATATGGTTTATATTTTTACGTATTATTTATCAGCATTTCAGCAATACTTTTCTGTATGACGCGTCATACAGTTAGATGTGTCTGGTTTCGTCATATTGCATTACTGGTCTAAATGAAATACGAGTACGATATTATTGGCTCTTGCTTAAGTTTGTGCACCCACTACAGCTGTTATCTGTTTAGCCCAGTGTATAATGCCTTTAGGCATTAAGTCCGCCATTAATGATTACTAATTATAGTAGGCAGAGGGAACTATAGCAAACCGTCAACATGTGTATCAGCTCTTTAAGTGAATTAAAGGCAGCAACTGGGACAAAAACTAATATTATATAAACGTTCAAAGAACGCAATAAAAAATCTAGCTACATTCTGCTAATTAATGAACAAAAAAAACAAATCCACAACTGCGACAGTTACGTAATGAACTAGTTAGTTAACTAAAGCCGCGTGTTGTCAATTAAAATATGAAAAATGTCGCGTTTGGGAGTTGTGCGTCGCTTGGCACGCGTCCCGGCGTCACACCGCCTTCGACATTTGACTGCCCTCGTAACGAACGACCGCTTGTCTCGCACGCAGCCCACAGCCAGAGTATACACAGAAAAGTAATCTCTACACTCCAGCCTTATAGAAGCTCAAGCTAGGTACCTACGCTCACATATACCGTCTGCGCCAGCGATGACTGATTCAGTGTTAATCAGTGTTATCAGCGTTAATTCACAAATACAAGCCACTCGATGTAGCCTTGTTAGAAGATGGTATGCTGCTATCTTTATACTGTGCCACTGCGACTCATATCTGGCTGCATAGTATGGCACTGCCAAGCCCCCGATTCCCCGATTGTGCCAGTCGAGATAAAGTTACATATGAATGTCAAAAGAAGTAAAACGACATAAAATAATACAACCATTACTAAATAAGACTAAAATTAAATAAGACTAACTCTAAATATATAAATTAACTAAAACATTAAATCTAAGAATGGCCCCTGCGGCATTGTACCAAAGATGCTGGCAGCATTTCCTCGCTGGATGGTTAAACTTATACGTTGAGCGAGGAAACTGCCAGCTCTTCGGTCTCCCGTGACGTCAATGAGCCTCTTCGAAATTTCTTTGAAGAGGCTTCGAGCGCTAGGACCCCACGGACCAAGGGTCTCGACGCCGAATGGAGTAAACATATATTCTGGGCCGAGACCATTATATTTTCCTACCTTCATGCTTTCGGCCGCTTCAGCTGCCGCACCAGCCCTATTAGAGGTCCGATGGAGATGTGATGGGGCTAGCGTGTCTACACAGGTTGCATCCCACACTAGCACCCGTCCCATATTCCACGGGACCAAGGTCATTCCGTCAGGTCTCTTGCCATCATTTCTAGAAATGCCGGTCGGCTCTAAAAGAGCCGGGACCTTTATTGAGGCCAAAGAAGTTGACATTTCATCTCAAATGAAGATTTATCTCAAGGGACACAAAAGTTGGAGGCTCAGTTCAAAGCGGGTTAATTGGAAATCGTTAGAATTAGATAATGGGTCCATTTTATTAGACGAAATGAAGAAGTTTGTTACAAATTGCGTTAGCTGAAGACGATCATGGTAGGTACTGGTCATTTCGTCACCATTTTATAGGATGAACTGGTTTTTTTCTTGCCCTTTTATATTTTTCCTGCGGTGGCGTCCATATTTGGCCCTAGGGATGCAAATTCCCGCTTTATAAATTAATTGACTTAAATTCAATATATCATGTATTTTAATTATCTTGTTAGAGATGTTGAATACCTGAAAAGTAGCTCAATGGGTAAGTTTAGCGTTCCAACTAGTTTAAAATGTGTTATTTTCCTTCCTTTCAGTTTCATACACATAATTTACATATTCTAACCTCCGCATCCTGCTTAAAAACATTTTATTATTTATCTTAATTAAAAAGAAAATCTTTAGAGTGAGATTCTACATTTCACATCAAAAATTGAAGGAGGAAGTTTTTCATAGCAACAATTTAACCAGAAATGTTTAACTGTTCATTTACATATCATTCACCGTCGTAATAAAACCACGCTCAACAATACTATTTTAAGGACTGCACTGTCAGTACACACACACACACACACACCTCAAACAAATTGTAACGTCGCTTAGATGTAATTTAATTAAACATCCTTCTTCTCCAGCTTGTAAATAGTTCAAATAGAGATGGAGATTATCTGAGACAGCTGACATTTAAATGTATGAATTACACGCGAGCATGTTGAACGAATGCGATAGAAGCCACGTGGAATGCATGTAAATAAGTTGCCCACGTGCGGCGTGGACAAAAAAAACATTGCGATATTTTTTGTGAATCCAGATTTTATTAATGGCCAGTGTATTGAAAAAATCATTAAGCAACGTGCTATAATTCGGCATTAACATTTGACAATCGCGCAAATGCAGTGTGGGCCGCCGTCTCCTCGGCTGGTGCGTCATTAAGGAGTATTCACGCCGTCCGACAATATTCTTCATTTGCGTACCTACGGGCGGCCGTCATTTGGCGCATTGTGATGGAGACCCGCCCTTAACTGCAGCGGTGCAGTGTGCTACCGCCTTAATTGTACCCTTGTTTCGTCGTACCTTATTCTTAGGCTGAAGCTGGTCTCCGAATATGTGCAAATTGCTCGACGCACGAATTACCCAGTATAGCACCACCACTGACATGAACAATCTTCAGTCTTAATAACTTTACCATTCAATTTCATATTTCTTATTAAATTAGGAACCTATTATGCCTAATTTAAATGTTTAATAGACACACCTTCACCTGTCTCTAATCTAAACTGCCTCTATCTACTCATTATCTAATTCTGAAGAAAATCGTCCTTATTACGAAGGTATAAGATCTTTAATCGATTATAAATGATAATAAAAGCAATCCAATAAAAAGCATAGGGTAACGAACAGGTTGGGAGAATGCGCGTTCCCATTACTCTTTTTAAAGTAATGATGACGGGACGGAATGTATTCGTTTTATAGGGTTTTTATTTCTGGACCATGTTCTGCGATGATTCTGTCACTGTGTAATATTTAAGTTGCAAATTCGTATTGAGCAAAATTTACCAATTTCCTTCGTATTATGTAAGAAAAACGTGAATATTTGGCAACGTACCATTTCGAAAAGAAATCATATTAGAAGGATACCACACGAGCGTTGCCTGTGCGTTGCGTCGACGCCACTGCGTTGTTCTACATATAAATAACAACGGAATGCCACACGATGCGTTGACACTTGCGTCGCTCTATGTTGAGATCACGCTGGTTTGACATCGGTCTCATAACACTTTGACGTATAACAACGGACACAGGTCCTAACGGTGCATTTGTTTTCGTAATAAAAGCCTCGATATCTCTGACTCACCGATTGCTACATTATATTCATCCGGACATAATGCCGTGATTAATAAGCCGCATTAACTTTAAACAAAGATTAATTTCGGAGCGCTCGCTCCGGATTCTCGCTCTTGAGATACCTGGTACCATGAAACTACTTCGTTCAGCTTTCCAATGTATTCTTTGGCATTCACATTGAAGAGTATTTTTGTATATCTTTGGCGTAGCCTTGAACTTTGGGAGGTCTATGTTTAGCAGAGGAAGTCAGGTGACATGACTATGACGAATTAGAAAATAAAAATGATTGCGTGAATTTTATATGAGATTCTTAGGATTTACAGGCACCTTCTCTTTTATACATCTATCTTTTTTTTTAGTTTTTGGAAATTGTATGCAGTATTCAATAAGAAAATACGTAAGTATAGATACTTGTTTGAATTATTTGTATTGTCATGTTTTCTTACTCAATCATTATCAGACTGTTCTAAGTTAAACTTAAAGAGAATTTAACTGTAATTCCACACCGTCTTCATCTATATTGGATGTTGGCATAAGGCCTTATCCATATTTACCAAACATTGATCACACATCTCTTACATTTATCATACTGAATGAAAGAGATGCAACGAAAACGTTCAACAAATACCAGCTAAGTGAATGAAATGCTACCATTAAAGTGGCAATCCCTTCAGCTCTCAATACTTTCTTGATGTCAACTGCAATGCAAGTATCCCGCTCCCTACAAACGTTCAGGAGGTACAGGCAGTGCTGATAACTCGACAGCGATTATTTTTTGACAAAAATGAGAGAACCTGACACTGACACTTGAAGACCTCAGATTGCGCAGTGTCATTCTCTTGTATTTCTACACTTTTAGGCCAAGGTAATATGTGTAAAACAGCCACTATAAAATCTAGATTAACAACAACATGGCTTTAATCAAGTGCGGTAAGCAATAAATTGGCATTAATTACATTTAAAGGTATAAATTGTAGATTAACTGACGAAATGGAAGGCGGAAATATTGTCATAAACGATAATTGGCAGACAATACCAGGCATTCCTTGAAGCCGACTTCGGCCTCGTTCGGGAGTATTAATAACGTCGGTGCTTAACACATACTCATAAAATTTAAATAGATTACTATTGGCAACACTAAATATCGAAATCGGTACAATTTTGTAAATGGCAACATAAGTTGTAATTATACTTTCAACGGTTCGAGAAGCGAATGCATTTATTTCTGTTTTATTAGGCGTGTTGTCTTTTCCACATTTTTGAAGAACACATTAAACATGAAAGTGTCATTAGATAGTAGGGTATATAAAGTCACCAGTGGTCAGCCAGAGACCAGTTGTCGACCTCATAATGAGTGCGAAGAGTGGGAAATATATCTTTCATACTCTTCCCACTCATACAAAGTATAGGCAGGGGCTGACTACAGGTCTCTGGCTGACCACTGGTGACTTTACCCTACTAGCTGCTTAGCAAGCTTTTTAGGGTTCCGTAAACTGCTACTGAAAAACGGAACACTTATGAGAGGATTTCTTGTCCATCACAGAAAACCTGTCACAGAGCAAACCTTGTATTAAGGTTGTGAAGTTACGGGTCTGTTTACTCTGAAGAGATAAGACTTCTTAAGTAGGTATACTTAAAAAGACAGCAAGCATCAGCAGGACTTTAATATGAAGACGTAGATGCGGAACCCTGGGTGCTCGAATCCGATTCGCACTTGACCGGTTTAGTACCGTAAAACCTGGTAACTATGGTCCAGTACTTCAACTGTGGTCCAAGTCTAATTTCTTTAATTCCTCATATATTACTTAAGTATAAGCATTTTAAAACTTTAGTCAACAAGAAATGTCTATAAAACAACACGTTTCCTTAACTAAAGATAATGGGAACTTGTACTTTTGGTCATTGATTTTGGACTATAGTTGGAAGATTTTGGACCATAGTTACCAGGTTTTACGGTATCTTTTTTTGAGTCATGTCATCATGTGTGATAGTGACGGATAGTGTGACAGTCAGCTGATGGAATAATTAAAATCTTATCTTGCACTAAACTATATATAACCTTGTAGTCCTAGTCACGCTATCAGCATAGCTTGGTTAGCGATATAAATGCGGACTATACGAATCAGTCATTATGTCATTAACCTGTTTAAAAATAGGTAGTTTATCATAGCAATACTTCAATTATTATATTATCGTGTAGACAATCTAGCCTTGAACTAGACAGACAGACATTAGTCAGCCTAATATTATGTAATGTTAATGCAATTGGTTATTTTCGGATGTTTTCTTATTAATGAGTTCAAAATCAAAAAGACGCTACTGCGACTTATCGGCCAAAAGAGATTGAACCGTGTACTGACAGTTATAAAGTGCATGCAATAGAATATATTCATAACAATTGCTCCCTTTATCCTTAGCGGGCAGTATGGTACAGCTAGCACGCGCAACGGCCACCTGCGCCCGCGCAACTAACAGAGCCGAATCAGGCCGGTAATACCCGAATTATTAAATTAACCCGAAATTGAGGCCGGCCTCTTTCTTGTAACCCGACGCGAACGAAACGAGTTCCCGCGGAACCCAACTCGTGGGAAGAATCGCTTCGGGTTCGATACTCAGCTAATTATTAGGTAAGTATCCTTAGTCTTAATTGGTAATCTGATATTTATGTGGAGATCTGTTTTTTCTTTTTTTGTTCGCTTAATTACTTAACAGGTATGTGTTTATTGTGTTGAAGGTTAATTACTTTGGAATAAGGATATCATTATTTTTGTAGAACTAATTACATATGTATATATTAAATAAAATAAAAACTTATTTTTTTCATAACCCAGTTCTAAGTCCTTTACAACAGTCAAAACAAGGGTCGATCGACGCCTGTTGGTTTAGCCAAGGGACAAAAGTGTACCATTTTTATTTACTGATTATAATTGATTATTGGCCGTCTCTTCTCTTCCCCAAATTGCTTTTATTACCTATACAGTTTGCAATGATCAAGCGGACTTAGGCAGAGAGTTATTTCATTTCCCTCCAGCGCCGAGGCAGCAATGCAAATGCACTCCCAATTAGCGGGAATTATGCTTCTCTGGTACTCATTATTTCAACTCGGGATTTTTTCCTGCGAGCCAACCGCGGCGGCTCCGTAATTAACCAAGAACGGGCCGGATCCTTCAACGTTTGCTTATTAACGTCTAATCTTTGTTCGCGTCCATCGATCTTAATTAATTCAATTAAGGTTAAAAGTAGGTGAAGGTTGTGGCCCTCACAATGAAATTTAAAAACTTAACGTCGTCTTAACGACTCGCCGAGGATACAAGGGGAGGCGAATTAATCAAATAATACCGCGGAGGCGCGGGGCCCCCCCCGCGCGCCCCGCCGCCCGCGCGGCGCGACCGCGTGGCCCGCTCAGTCGCGACCGAAACGCCGTTCGGGGAAGTGTCGACGATCCCCGTCAATATAACTACTTTTTTCGAAGTTGACAGTACAGTTTTTGTTTTAAAGTTGCCCAAAAAAGTTTATTGTGTCTAGTCTACTATCCTATCGAACTCGGAGGGTACTAGACTGTAATCGGCGGTGTAGTTTGTTGAGTTGATGCGTTGATTGTGTTTTTTTTGTTATTGTTGAGTTTTTTTGTTTGGTGCATCGTGCCGGTCCGGAGCTCGGAGCCGGCGGCCCAGCGAGGCACGAAGCCTGGACGCGCGGTTAACAGGCCCCAGAGGACAAAGCCTTAAGGTAACTACCTACCGACGTATTTATTTGGATATTGTGGACGTTCGAAAGCGCAGACGCTAGACAGTTCGAACATTTTGCACAACAGTTTAGCTCGAATGTTTGTAAACAAATCTAGGACGTCTATTTGGTGGTGGCAGCCGAGCTCGGTCTGTCCATAACGAATGATAGGCAGATGTAGGTATTTCAAGTAACTTTCCCAATTACACATTTGTGCGCATACCTACGAGAACCACGTGGATATCGCAAAAAACTTTTATTTGCTACCTAGTGAATAATACCTACCTATGAAACGTAATGACATATATTGAGTTTATTAAGATTTCATAATTAATATTTTTGGGCGCCAAAAATCAAGCATGTGATATGGACCGGAATGTCTAATGTACGTAGACAAAAAGGATCCTTAAAGTGAAGCATACCTACGCATGAATGGACACAGTAGACGAAATACTATCACAAAGTAATCTATGAAGGAAAATAAACATAAAAACATCAAAAATGTCAGGTAACCGAAAACGTTCATAAAAAAACTTTACTTCGCCACTTAAACCCGAGCTCAACTAATTAACAGCATTGTAGGTATAAAAGCAATTTAGCTAATGAAGAAAACCCTTAAACTTCAGGTACAGTATCTACAAAATCATTAATTAATAAGAACAGTGTGAGCACAATACTAATTTCATCGTCAGGTAAAACTCAATTACAAGAGATAATTAAACCATTAAGGATTTATTTACTTTGAACATCAATTTTCTTTAAAATAAACCTACTTTTAATTAAAGCTTTAACGAAAAACAAATAGAGGAGGAGAGAAACGTACAACCCTTCCGAAGCTTGCCATCACAATAGGGTGGAGTACGTATATATTAAACCTAATTGTATTGAAGCCTTTAGCTAATTTAAGTATCTATTCAAACTCTGTATATGACAATTATGATAGTTTTTCAAAAATGAACTTAGGAGTAGGACTTGTTCTAATTGCAATCCCAAGTGCACAGTAACAATAGCACCTTGATGAGAACCACGATTAACAGAGAATTGGTTTTGAACAAGACTGAATGTTTCATGTTTTGGGAGATAATCAAGACTTCGTATTAAGATGGTTCGAAATTAATTTAAAACATGTCTAAGCAATATTATACGGACCACTTCATTTCATCGCCGGTTTAATTAAAAACGAGTGCCCGTTCCCCTTCCTCCTTTTCGGGTTGGTGTACCCCCTCTCCCCGTGTGGGTGTCTCGCTCCGCTTATATTTAGATAATTGTACAATCATCTAAATTAATGAGTGCTCTCGTCCGGTCCTGGCCTGTATTTATGTTTTAACTCAGCTCCGTGGAAATAGTGTCATTTTTTACATAGAAAATAATTATCTAATTGCGAACATTGTCCAAGGCTGTTGACTCGACACTAATTAGGTATTTGCTGTTTTTAACCTGTATTGTTATAAAGGTACCTACATTGAACATGTGTAATGCTTTCCAAAATCATTTTTTTCCTGCACATGAGAAGTCGTAATCTGCGGTGGTTGTTCAGAAACTGGCGGTTGACGTCGGTGATAGAGCTCAACGCAATTAAAACTTTCTCTACGTGCGTGGACGAGGCGCTCGGATACCTTAATTTATGCCAGTGTTATCACTTTATGAGTCTATTATTCATTTGAGGGAAGATTCCCATTTAGATAAGCTTGGATTTTAATAACAGTTAACGTTATCTTCAAGTTTGAGCATCTAGATATTTTCCGATTTGGACATTATTGAATCAATCTGGAATTCTTTCAAATCTCAAGATGGTGAGTTGTAAAAGCGTTGTTAATACTTCTGCACCTGCATTTGGGAGGAGAATTGGCAACACATCAAACATCAGTTACTGAAGGACATCAGCTAAAGTGCACTGAGCACCAGCGACGGCGGCCGGAGTGGGCAGCCTGCTCCGGAAGGCTGCGGGCGATCTGTCTAATGAACCCGAACCGCCCCCACAGCCTGATTTATTAACAAATTAAACGCATTCTGCTGCACCCTCATGCAAATACCCTATATATTACGTCTAAACACAAATCGTTTAAAACTGGATTAAGGGTTTCATTTTGATATTTTTTGGCTGATAAGTTTTGGACTTGACCACATGTGCATGCTGTATGCTGTAGTGATCAAATTCTTTAGGTTTCGTTTCAACAATCGAGTTAATAATGCTTAAACATCTTTGTATATTCGTTTGGTTTGTTTGTATTCAATGTTTTAGGTATATGGTAATTGTTTACGGTAATTTTGATGTCAAAGACGCTTTGTCTTCTCAGACGACATGTACTTACTGTGTTTAATGCGTTTTATAGGAATTTCAAAATAATTATTTGAATGATACTTTTGTAGGTCTCTAACTTGCCATTGTAATTATGTACTATCTACGTACTAAGAATCATTAATTACTGGGTTCACTCAGCTTATTTTACAACGTCAGTTTAATATTCTTTTACCAACCTATATTAACTAAATCCCCGTATCTATCGTGGTTGCTATGCAAATAAAACGTACGTAGGTTATTAGCAGGTTTGGAAGTACTACTCATCACACCAAGTCAATATCGTCATTTCCGTCATCTTCTACCTACCTGTACGGAGAGTCTCTTCAAACTTAGGCTACAGGTACCTCATCGATTGGAAACTCGCAATGAACTTCAGGTTTTATTTCCCTTATCTATTGTCTGTCATTGGACATAACGTAATTTGAATATTGATAAGATATGATTAAAACTGAAAAGTCTATGTAATTTCCTTTAGCAATTTAGTGCCATTGCCATTTAGCCTTATTGTTATTCATCGATATTGAATATATCGTGTTGTCTAGTCTACTCATATTATTGTAGCATCCATTATTCAGGGTCCTCGCAGGCCGGGCGCGCCAACGCTGCTAAATTATTAAACAAGCGTTATAAACACGCCACCCCAAACTCAACTTCTTTCAAATGCCTTTACAACTCGGAGCTTACGAGAAAATCATTGATGTCTACATTTTTGGGATTTTGAATATCTCTTTTTAATAGAGCTTCAATATCAAATTCATCATGAGCTGACTCTTCGTAATGAACGCTATTCACTGTGCTACTAATGATTGGCATGATTAACTTACCGTTGTGCAAAGTAATCTAAAACATCATAAGTAGATTCAAGTGGAGTAATTACTTACTGTGCTATAACAATGCTGAATTTCGCAAGAACAATAAGATCGGCACAGATTTCGAACCATTTAAAATGGCATCAAGCCTGGTGAACTAAATCTCAGTCGAACCGTTTAAGGTAGAGGTTGGAATTCTTAGTGAGGCAGTAGGCACTAGTGGAACACCTGCTTTGATATCGCGCATGCCCTCCCCAGTCCGTAAGTCCACATTGACTAAACCGGTTTCGATTACAGGTTATAGCTGCCTACTTATCCGTTTGGCGGAAACGTACCTCTCACGTACCTTGTTGTGCATATTCGTATTACAAAGTTACCATTTTCGAAAATTTCGCCGTTGCGAAAACGTTCAAAATTCCATAAGAGAAGTTCGAAATTGGCGCTTCCATTGATTATTTCGTTTCCGATGATTATAAACGTGGACTGCTTAAATGATATTTAAATATTTTTGATTAGTTTTCGTTGCGTGTTATGTTCTCCAGCGATACTTACAGAACGATTACTGTGTTACCCTCTATTCTGGGAAGAAGCAATTCAACTTTCATACAAAAATAAACAAAGTCACCCGCCGTTTATTTGTATTGTTGGAAAGATGGTCCCGTTTACGGCAACTAATGAGTCTTTAAGAATTTGGGGGCATTGGAACAGAGTTTTGTGTCAACATTTATTTAAACTTTGGTAATTGTTGGCAGGAAACAGCAAAAATAGGTTCCTACTGGTAAATGATCCTAATGCTAATTCGTGCCCATTTGTATTGCGTGTTTGTTTAATGGACTTTGGTTTACTATTGGTGCAGATGCGGTAGGTAATAGTTACTATATCACTACAAGCAGATAAAAAACAATGCAAGTAACCTACAGATTCTTGCTAAATATCAGTGTTGAAAAGAACTTGTTTATTTATTTGCAATAGTGTAGATACCTACGTAAATTATTCATAAAATAATCCTCTCATTCGTTTTAAATACGTTTTTCCTCGTGGTATTCATAAAACCACATTCAAAACTGAAGTGCAGACCAGCTGGTTTATAGCGAGTGTCCAGGGAGCGACAGAGACAGTTGTATTTTTATCTCTGTTCAGAAAGAGTAAGAGGATTTCCTTAATTTCTCTCCGCGTGCGGCCACTCAAGTTGTGCCAGTCATCCTATTTGATTTGTAAGGGGAATTTTGTGTTGTAATTGGTACTAATTATTGTTTTGAGAGTTATCTCTCATAATGGGATATAAAAGCTATGTAAGCAACGCCTTAATTGTCTTGCATGATGTTTTACTTTTTGTACGGTCCAGAATTCGTTTTATTAAGACACTACATTAAGTGTTATTAATTATGGGCTAGATGAAAACTAATACGAGAATATGCAGTTTTCCAAGCGTAACATACGTAATGTAATGATACCGTTGTTAAAAAACAAGTTGGTGAAAGTAAAAAAAAGGCTTAACTCAAGAAAATAATGTATTTTGTGTAAGAAGTCTCAACCTTGTGGTACTCAGTAATCAAAGATAAAACAATGCGATTGCATACGTAATGGCTGATTGTGAGTCCAAATTAATAGCTATCCTTAGTTAATACCAGCAATAAGCGATGTAAATACGGGCCTATATTTCACCGGTTGCCGGGGCAACGGGCGCGCCAAACAAGCGAGCCTGCCCGGCCTGCGCCAGACTCGTTTATTGAGTCCTATCCTGATCAACGTGGAAGTGAAAATTAATTTCATCGTAAACACAAGTGTTTCCTGGTGTTTTGATACGGGTTTTGAATGTTGCAAAACAATCTCTTGGGAATTAGAGAAGTTTTTGGCCAGATACTCAAGTAAAATGACCCATTGGGAAAGTTTGGAACAGAGGGTCGTTGACTGTTCTTACTAAGAAAAGAAGAATGGCCGAAATACATGCTTACATCAAAATAACTAAATCATATCAAAATTTTAAACCAATAAACCGATGATCTGAAAATGCTCCATTATCTTAATAAAATCGCAATTTGGCTTCAAAATATGTAACCCCACATTATCAGGACGGGGCGTCCGGAGCGCTAACAGCAACTAAGTAGATAACAATCAGCTAGGACGGCTTGTACGAGACACGAAATTAATTAAAACAAGTTTGTTCGCGGATCCTATGCAGGTCGAACAAAGCCGCGCTGAGTCACTGGGTAATTACACGCGGCAGACGCGACGCCTGCTAGGCGCCTTACGTCTAACATTATCTTTTGGCTCATTATTGTGACGATGATGTGCTGAAGAACCAGTGGAGGTTGCGGGGGGTAACCTACGAAAGAACGTGGATTTTCTAAAGAATTGGAAAGGTTACTGCATATCTAAAAGAGACATACGGTCAAAGACGAGACAAACTTTAATACGCTTTCATTTATATTTCAAAGGTTGTCTAGAATTTTGCTACACAACTCTGATTGCCCAGACAGACCCTATATTCACAAAAAAACGGAAACGCTTTTAAAACGTAAATTAAAAACAAGGGGTGTAACTTTTAAATTACTTGAAGACGACAACTTTCAAAGGGTTGAAAATTGTATTTCGCAGTGTCTCGGTGAACGTTAATGTTCTTTTAACCTCGTCTTGGCTATGATAGCGCCATGTCATCGGGAATTTTAATTATATCGTGGTGATTAATTATTTAAGGACGGGAAGGGAAAGATTGCTGATTGATCGCGACAAGACAACTCGGTTGCGCTTCTCATCCCATTGTCTTTAATAATTGCGACTTTTCACGATGTACAAGCTGACCACAAAGTTTGAATCTTTGATGGCGTAAATTTTGAGGCTTGCGAATTTGGCGAAAGTATCCATATGTTTTCTTGGAAATTTAAATAGCTTCGTCAGTACTGCAACCTCAACAATTGTACCTATAAGATATCTTACTTGAAACGCCACCTGTCACGTGCTTTACAACTTCGCTGGCCCATAAGTTACAGGGGCACTTGACACGCAGTGAGAAAAACATGCCTTATCTCCAGCTCCAAACAATGAGCCATCTGTTACCGAGGAGACGACTGACGGCATCCGTGACCTGTTGACAGAAATAACTAAATACATGTTATTCCAAACTCGTTCCTCAGCGGAACGGTGGAAGAGATTTTGTAACAAAAAAATATCTTGAGCGCTTAGGGATTAAACCTTATCAATAGTAGGTACAGTCAGCGTCAAAAGTAACTGATCACTTAAATACCTTGTCGCTTTACTGTCACATAAGCAATATCAAACAAGATTGTCTAATGTCCTAATGTGTTAATGAGATAAAGTACAAAAGTAGCTTGAAGTGACCAGTTACTTTTGACGCTGACTGTACTCTTGTAGGATAAAAGTTTTGTAGTTTTCTTACTTCCCAGTTCAACTGGTTTATTATTATTTGGGTCATAAAATAATTGATCTCGGCGGCAATTCAATAGATATATAAAATCATGTGCCATAATCTTTCGTGTTCAGACTATCATCAGTTGCTTCTTGTACAGGGAACAAGTGTTGATCCGGGCACTTTCCACCGCTACATTTGAAATGATTAACAATGTAAAGGTTATTCAAATGCAGGTCCCAACACAGCTGCATTTTAAAATAGATCACATTGATTATTAAACAAACGATTACATCTAAATTTAGTTGTGCATAGATAGTGACCGATCGGGGAATCGGGCCGGCTTCCTGTGAATCCGACGGGTTTCATCAAATTATGCGCATCCGCTTACCTCGGAAACGACTGTACAATGTTCCAGTTTGCCTGTAACTATGCGATAGACAAAGTGTTTTACATGGTTCATGCTAATCTAGAACAAACGCCGAATATTTTGTTTGTACAATTTTGAGGCGCGTGATGGGGCTGGCTCGTTTCTATATTGGGCAAACAGTGTAGGCAAATAACATTCTAGAAAAAAATACTCACAACTTTTTGAATAGGGAATATGCATGGATTTTAAAAATCGCATTTCTCATCAAAATATGAAAATACCGTAAAAGAGATCACCAAAACGGAAATTAAAATTAAAATCGGTCAAGAAATACGGAAGTTATAAGCATTTCAAACTTCTAATTAGACAGAGAGATCCGATGTGCACCGTGACGTCATTGTGCACTGCGGCCATATAAACTCCATGTAAAAATCCGTTTTTCTAGAAAGAGATAGGAACAAATCTTTGTTGGCTTATATCTTGGTTATTTTTATAGTTATTCAAAAAATGATTTTTGTGATCTGTTTGTTACATGAATCAGCTTCAATTGAAGCTGTAAAAAAAAAACATGCATATTCCCTATTAAGTATATCTGCGACTGTAGTCTTTTTAATCCACGATGCCTCACCCCACTACTTCCTTTTTCATACATTGATGCAACCATGTACAACGTCATTTTTCAACACTACAAATTCAAATTAGTTTATTTCACTGAATTTTAGGTACTATTCCATTGTAATAAGATCCAAAAGTGGGTACATCTCTTTGTAGTCGACTGTAGTTATATAAGATGACATAATATAATTTAATTTCGGTATCAATAAAATTTGCTATACAAGGTATACGAAATTGAAACCTTAATTCTATTTTATAATTGTATTTAGTTATATCTTAATTATAATTTAAATATTCTTGTATGCTATTACTATACAAAGCATTTCTCTGCTAGCCATATTTTAAATTTAAGTCTTTTATGGCGTCAGGTAAATTATTGAAAATCCTAATGCACATCATGTAACTAACTGTTTTTAGCTACAAATGCTGACTTGGTTAGTGGGATATAGGTATAATTTATTCCTATATATTGCGACCTGGTGGGATTTTTAAACTATGCCTTTGCTTTAGTAACAAATCGCCATTTATGTATACAAAGATAAAACTGTCCAAAATATAAATACACGGTATCTTGAGAACAGAGTATTTTTTAAACAAAGGTCTACATGAATCTAGCAGCTTAAGCTCAAAGATGGCTCGAATACATTGTTTTTGCAACAGAAAAACTTTATCGACTTTAGATGATCTGCTCCAAAATGTTATTCCGTATCGCAACATTGAGTCTATGTACCTAGCCGTAATATGCTGTAAGAGCCGTTTCTTTGGACACTACTTGGCTTACTTTCCTCAACGCATTACATACAAACATAATTTGCTATAAACCGCGACGGGATTGACATGATGTGGTTTTAAATAATAAATTAATACAACCCACAATATAAAGATACCAAACATTTTACACCAAATGTAATGTTAAGGACGAGGAAGAATGCAAAGAATCCCTCGTAATTTATCTTTCTGCTTAGACACTCCCCACAAAATCTGCTTTCTAAGAGTTGGGGTTCTTTTAGGGTTAAATAGGGTTACAGTTAACGCATCCATCGTCTTACCATTTAATTATCGTTTCAGCCACCACCATGGAAATAGTCTCAGTCGAATAGATAGGTCATTATTCATTATCTTTATTTTGTACTCCCTATTTTAATGGCGAAAAAGATGGGCGGCCTTTATGTACACTAGCGCAAGCTTATTTAAAAAATCTAACATTTATTTATTAAGGTAACGGCGCCTATTACCGTGGTACTTAAGGAAGTTTTCAAATCATTCCAAAAAAATAAGGTTATCAAAGCTCCTTAGCGACCCAAAATATTTTTTTAATTTAAGAGTGTTTATTGAACCTTTAGCGTCGTAACTTTTTGGACTCATTTTACTTTATTATATATTGTAAAATAATTATTGAAACCAAAATACCCAAGTCTTCTATTACCGTGGTAATACACAGGTTGTGATTCTATTACCGCGAATTCAGCTTCCATTACCGAGGGTATAAAAAGCAGCAATTTTCTACCATCGGTAATAGGCGCCCGACTCACGATTTGGAACTGAATACCGTGGGTTATAAAATAAATAATGGCTTGGTTCTGTATATTATTTTTTAAATCACGTTTTTAAGGAAGTATAATTATAATTACTAATAAATAAATATAATATAAGTATGAAAAGTAGAAATAACTTATGATCACTACATATGCAATACATAAACACGGAAATTTCCTTCTGATGAGTAAAAGTCTCAACTTTATCAAATAAATCTGTACTTACGGTACCCTAAATGTGATTAATTATATAGAATACTAAAATGTCACTCGGTAATAGACAATTCTTTAGGAACCTATTACCGACCCAAACAAATATTGAATGGGTCGGTAATAGACTCCCATACATTCTATTACCGAGGGTTATCTGATCGTACCATCGGTAATAGGCTCAATATGGAGGGTTTGAAAAACCTAATTCCGACCCATAAAAACAAACGGATTCAGTTTTATTTTCATTACAAATCAAAAGTATATATTACAACCTAGGTATAAAACCAAAATTACATAACTGGTAAGTAAATACACGATTTTATCTCAATATTTAAACAACTTGACAATTTAAGGTTCCTATACAAACTACAAATTCAGTACTGAAGTTTTTGTTAAAAAATAAGGGTTTGTTGAATACTTTCCATACCACGGAAATAGTTCTTTAATAGCGTGAATAGATCAAGATTGGAATAACCGTAAGAAAGTATGTATAACCGATCACATATACCAAAAATAAAGTATAAATAACCGAAATCAAAAAAATCTATTACCGGGGTACACCACGGTATTAGTATCCACCGCAAAAAATGGCGTCTATCACCGCTGTATTTGATTTTCCATTTTTAACGTATTTCCAGGCCAAAAAATGTATAAAAAGCACTCATAAGTCGTGCAGATACAATAAACAACCATTTAAATACCATAAAATTAGTTCAATTGCCATAAATATTACGTAAAACACTAAATAAGATTCGAGTTCACTTGCATGCGGCGTCACGCGTTAGTATGGCACGTCCTCTTTCTGCGCTGCCTTCGCGGAAACTGACGAATTGCGAGCACTTAGTTTCATTCACATACACTAGCGCTAACAGGTCCGTAAGCCAACTAAATAAGCTTCGTTCGTGTAAAATTTGTTTTTTAGAGTATCGATCGGTTTGTTTATAAAAAGTGTATTTGAAAATACCGCGGTGATGGGCGCCGATTTTGATACCCCCGGTAATAGGCGCCGTTACCTTAGCTTAAATTTATGATGTGAACAATTAACACAGTAATATTTGCAATCTAAAAGTTGCGAGTATTTATTTGGCTTGTGTGCACTTGTGTACTTTCTCTGATTTTGATTTTTAATTAATCTTCTGATACCGATCCCACAACATGGTGTATTTAGCAAAGTAATAAATATTACACTATACGACAGCTATTTAATCAAGTAACAAAGAATGCAGTGTGTTTTAATGTTGTTATAACGAACGTGGCTATAACACCTAAAGCATCACTTACATCCAGTTAAGCCCGGCCGTTAAGGCGATGCAATCATACAAATAGACACATTAAAGTCATAGCATCTCCAATTTTATGCAATTAACGTTTTTGCAAATCGTTGGGTGTGCGCCGTGTGCGTGACTCGGTTCTTTCCCACATCGCTGAGGAGCCTGGTCGCTTAGGTTTATCTAATCTCGCAGGGCGGGATATTTGCACGGTGATAATGCGGGCAAATGGCCCTTATGAGTCGCGTTTTTGCAATGATGTTTTACTTGCAAGATACTTATTTGTGTCAAGATATTACTGTTACTTCAGTAAATTCAAATTCCGTAGTGTCATAGGGATCAACGCTATCAGCGGTTTTTAAACCAAACTCGATTCATTTTGTCTTTAGTCTTTACTAATATTCAGTATAAATAGTCGTTTTTTTTTACCCGCCAAAATAGTTTCCATTATGTCACCATATTAGATAGATTCTCAATATGTCGATGGATTCTGTTTGTAATAAATAATAAAAACTAAAGCAGATACCAGAAAACGTACAGGCAAGGAAAGGTTTTTATAAAAACTTCTTTGGATGTAAATTTCACTGCTGCCATCTAAAATATATTAAAAAATAATGGCAATAATAGAAACACAATATAAACATACGCCACCCTCCATGGCTGGACGGAGGGTGCTTCCATTCCAAATTGGCTACGGTTCGCAAGGGTTCTTCCCATCCCATACGGTAAATACGCAATTTGGTGCTCCATACAATCAGTCAAATGAGCTTGCGCGCGTTGCAATCAATTACGTATTTTTGCAAGTAGGGCGACAATTGGCCACTGGGTCAGTGTTAGAAAATTAACTAACGTACAATAACGTACTTTTACTAGCGTTCAATATGGTATGGGATTTTATTGCGTGTTGAGGATGCCGTGCAGATAAATGATAATTGATAACAAACTGCACGTACGAATTGAAATTTGAAGGAAATTTTGTTACTTGTGTTGTGTAACTTTTATAGTTTATTATATTCTCATTGTTAATTTTACGCTTCGTGTTCCGTTTTTAAGTAAGTTGGTAATTTTTTAAATTTTAATCACTTGCTGTAGGTACTTATCATTTGATTGTTTAAATCATTAGAAGTTTTCATACTAATTAATGCCCAACGTAAAAAATGCATTATTTCAATATCTTTGAGAAGCAAACAAATATTTTTGACAGTGTGTAAATTCGAAAACAATGCAGCCGTCATTCAAGGTTTTTACTAAAATAAAATGCTAACGCGCACCTGACACAACTACCTGTGCTGCGTGACGGAGGTATATGTCTCACACCTACTCAGTTACAACTGCAACAAGGTGCCAAGTCAATAGCCGAAATAATTAAACTACTTAGTTTAGTAGATAACTAAATAAATAGCGTAACATGTTTTATCGTTAAAACCGATGTACCCACTCGAGTACAATTACCTGCGACTCTTCGAGCCGTGAAATGCGTTTCCGTGTGAGCCTTATCAACACCGATCTTCCGGCGACCCTGTACCACTGAACCTCGGGTAAGCACTTTATCCTATCGCTTTTACGCCGTTTACTTTTGTAATTTAAGCCTCGGAAAACATCGTGGACGACTCGTGGTACAGGGCGCATAGTTTTTTGATCTAGAACAGGTTACGTGCCTGTTTGTGTTTTTGTTTAAACAATTTGTACTTAAAATGGTTCACAAGTTTCAAACATGCAAATTAACACTCTTTATCATTTAAGGTCACAAAGAATTATTTACGACTTCGCGTTAAAGTTATTCCGATACGTATGAAGTTTTAACGATGTTCGAACAACGTTAGCTACTTTCAATTGGAAATAGTGTCCTTAAAACCAGTTCAGCCGTAACAAGCAAGACCTTGTCAAGTGTATATTTATGTGTCTTTAAAATCAGGTGCTTATTTGTGATCGTCGCAAAGTTTTTTCTTCCATTTAAGTTTTTACTATGCACCTAGGTACGGTTTTTTTTTAAATCATATCGTGTTACTACTAAATCGACGTCGTTTTTCTCCTTCCTAACTTGTTTAATTTTACAAAGCTGTGTGGCAACAGTTATTAGTCAAACAATAACCCGTCCCTGACGTTTGCCCTTTCGTTTCCGGTGCTCATCTGCGTGAACAATAGTACCTGCGCCCGCGCACTTGCCTGGTTAAGTACTGTGGTTAGTTACAGTTTTATTAACATTTTGTATTTTAACTGCCAGATTTTATTTCCAGCATTAAATATAAAAATTATTAAGAGTGTAGGTTCGAGGATGATTCGCTGTGGAACTAACTAACCATTACTATTCAGTTTTAATTATTAAAAAATATAAAAATATTATAACTCGACACAATAATAAAGTGGTACAATGTATAGGTTACACGTGCAGATAGATAGAAGGTTGAAGAATAGAATTCAAGTAAATATGATAAAAGCAAATAAATGTGACTATAGGTGAGGGTACAGTTAAAGCCATAAATATATTTTTCCAATACGTTATAAGTTATATTATAATGTATTCGACAGACCTCTATGATAATGAGAATAAAGTATAAGTACATTTATTTTACAGGATTGCTGAATTGATATTAATGCTTTTGACTGTATTAATAGCGACCAAAAGTGTGATCCAAAACTTGTTACCTCGAGGTAACAAGTCGTTTAGTATACTTTGACACGCCCGCCTGTGACGTCGTTTCTGTTTCATCGAAGAAAAAGGCGACTGAGGAAATATAGGCATGTAGTACTGTTAGGCGATGGGTTTGCAACCTGTCACTAATACGCTGATATAAACATCTTAGCCTAATTGTGCAAAATGTGGTTACAGAATTAAGAATAAGTTCTTAGAATTTTAGGTTATTCTGTAGCTCTGCCTACCCCACTCTGGGATTACAGGCGTGAAGGTAATGTACCTATGTGTATGTATGTAAATAATAAGAGTACCTAATTTATGAATAGTTTTTAAATGACCTATTAAATGAATTGAAATACGATTATAATTAATCATATAACTGCAATATTAGTATGGCATTACTATGTCGAATCGTGTAGATTTCCACCTGTCAATAAAAAAGCGCATGAAAAATGGATACAGTTCGTCCAAATAGAAAACTATTAATTGTACTTTTCTCGATTTTTATGCTAACAAATTACCTAATGTAATATAGGTACTACAATTTAAACAAAGCTACTCAAATAGTAATGGTGTAAATAATAATCACCACTATAAAAAGAACACCCCCTCTAGCAGCTCCGCTCACGGCATGGTCCCTATGACACTGGCATTAATTTAATTAATTTACTATGGAGGAATGATAATTAAAGCAGATAATGCCACGGCTTTAAGTTCACCTACCGTCCGACAGCTGAAATAAGTGTTCTTATTACTGTGATGCATTACTATTACTACTACTATTACTATTAGTGTGGTATTACTGTTTTTCCATGACAACGTAGGTACCCAATGGCCACTCTATTACCTATAATATTTAATCTCTTTGCGTCACATTTACGTTTCTACATTTATAACATTTCTGTGTAGTCATTAAACCGAGTATGAGAATAATTACCGCAAGCAGTTACGCAAGATAAAGCCAGAAACCCCGTTCTTGTGCCAAAGAATTCCAACACAGCTAATGTATTTGCTTACCAGCCAAATAAATGATCCACTCGCGATTACAATAATAATAGTTATTGGCGTCGCACAGACTGCAGGGGGAACAGCTGGGGTAACTCCCCGCAGCGATCGTTAACTACATATAAAGATAAATTATTTTTATCTGCCAATTTACCCCAATCTACTCTATTGTTGTTCTCCGATGACAGCTATCATTTAGCGACAAATTTAAACGTCCTACTTGAAAATATCAACTTTCATAAATAGTGATTGTAATCTTATCGCATTATAATTAATTAAATGGTTTCTTTTGTGAAGTCGCAATAAAACTGTGCGGGGTCCGTGCTTCATTACACAGACGAAGTTCTATCATTGAACTAAACAGGTTTACGAACACATCGTTATCACTTCCGTGAAGGGTTAAAGATAGTTTTTTCAGAGGTTTATTTTACTCGTGGATTATAAACTTAAACTGTTTCACTTTACGTTAAGATTGTTCATATTTTTCATGTAATTTTTGTAATTTTCTAGATGAGCTCGTTTTATCATCTACAAAATCTTCGACCTCCGAGAGGGCAAGAGTTAGTCAAGAGCATCCCATTTTCAATAAAAACAACAAAGCTTTATATTTAAATAGCGTCAGTAATAATAACTATTAATTGTACTGCGACTAACCTACGGCCGTGCGACTATGTGTACGTAGGTATGCAGATAATTCCCGCGCTTAGAAATGTTGAGTGTGATAATGATAGATAACCGAAGCATTATTAACATTGATAACGTTATTAACCTCAGTTATTTAGTGTGTTATCTAACTCTGAATTGTTTTAATATACTCAGTAAAATTACCCAAACTACATGATTAACCATTACCTGATTTCGATCCCAAATTTAATGAAAGTCACAGGTTCTTAGTAACTGACCCACCATTTTAAGAGTAAAATCGTGTTTATTGCCCGGTTTTCATTCGGAACCGGCAGTGCGCGGGCCCACGGGCGACGGGCGTATCTCCGGCGCGGGCCGTTATCTTATCACTCCCCTTCGATGAATTACCATAACTCTCATTTGCATGTACCCACATAGCGCATTGTTTATGGCCGGGAGATGACGGATTTTCTTCCGCTTTCTCCGGTATACCGGAATGGCGGGTCGGTTAGGGTTGCCAGATTCATGTGCGGTGTTTGGATGTGATTCTAATGTTTGTATTGTTTTATATACTTAATGACTGTACATTTTAGTTAATTTATTTCTGTATTCGTCACGTTTAAAAATATTTTGTTATTTTCTTCGAAAAACGCCTCCTTTGTGGCTTTTCATAACTGACTATCTGTGGCCAGTCACATCCAATTTATGCGGGTCTGGGTTTTCCTTCTGGGTAATATTTTTTCTCAATTATAAGCCCTAAATGTACTTTTGTCCTTGCTTGTTCATACTATAAAAATATCTTGTCCCTTAACAAGTCTAAATGTGAACAAAGGTGTCTTGGATGTACAACGAAGCGTTAGTGTCCTGAGTCTATTTTGCATAACTTGTCAAATATTTGAGCACTTAAAGTTAAGCGGCAGGCGAGGGCGTACTAAGTATAAGTAAGTACATTTTACTTTGCTTGGGAAATGAGCTAACACAAACTAAGAATTTGCAATCCATTAATTCCGAGTTAAGTGAGTCACTCAGAAACAGCTGGCTCGGAGCTACCAATATACTTCGCTAATATTTTAATGCGCACTCAAATTTAGGGAGCGCTGATAAAATTGGAAGTAAGTCTTAAATTACTCACTTACAGAGTAGTTATCCGAAAGAGCTTTTAAATCATTCACAAAACACTAATGGACGTGGGGGAAGGGCGCGGGGCGGGTGCGGAGCGCGGGGGCAAGGGCAGATGTAGTCCCTGGTGAGCAGTGAAATGGAGATATAACAATATAAAGGTGTGCGTCTAAATTGCCGTGGATTGCAGACGCGGACGCGAAGACATCCCGTCTGGGCCGCGAACGCAGGACGGGGAAGTATCCAGGGATAAATGCGTTTGTATCCACGGCATAGTTTTAATAGCTCATATTCGACTCCTGGCTAAGCGATAAATAATTAGATTTTATTACGATACGATTCCTATGATAGCTTAAAAATTGCTTAAATTTAATATAAATCGGATCATAACTTACTTGTCGCTACTTTAAAGTTCTATGTTAAATAATGCAAGAAAACGAAACTGCGAATACCTGGAGCATCACAACATCGTGAAATTAAATTGCTAAACGCTAAATATTCGCATTGTCGTTTATTAAACGTACTTAAAGTAAAATAAAATTTCAAGTTATTATTACATTCCTTGCGTATCGGGCATTCCCAGGTAGTGTTGGGTACTGGAATAACAAATGGCGAGGGGTCTGCGAGGGGTCCCGAGTGCCATTATTATTGGTGGCAATTTAATTAGATGCCCCTGCGATATTACCACTGATTCGTTTTACAATGCCGCTTTAGCGCTGGGGCAGCGGCGCTGCGGCTCGTCCGCACACGAGGAGTTATAGTGTGAGGCGCTTGTAGGTGTTTAATTGTCGGATAGGAGTTGAGGGAAGCTAATATCATAGCATCATGTTAAAGTAGGTATGCACAGTAGGCATTCGATCTTCTTTCTTAATCCCAATTTTTTATACTTACAATGTTAAGATTTCAATTAAAAGCAAATCGATATATCTCACCGTTTCATAAAACCACCTTAAAAATCAGGTCAAGCTGAAATTAAGTTTAAAAACCATAAAATTACTTTCTGATCGTCGGAATTTGATCACCCGACGCAATCACCCGCGCCGACGGGCTTCCGGCTCATCGATATTCGTGGCGAATCGTCGAAATTCAATAATTATCCCGAACACGACTTCATTGACGAAAAAAGGTCATAAAAAGGTGTGAATGGAGAGAGGAAATTCGTCGGGCGACGGTCAGTTTTTGTAGGGCGCGGGCGCTCGGGCAGGCTCGGGCTCGGCCGGGCGGCGTGGAGCAGATAAGATTAAAAGTGGGCAGGCGGTAATCAGTGCGCGACGAAACTTGTTGAATGGCCGATCGGCATCCATTCATGAATCCTGAGCTGGATGCCATCACGCCAGGACCGCGCGGTAATCGCAGCGACGACGTCCTATGTATATCGCGCTCATTTGCGATCTCATCGCGCCTCATTATACACCGCTATCGGCCGCGACGTGTCATCGCGTCGAGGTGCCGCGATCGTTACCACCTGTCCGCACTGACGCCCCTCTTAATTATACTGTAATAGATATGTCCGCGTAACAAAACTGATCCACTTATGCAGCCATTTAAGCGCTTCTTTTACACACTTCATTATGTTTAGGGTTCTGCACCCCAAAAGGAAAAAAAGGATCTGTCAAAGTCTGTCTGTCTAGACCCTTTGTAGGAAGTATCAAGCTGAAATGCATAACTAATACTCAAGTCTGCAATCCCTTGGGAGTGTGAGTAATAGAATTTCTAACGGCCGAACCCTATATTCAGACCGTGGATAGATAAGGCTTATCTCGGAATAAAATTTGACATTTACCCATACAAAAAGTGTCAAATTTTAATCTGTCCGCGGTTTGAATAAAGGATTCGATAATAAGTCAACGCAATCAAAAAATATGGCCGTTTATACGTCAAATTTTGACCTTCTTAAGGGAATTAAAACCTATAAGAAACTTCCCGTTGACCCAGGACCTAGGATCATAAAATTTGTAAAGAGGATAATTCGAAAACCGTAAATCTGTGTACGGAATCCTTGGTGCGCGAGTCCAACTCACTTTTTGATATTATCTGGTTGCCATAGTAAAAGAGGTCGTAAAAGGCATCTGTTATTTAATAATAATAAGCATACCAAGAACTGATAAAATTGGGTTGTTATGAATTCGCCGAATCCCGAAGTTGCGCTTATGATGGGAGATTTGATGAACTTTATTTGATACGGCCTTTGATCTGTGTAAACAGATCGGGGAACGCAGGGAACGTGTTAGTTGCGAGATTTTTTATTGCCAGCCGTAATAAATTTATAGGTTGTACCTATCGCTGTATGCGCCTACGCACGTCCCTCTATAAAATGGTCACTACCGCGCCAGAGCACTAAAATATCGCGAGGACATCTTTTGTAAACATTGCCGAGACAAGTTCCGATTTTCTTTAAGTATTTAATTTTGGTAAACGATTTTATGGAGAAAAAAATATAAGTATTTAGAAACTATAACTAAATATAAACTGGTTATTTTTAAAAGGCACATTATTTTTTTATTAATGATTTATTTTATTAAGGACCTCCGTTGAACTGGTGGGAACCTAAGTAAGTTTTGATCTATAACGCAAAGATTGAAAAAACTTCAAATCGATTTTCTTGTTTCTTACGACTACGTTATCCTACACTGAGCATTGCATGTGACGCTTTTGACCTGTTTTTTTACATATGTACCTATAGAGCAACAAAATCAAGGTCATGATCTCATAAATAAGCTTCGAATGAATTCGAATATAGATTAGCCGTAATTCCATTCGTAATCTCATGTTCATATCCTTCCGGTGCGACCCAAACTGACGCAGACTCGAGTTTGATAGCAGCCTCCATTCGATATTAATTGAACGTTCATTTTTACCTTGACCTCATGCCGCATACACGGGCTATCAATATTATTCTTAGCTCAGTAGGATTTAATAACTAAGATTAGTTAACTAATTTGTAATTTCTTTTAAGGTCGTTCGTGGGAGGTCACGTATAAGGTATAGGCACAGTTAATTTTCCAAAGCCTAAACTTAGATATGGACGAGATACTACTGGTCACAAGTGGT